>CP149060.1:10080000-10680000 GCA_038024825.1 Polylopha cassiicola | reverse complement strand
GGTAGAAGCTAGTCTAATAAATGACGATAATATGTTATTTATTACAGCTTTTAGGGCTGTATCTACGGAACCGGATAATGGTACTCGAATCCGACTCGGACTAGGCCGGTTTTTTAAAAAAATACGTACTAAGTTTATTTATTTATTATTTATTTAAGCCTTTTATTCTGAGACTAGGGGTATTATGCATATCTAGTCTTATAAAATGTCTCTGGTCTCAGTGTGCCTCTTGGCATAGGCCTCCTCTAACAATTTCCACTGTGGTCTGTCCTGAGCAACTCGTCTCCACCTTGGGCCAGCAGTCATTTTGATTTCGTCCTCCCATCTTATACGCTGTCTTCCACGACTTCTCTTCCCATCTCTTGGGTACCACTCTGAAACTGCCTTACACCATTTTCCTTGTTTGTCACGCATCATATGTCCGGTCCATCTCCACTTTAGTTGGTCGATACGTACTAAGTAATTAAGTACTAATATTTTTTATTCTAAAAATAACACCTAGTAAAATTGCAAAATTTACCAAACTCCCAAAATATAAACCTTCAGGTTAAAGTTGTAAGTTTAATGCCGAACGCCCATCAAACTAAAGCTTAAAAACAAAATTAATTTTCTTGAGACAAATCAGTTGAAAGCTTATTAGGCGGACTTATAGTTTGTACAGCGAACTTGTTTCGGTCTCTTTTTGCTTGAAATCCATAGACCGCGCGTAAAAGCCTTTCATTTGAAAAAAAATATGGGTAGGTGTTATTATGGTTGAACCGAATTCTTTTTTTTCTATATCCGAAAAAGGTAAAATAATATGTAAAAGCTTGTATTGTACCCGATTCTACACGCTGCGCTTGTATTGGCGAAAAAAGCTATATTTGATGAAAATCGGTTTAGCCTTTCAAAAAGGTATTGATTTAAATACACAAAAAAAGCATCCAATTAGGCATAGACTTTCGGAAGTTATGCGCGTAAGTACATACAATTCGGCGATTCATTTTCTATATACTTACCTACATACTACGAGTATATACATGTATAATAAAGAGGAAAGGTTTGTTTGTTTGTTTGGATTGAATAGGCTCCAAAACGACTGGACCGATTTGAAAAAATCTTTCACTGTTGGAAAGCTACACTATTCGCATAGGCTATATTAAATTTTGTAAAATAAAAATAGGTTCCGTGCGATGCCGGGGCGGATCGCTATTTATAAACATTATTTCGTGTGTAGAGAGTAAATTCTTTGGTTTTCGTAAAGTGATTCAGCTCTTCCTCGGGGTCTGTGCGAGCGTGTCTGTTCTTAGGTAATCTTTTACAAGGGTTAGGAAGATTTACCGAGTTGGGAATTCCTTTGCTCTTTCGAGATGAATCGTCTTTGTTTGAACTGATGGCCTCACCTTTTAAAATTATATGCCTTCACTAATTTGCGACGGCAAGATTTAGGTCTGTTTAGGAAGCCTAGTTCTTGTTTGAGAAGGCTTGATAAATTGTTTTACAAAGGCGTAAAAATTAAATAGAGAAGACAGTTCTGTCTGGCTTCTCAAACAAATAATTTTTTGGTACAAAGTGAAATAGCTCCGGGATGCGTAGACCATAGTATTAAATTGAAAAAATAAAAAAAAACCTTTTTTCGAAAGAGACTTGAAGGAGGAAGATATAGTATTTACGATGAGGACATATCTTGATCGCCGCTAAGGGTAGTATAACATAAAGATGAGCGTAGCAAGGGATTCATAGTTAAGTAAGTTTTTAATAAAATATTATAACACTGTGTCTAGTTTAAAAAAAAATCAGGACCTGTTTTATAAAGTCTTCGTAAATCTTGAATATCTGACTAGAAATATTGCTTAAGCTCCAAGTAGGTACTAATTAAATAAATTAGGCTTATTGGTTAGATATTTGATGATTATATATTTTATACATATGATTTTTAAATGATAAAAACTTTCGAATAACTTACCTACACAAAAATTTGAAATTATAAAATCCTTACACATAATAAAAGTGTTCTTTAATAATTAAAACCTTAATTTTCTTAAACATTTTACAAAAAATACAGTCAATTGAACGCAGTTTAGTTACTTGAATCGTTCCACAGCTACAAAAGGCGGTCGTTAGAAACATTACAGAGTTTTTTTTAATGTGTGAACCCCGCTTAAAACGTCATAATGAAGGGTCACCGCCGCCATTTTGTTTTACGAGGAAAGTCGTAAAAAATTTACGGCAGTGTCTAGTCTAGGAGCGCGTTATCAGCCCGTTAATTTGGGTCCAAATCATTGGACGTTCCTTTGATTAAAAGTTTGCCGCTTAAATAATTTTACGACCTTCTATGAGATTACTGTTAAAGCAGGGAAGATACAAAATAACTAGTTCCAGCCCACGGGTGCCAACGAATTTACACGTTGGGTATAATATTTTATGTGCAAGTGTAAGAAATATGTCTTTTGTAGAATATACAGTAGAACTCCAAGCTCGAGGCTGCGGGTTCAAATTCTACTAGAAGCAAGATGTTAGTTTATTATTTTGTTTACTGACGTTTGGAAAACTTCACAGTTTCCATATTCGTAGAACCATAACTGCTGATAGTCTAACGCTAAATTGCTTTTTTTTTGTAACCGTCAGCAAATATAATTCAATATTTGTTTTATTCCAATGTGTAAGTGTGTGTAAGTGTAGCTTAAGCAGTGAAATAAAGCACTCTCCGCATATTTTTATTTATTTAATTATAAATTAGATACTTTTGGTGACATAAATACTCCACAAATTAACTTGACATAAATTATAATTGTGATACACTATTATCTGAGAAGAAATGGCACCGTCTAAAGTAAATATGTCGACAAACGCGGCGCTGGGAAAGATGGTGGACGTTATTTTAAACTTGGAAACAAAGGTTAGTGAAATGCAAGAAGAAATAAAGTACTGTCGTGAGACCATAAGGAGTCAAAATGACCAACTCACATGTCAATTTGGGTACATCCTTAAAATTCACAAAATCTTGACACATCAGAGTACTCTCACTAACTTCAACACCGCACAGCACATTTCACTGAACGAGTCTGGGCCTCAAGGCCTTTTACTGTTTGGTGATAAGGAAGATCGTGCAGCGGTGATCTCCAACCCTCCTCCACTTTCACCAACAACCCCGTCGGCGCCGGTGACACCGCCAGCACAGACGGCACCGTCTGCCGCAGTGCCGCCTGGAGTATCTGCCAGACCTCGTCGTGCTCGTCCGCGACGTGCTGCTGCAGGAGGCAGCGCAGCACGTAGTCCAGCACGTGACGCTGCAAATACTGCCGCGGCACCATCAGCATCCGGTCCACCTTTGCCTAAGCCCAGATTGTCGTTGGGGCCACGTCCCAGTGTTCCTCTTGTGTCTGGTCTGCGTGCAGCTGGTCCACGAGTTTGCAGTCTACATATTTGTAACCTCAGCGAGGCCACAACAGCGGAAGAAGTCGTCAGCCACGTACAGACACAGATGGGTATCCAGGCCCCGGTGTGTGAGCAGCTGGTTGTAACCCGGGGTAGATACACATCGTTTCGTTTGGATGTGCCAGCTGACAAACAAAAGATCGCCCGAGACTGCAAGCTATGGCCCGACGGAGTCACGGTTCGTCCCTTTAATTTTGTCAATTCAAAAAACCCCAGTGCAATACACAACACTGTAAAATTAAAGTAGGACTGCGTTTCACTGTGGTTCACCAAAATGTGCGATCTGTATCCGGCAAGACTGCGCTTCTAGATTTGTTAAATAATGCCGAAAACCCGGACGTGTTAGCGGTAAGCGAGACTTGGTGTCGCAAAAGTGATATGGAACGAGTGAGGTTATGCGGTTATGAATTAGCAAGTTGTTATTCTCGCCGACGTCACGCCGCTCACGGTGGTGTCGCATTGTTCGTACGAGATGGCGTTCAGTACGCGCAAAGAAATGATCTGCATAACTTCTCCGTCCCATACCACTGCGAGTTTACCGCTATCGAAATAAGTAGGCATAGGTTAATTATTATTGTTTTATATAGGACGGGAAATGGTAAATTTGACTTGTATTTAAAAAACATTGAACTATTATTAGTTAAACTCACTGACGAAAATAAAAAGTTTCTCATTGTTGGTGACCAAAATGTTGATTATTTAGTTGATAATTGTATGAAGCGACATGTAAATGACATTTTAAATAGTTATGGCTGCAAAAACTTAGTAACATTTCCCACACGCACCACCGCAGACTCGACATCTAGCATTGACTGCGGTATTACAAATTATTGTCACGATGACGTCACTGTGTCTCCCGTCGATACGGCAATAAGTGATCATAATGCCCAGCGTTATGCATTATTAATAGACGGAAATGAAAGCAAAAAGAGAAATTTCATTGAACGTCGGTCATACAATGATGACTCATACAGTTTATTTTATTTATCTATTTATAATTATAATTTTGACTTTATTTATAATAATGACATTGACATAAATTGCAAATTTACTAAATTAATTAATATATTGAATTATTATATTGACATTCATTTTCCAATAAAAAAATATATTTTAAGACATAAAAAACATTTACCATGGGTAAACAGTGACTTGATGGATCTGATTTGTAAACACAGTGACCTTCATGTCATCAGGCGCCAGTATCCCGACGAACCCTTTATATCGCAACGCATTGAACAATACTCGAATTTAATTAAATCAGCGACGTTGCGAGCTCGTCAAACCTGCATAGAAAGAAGGCTGACAGCGAGCAAAAATCCTGCGAAGGATATATGGGGTATCGTCAATGAGGAGATTGGCGCGAAATCAAGGTCACATGATGTTTACTTAACGGATCCAGTGAGCAATGTAAACATCCCACACCTGGACATACCAAATACATTTAATACACATTTTTTGGTGTTGCTACAAAGTTTGCGTTACGGAGCGAAAAGTCCCTATGTATGCAGTATGTATGTAAACATTTGTGCAACCTAGACGTACCTGCGTTCTTATTGCCTACTGTCACCCGTGATGACCTGAGCAAAATATTGCAGTCAATGTTGGGGTCGGAAAAACAGTGGACGTGTATGATGTGTCGATGAACTTGTTACTATGTATTTGGCCAGTTATCGCTGACTTATTGGTGGCTCTCGTAAACAACATGTTTGAGTGTGGCGTCTACCCTGAGGTATTAAAAAATACGAGGGTGTGCCCCGTTTATAAAGGCAAGGGTGACAAGTGTGATGTCAATAACTACCGACCGATTTCGATTGTTCCCACTATTTCTAAAGTAGTGGAGGCCCTTCTATCGTCACACCTAATGCGTCATCTCGAAGAAAATGACTTACTGACTGACAGACAATACGCCTACAGAAAAAACAAGTCGACGACGATTGCAGCACACCAAATATTTGACTGTATATTGACTGGCCTGGATGAAAAGCATAAAATGGCTGCTATTTTATGTGATTTATCCAAAGCCTTTGATGTGATTTCGCATGAATTATTATTAAGTAAGTTAGATTTGTATGGCATTAAAAATATTCCCCATGCATTGTTTGCGTCGTTCCTTATGGGACGTAAACAAGTTGTTAGGATGACGATTGAAGGCAAAATCACTACCTCTGAATCTGGGTTAGTGTCATTGGGAATACCTCAAGGATCCGCGTTAGGGAATACGCTTTTTCTATCATTCATAAATGATTTGCCATCGTCCATTTCCATTGGCCTGTCTGTGTTGTTCGCTGATGACACTACCGTGGTGGTCAGCGCTCGTAACTACGAGGAGCTGAGTCTCAGGATACGTGAAGCCAGTGAACAACTACAGACGTGGTTCTCTGCAAATGGACTGATATTGAATATGGCAAAATCAAATGTGATAGTATTTAATGGAAGAAGCGTTAAATTACCCCCGTGCATCCTGAACAGTCCAATGCCGCTGTGCAGTGAGAGCAGGTTCCTTGGCTTTATGCTAGACTCGAACCTTAACTGGAAGGGCCATGTCGACAAACTTTGTGATAGGTTGAGTAGTGCGGTCTTTGCGTTGCGTAAGCTTAAACCACTGATCTCTGCGGATGCACTTAAACAAGTGTACTTTGCACATTTTCACTCCATCATGTCGTACGGGACGCTCCTCTGGGGAAACTCCACTGAAGCCAGTAGGGTGCTGGTGATTCAGAAACGAGCGTTGCGTGCTCTTGTTGGGGCGAAATATAGACAGTCGTGCAGAGACGTGTTTGTTGCTCAACGCATTATGACGCACTACTCACTATACTTATTCGAAATATTAATGTTCATAAGAAACAATATGGAAAAATTTAAAGTTATAAGTAGAAAGTCGTTTTGCTGGACGTCTGAGAACGGTCCCCCGTCGCATGGCCCTTGCAGAAAAGAATCCCCGTGTTCTTGGACCGAGTCTGTATAACCGCCTTCCTGACGTGATAAAGAACGTGCCGTCTGACGAAGCATTTCGGCGCCAACTGAGGAACTTTTTATTAGAAAATCCATTCTATTCTGTTGACGAATTCGTTCAAAAATATAAATAAATTATTGATTGTCTATTTAAAAGTATTAAATTGTATTAAATATTAATTATTCCGTATGACAAATTGTATTGACGACTAAAGAGAAAAATCTATGATAGTTAATATACCTATTTGACATTATATGTATGACAAAATCTTATTGTAATTTTGATGATAATTATTATTTAATCTTATTGTTCTTTGTTTTTGTTTTTTTGACGATCTCAATATGAGTACATGTAATTTGACATAATAATAAATGTAATTATATTGTATGAATTTTGAGAAATAAATAAATCTAATCTAATCTAATCTGTAATAACCGCGAAGGCATCATAAATTATTAGAAGTACTTTTGTTGTATCAACAGTGTCAAGTATTCATAAAATAATTGAATTTCACGAATTTTAATTGGGACATGTTTTGTTACCTCCCTTTACTAACAAACCGTCAAACTGGGACAATATCAATGTTAACTTTCAGTCACGTTATAAATTTAACCCAAGTTACGTGACTGCCTCTTGCATGTCTTTGTTTAAATAATTAACAAGCCCAAACGTCAATTATGACGCCATTTTCAATAGATTTCAGCAAAGTAATTAATCCTACTTTCACCTGTTTAAGAAAAATACGAACGGCGATAAAAGGATCTAGACTTTTGCGGTTAATTTAAGTTTAATAATGAGTTGAATGAAAATTAAAACTTTAATGAAATCGCTTAGTTAAAAGTTTGGATTAGAATGAGGTTTAGGTAAGTCTTTGTTGTATTTTTTCTAGCTAATAAGTTATTAAAACAGAAACTTAATAATGATTTCCAGACCCGGCGAGAGAGTTAAAAATAAAATGTTTTGTAGTTGGAAAAATGATACAAAAGATTCTAAGTCAAAATGAAAATCTAATTAAAGTAAATTTAATTTCACGATAAAGAGATTTCCGTCATTGAGTCTTACAATCAGGAGCGTAATTAATTTTATAAATGTTGTTTGGCCAAATTAAGCGAACTGTACACAAATTAGAACAGACGAGTCGGGTAATTTCTTAAGTTTAAAGATTATTACCCTTTGGCATTTATGCTGACGTTTCTAGAACTACTCTTTCCCATGCTCGTAAGAATTGTTGTGGAAGATAATCTTTGAACAATTCAGATTAATCAATCTTGTCCTAAACTAAGCAAAGCCGAAAGCTTTTTTAAAGACTCAAGTACAAAGTTCGTGTTCGTTATAACATCGGCCCTTAGCAGGACTTGAATCCGCTAACTTCGATTGCTTAGTCAGAGTGTTAGTGACGTAATGGGTTATGTAGTAATGGCGAACTATGAAAACACGTAATACAATAAAATCAAAGGAATTTAATGGTATCTTTGCCAGCTAATTACAACAACTAAACAAACAAAAGATGTAGGGTACATCGAGAATGTCAATAATTTCAACATATAAAAATAGAAATAATATAGAAAAAGATAGCAAAAGAGGCCGTCTAGCAGCCAGTCGCCAACTCAGAGGCTTTGACTACTAGACCACAAGAAAGAAAACCTAGAGAAATTTTACATGTAGTTGTCTATTTTATAGCTTAACTCTCAGTCGTCTAAGAATATGAAAACTACAAAATTTTCGAAATTTCAACATATAGATAATTATTTTTAAATTAATAGTAATATATCTTCTTACGCAAGTTCTGTGTTAATTACACATTTAGCAGGACGGGTAATTAGTCTGAATGAGATGTCTTGTGAAAGGAACTTTGATAAGTGTAGCTTGCTCTGGAGGGCAGGGCCGCAGGTTCCAATACCGTTGAGGGCAAATATTTGCATTGCTAATTTCGTGACTAAATATTAAGTAAGTAATGTTATAGGTAGCAAGATTTACGGACTTTTGTCTTGCTGTGTAAAAAATATTATTAATTAATAATGATTTCTGATGCCTTCGCGGTTATAACACAATGGCATGAAACGAATATAACTTATTTATCATTTTTTTTATATTATAAAGAACATAATGATTCTGTTTTTTCCCTTATGTTTCCCTGGTTTATTTCGCACCTCGAAATACAGTTTTAATAATAAATGTGCACAAAATAAACTGAGAAACAACTATTTAAATAAGTAAAACAGAACAAGCCAACCGGCGGGAGCAGTTGTTTGTAAATTATTACTTAAGCAACTATTTGCTTGTGAATATGATTGTTTCATTTTGTCTCTTTAAAGGTATTTTTTACATATCTTTTAAACTATTTACATGAGTTATTATATATGGCTGTGCAAAAATAAAAATATAATTATGTAGGATTTTATGACAATCCTAACTAATATTATAAATGCGAAAGTAACTCTGTCTGTCTGTCTGTTACGCTTTCACGCTAAAACTACTGGACCGATTTAAATGAAATTTGGAAAGACTGAAGCCAAGAACATAGGCTACTTTTTAACCGACTTCAAAAAAGGAGGAGTTCCACGCGGACGAAGTCGCGGGCAAAAGCTAGTATCATATAAGCCTGTGCAAAAATAAAAATATATTATGTAGGATTTTATGATAATAGTTAATATTTGAAATTGTACTTAGTGGCTGTTTGACCATATTATCTTAGTCTAATAAAAAGCAACCAATATATTTGTTACGTAATCCTAGATTATTTTTAAGTTAAGTCTGATCGTAAAAGAGGCAATCAAAGATTAAATTACCAACATAACCTACATTTCGGAATAAAACAATAATGAGGTTGAATCTGGGTCATACTTCTATTTTATCGACAATCAACCGACATTTTCCTGTTTTTTTTTGGTTTATTGAACTATTATATTTGTTTCAAGCAACAGTAAAGGAGAAATTCCGAAAACCATACATTTTAAGTATCATCGTCATCATCAGCATCGGCCCGTCGCAGTCCACTGCTGGACATAGGCCTCTCCAATTTCACGCCACTTTGCTCTATCTTGGGCTGCTTGCATCCAGCTCCTGCGAGCCATCTTACGCAAATCGTCACTCCACAAAATTCAATTTTAAGTATATATATAGTTATTTCATATAGGTCACGATTCGCACTTGGCCGATATTAATATTTTGCGAAATTTATATATTTCCTCGGTTATTAATTTCATGGCTCAGCATGCATATCCAGTATCCTTCCATGAGACAGCTGGGAACATTTCTTGGAGCACCGTCCAGGGCGGGCGGCGGCAGGTCCCGGGGCGGGCGGGCGCAGGTCCCGGGGCGGCCGCTAAATCTAAAAGGAACCCACTTTTATCTCCACAGCTGCAAATTAGATTAGCGACGGTACAACACAGCCTACAGGAACCAGGTGACGCAGTGGGTAACTACTAGGAAGTTAAATTATGAAAATTCGGCCAAGTGTGAGTCGGACTCTCTCACGGAGGGTTCCGTATGATCTATAAATCTGGAAGCGATGAAACAACTTTAAACGGATTTAATTCGCGTATTTTATTTTATTGGCTGTAGTTTCGGAGCCTTTACAGATTCCATAGTCGTAGCACGACTGAGCTGACAATAGTCTTATGCTAAATCCGTTTAAAGTTGTTTCATTCTCATTTATTATAACCGCAAAGAAATTATTAAGAAATTGTTCATTTAATTTGGCATCAAATAAACTATTTTCTGTACAATTCTATGTTATATATGTCGCAGTGAGATGATAAAAACAGGGATTTGATCAAGTCCCTCAGTGATATGATCAACTCCCGGCTGATGATAAAAATACCACGCGTTGTGTCATTTCCCTAGCGAAATTTAGTGATTTGATCAAGTCTCCAAGTCATTTTAGGGAAATGAAAGAATCATAAAAATGGCTGGTAGATTTCTTCATTTCACTTAGTTATTTGATCAAATGCCTGAGCTGTTTTAGGGACATGATAAAACGAGTAATTAAGTCAACTCGGTTTTAACATTTTACCAAACACGTCTAGTTATTTGATCAACTCCCTAAACAGTTTTAGGGAAATGAAAGAATCACAGCAATAACTGATGGAATTCTTCTTACCATTTCATCAAATCTCTTAGCTGATTTAGGGAAATGATAAAACTAGTCTTAGAAACAAGATAGATACCCTTTAGGAAATAACTATTATTTGCCATAATTACGAAAAAAGCAAATCCAGACTGTTTCTTTGTGCACAGTGGGTATAATGTAGGGGACATCGTAATTAATGGCAACTGAAGGTCTCCTTTAGGTACGACGACGAGCGAAGCGAGGAGGAGTGTTAGGTAGAACTGTGACCTTGCAGCGCGCGAGCCGAGCGAGCGAAGCGAGCGTGCCGCGGCAGCGGCCGGCGAAACGTCAGAACCGATACTTTTGATAATACAACGCGTTATATTTTCGCATTGCCGGGATTTTATCATCTCTCTGAGGGATTTGGATTGAAATTCCTGTTTTTATCATTTTTCTAAAAATATTTAGGGAGTTGATCAAATCACTAGACGTGTTTGGTAAAATGTTAAAACCGAGTTGACTGAATTACTCGTTTTATCATGTCCCTAAAACAGCCCAGGCATTTGATCAAATAACTAAGTGAAATGAAGAAATCTAGCAGTCATTTCTATGATTCTTTCATTTCCCTAAAATGACTTGGAGACTTGATCAAATCACTGAATTTCGCTAGGGAAATGACACAACGCGTGGTATTTTTATCATCTACCGGTAGTTGATCATATCACTGAGGGATTTGATCAAATTCCTGTTTTCATCATATCACTGCGACATATATATATAAACGACGAGTCTACTAATATAATTAATATTGATATTAACATTATTTACATGTCTTAAAATTGACGGAATACTGTAACAACATCTATACTAATATTATAAAGAGGAAAGATTTGTACCTATTTTTGTATGTTAGTATGTTTGTAATAAATAGGCTCAAAAACTACTGGACCGATTTTAATAATTCTTTCACTGTTGGGAAGCTACGTTCACCCTGAGTAACATAGGCTATAGAATATTATTTTGAAAAAAATTAGGAATCCGTGCAAAGCCGGGGCGAACCACTAGTTATATATATAACCACCGCTTTACACGTATTCTTGCAAATATATATTTTTTTTTATTATACTTAAACATCAATTTCTTAAACTTTGAGGTAGCTTGTGTTCTCAGTCTGCGAGCATGGTAACTTGCAGCTGTGAAATTCACTGATAATTGAGTAACATTAACCACAAGGGCACTTACGCCCTTTTGGGCTACCAGTTTCAAAGGGTCAAAGCCCTTTGTGCCCTTATTTTATACTTACCAACTGGGTTATACGGCGACTCGACCGCGAAGTACCAAATAAGACCTTACTTCCTTGTGATAATGAAAAAGGGTACAAGTCTTTTGCATGCAGTATTACACCTATCCCTTTTTTTACTAGGAACATATAATATTTACGTATACACGGTAGGTATCGTAAAATAACACTTACGTATACACTGTAGGTACCTATCGTAAAATGGAAACCCCTGTGCAAAATTTTAAGTTTCTAACCCATGTCATTACATCAGCTTTTTATTTATATATACCTATTTATTTATATCCCATACTTATAGTTAAAAATATATATAAAATTATAGTTCTTTTAAGCAATGACAGTTTTCCAAAGTGCTAGTAGACTTATACTAAAGTGATTAATTCAGCTATGCAAACCTTATTTATTAAATTACAAAATTTAAGTACTACCCTGTTCTAAATCATAAAGTATTTTTTAATAATGTAGGTATTTAATCATATTTTTTATTTATTGGAATAGAACCTTCATCTACATATATATTATACCTAATTAGGTTAATACCTACTCGTGTGCCTCGAAGAATAGTTCGTTTGGTAAGTGCTTGTTAGGAGCAATTTTCTGATCTATATCTGGAACATGTAATTATTACAAACAAACATACATAACGATATCCAAGTAATTTACAAGGGATCTAGAATAGTCTCTAGTGGAATTTCTACCGTTCTGCGAATACCAATTATTTTTATTTATTCTGCGATATCGTCAAACTGTCGGAATTGTAAATCAAATCAAATGAAAATCATTTATCTATACTAATATAATAAAGAGGAAAGGTTTGTTTGTTCGGATTGATTAGGCTCCACAATAACTGGACCGATTTGAAAAATTCTTTCACTGTTGGGAAGCCACACTATTCTCGAGCGACATACGCTAAAAAAAGGGGATATGTGCAAACTTTAAGTACCTATAGGTTACAAATTACCTACTAAACCAATTGATACCATTCGCTTCCTCAAGCAATAAAATATGTAATAATTTCTGATGCCTTCGCGGTTATTAAACATTGGAATAAAACAAACGAGTCCTCCGAGACGTCAGCCAATAAAATAAAATACGCGAGTTAAAATCCGTCTACAGTAGTTTCATGCCAATAAAATATGTTTTAAACACGATTATCACAGAACTAATCCTAATATTATAGTTACTAACGCATTAATAATACTAATATTATAAATGCGTTAGTAACTCTGTCTGTCTGTCTGTCTGTCTGTTACGCTTTCACGCTAAAACTACTGGAACGATTTAAATGAAATTTGGAACAAAGAAAGTCTGGAGCCTGAGAAAGGACATAGGCTACTTTTTAACCGACTGCAAAAAAGGAGTTCCACGTGGACGAAGTCGCGGGCGGAAGTATCTTATATTGAAACACTGTATTCCATAGCAGCGTTCAAATAGTTTGGGGGCCATTCTACTTTTTAGAGCAGGTTTTTGTGTGCCCCACAAAAAATCATGTAAAACGAATATAAACTATATAATAATATAACGTGGAAAAATATAAGAAAAATTCACAGTACGTAAAACTGCCGCATTATTTCTTTAACTTCTGTTAACATTTCAATTTAAATATCCATACTAATATTATAAATGCGAAAGTAACTCTGTGTGTCTGTCTGTCTGTCTGTTACGCTTTCACGCTAAAACTACTGGACCGATTTAAATGAAATTTAGTGCAAAGAATGTCTAGAGCCTGAGAAAGGACATAGGCTCCTTTTTAGCCGACTGCAAAAAAGGAGGAGTTCGACGCGGACGAAGTCGCGGGCAGAAGCTAGTTGTATATAATTTAAAATATGAACTGTATCAAAGTGGAGTTTTAGCGTAACATAGTTGTTTTTCTCTAAGACAAAAACCTGCTCTCAAAAGTAAAATGGCCCTTGATGGTTTCAAAACAGGTTCTAAATTGGAAAGAGGCTAATATTGTCTACGGCAGTCGCTACTCGGCTACTCGGCGCTCCCTCGGGAGCAGTTCGTTACGGAAGTGCTTGTTACGGACGATTTTTGCTGATGTATGGACCCTATGAATTATGCTAACCGTGGACTCACACCCCGCTAGATTGTAATGGATACAGTTTTCAACAATTTCGAAAAAAAAAACAAAATTATATATTATTATACTAGGTACCTACTAACGCTTAAGTTCTGATGCCTTCGCGGTTATAATACATTGGATTGAAACAACTTTAACGGATTTAACGCGCGTGTTTTATTTTTATTTGCTGAAGTTTCGGATTCTTTACAGTTTCCATAATCCACGACTGAGCTGACAATGCTTTAGCACTTTAGCGTTAGACTATGCTACGATTATTGAAACTGTAATAAAATAAAAATACGCGAGTCAAATCCGTTAATAGTTGTTTCATTCCAATTTGTAATAACCGCGAAGGCATCGGAAATTATTAGGTACCTATTTACTCGTAAGTTCTGATGCTTTCGCGTTTATTACGTACTAGCGGCCCGTCCCGGCTTCGCACGGGGGGACTTAAGATTTTTTTAAGGCCTCAGAAACGATACTTTTCCCCCGTTTTTGAAACATTTTCGGTTACTGCTCCGCAACTATAAGACCTAGCGTGATATTATATAGCCTATGTTACTCGGGGATAATGTAGCTTTCCAAAGGTGAAAGAATTTTTGAAATCGGTCCAGCAGTTTCGGAGCCTATTCATTACAAACATACAAAAATACAAATCTTTCCTCTTTATAATACGTATTAGTATAGATAGATTAGAATGATAGAATGAAACTCTAATGATCATGTTATACCTACTCATATTAATAAATACGTGGATAAACGGAATAATACTAAATATTGATATAACTAGCAAAAGGTTAAAGAGATAAAATCTACTGACAAAGTGACATTGAGTTTTGTTTGTTTTGAGTATAATTAAAAAGTGAATTTAAACACTACATAGTATAAAACAAAGTCGCTTTCGCTTTCCCTATGTATGTTTAAATCTTTAAAACTACGCAACGCATTTTCAAGCGGCTTTTATTGTAGATAGAGTCGTTCCAGAAGGTTTATAGCACCCGTGTGAAGCCAGGGCCGGTCGCTAGTTTATTTATAAATTGACATTAACCGACTAATCTTTTTAAAGCTCGTTGATCTGTCAATTTGTCTTCGTATAACCCTTTACGTTTAAACCGCTGAACCAATTTATATGAAATCTGATATGAAGCTGTGTGCCGAGGAAAGTCATGGGATAGTTTCTATCTCATAAATCATCCCTTAAGATTAGGGAAAGGGGGGAATTATGGGAATACGATAATTGAACCACCTGAGCCTCCTGAAGAACTAATACAGACGAAGACGCGGGCAGCAAGCGGGCGCGTAACCTTTGTATATTTGTTTTTTAAGTGTCGAATTTCTCATTGAAATGAAGACTGCCGGACACTAGTAATAGGAGATAATTTTGTTGTAATATTATAATACTTTTAATCAAAAGTATAACGTTTTTAAGTTTACCTTGTTGCTTCAAAATATACCTTAGAACAATCAACACCATTATATTCTCAACATGAGCTAATCCCAAAATTATTAATCCTCTGCCAAAATATAGTTTAAGACGATGGCGGCTCAAATTCTCTAATATACTAACTAACGTATCATTGTGCGATGTAGTTTTCCAAACATAGTCATTGAAGGCGAGGCTGGTGAGCAGCTGTGCAGGTGCCGATGTAATCTGGAAGCAGTTCTGCAAATCACCCCATTCGGTTTTATGGTTAAACCTCGCGTGACGTAATTAGGAACGCTACAAGGATACAACATGACCTTAGCAATGTAATGTAGAGAATAAAAGGTTAGAAGGAACTGGATAGGTTCATTGTTTTTAATGATAGTTCGTTTTCATCTGAAAGAGGCGTTTTTTTATGTAGCGGATCTAGTATGATTTTAAAACTAGCGACCCGGTTTTACACGGCTATAAATCCTCCTCTTGAATATATATCTATATATATAAAAGAAAGTTGTGTTAGTTACCCCGTTTATAACTCAAGAACGGCTGAACTGATTTGGCTGAAAATTGGCGGGGAGGTAGCTCGGAGCCAGGAAAAGGACATAGGATACTTTTTATTACGTTCCAGTAAAAAAAAAAAGAAAAAAATATTAAGCTGATTTGTTAAAAATAGTATAACAAAACGCAACAATGACAACTGTCAAATCGACATTGCCGGGCGGGACGAAGTCTGCCGGGACCAATAGTATATCTATATATATAAAAGAAAGTTGTGTTAGTTACCCCGTTTATAACTCGAGAACGGCTGAACTGTTTTAGCTGAAAATTGGCGGGGAGGTAGCTTACAGCCAGGAAAAGGACATAGGATACTTTTTATCACGTTCCAGTAAAAAAAAAAGAAAAAAATATTAAGCTAATTTATTAAAATAGTATAACAAAACGCAACAATGACAGCTGTCAAATCGATTCTTTGCCGGGCGGGACGAAGTCTGCCGGGACCACTAGTATCTATTAAAAACCGCTTCAAAATCCGTTGGATAGTTTTAAAGAGTTAAGTGTATATAGGGACGGACAGACCTCAACAGCGACTTTGTTTTATACTATGTGGTAATCAGGTGTATGCAGGTAAAAGCCGTAACACAAAACTGGTTAGAATTTGACAGATTATTATTCTGGTTTAAAATATCATGTGCTAAGACCACCGTTTATTACAGCTAAGAATTTAGTGAAGACTTTAATTCTTGAAGGTTGGTTTCTTGTAAAAAATATTTGTATTTTGACCTCAATAAGTTTCATAATTTTTAATGCCTTTGTGGTTAAAGCAAATAAAATTATAATTTGAAATAAAACAACTATAAACGGATTTAACTCGCGTATTTGCGTGGAAATTGTTCTGAAACGTCAGCCAACAAAATAAAATACGCGAGTTAAATCCGTTTATAGTGGTTTCATTTCAATGTGTAATAACCGCGGAGGCATTAGAAATTATTAAAACTATAATTATTTTATGTATTTAAATATATTCAAGCTTGTGTTATAAGCTCAAGGGAGGCTCTGCGGCTGGCGGGAGGCTCTACCGCCGATAAGTATTACACTCGTGTAGAGAATGGCTTAATTTGCTTAAAAGTGTAGAGATTATCTCGACACCTGCGGCCCGGCGCAGCCTTAATGCGACGATTTCGACACGCGCAGAGCACAGACAAACATACACTTTCAAGTAAAAAAGTCAATATGACTTTTTAGAGAGCTAACTCAAAAAAGGTACTTTTTCAGGAGAGGCGAGAAACTGATTAATATGTTCATATGCACGCATGAGTTTTCTGTATAAATTTATACTTTTTATAATAAAGCTAGCAGAGTTATATTAGCTGAAATCTGATTTAGTGTAAGTGGGTTTTGCTGGAATCCGATGGTGTGCATAACTCAAATGTTCCGGTTTTTGAGTTAGATCCCTTTAGATCTAGGTGTGCGATATGGTTTTTGTCGGTTGCCTTTTTAAGTGCTCAATGTCAAAGGAATGAAACGGCAGAAAATAAATACCATATTATTATAAAACTTGAATACTAGGTACCTAATTTTAATTGATATAAATTGAAATAAAAATATATTAATTAAGAAAAGGGAGTTTGTTTAGATTGGCACGGTTCCATTCCTATATTTTATTCGCATAAATAAATACATAACTAAATAAAAAAATTAACATCATTGGCATTAATGGCCTCTCAAAAACATAACTTACCTATTTCGTAAAGTGTTCTATAGCATCGTGAGTCGTCTTGTTTGAGTGTTTTGTTTGTTTGAACTTATACATCATTAATATTATTCAGTCGTTATTAAAAATTAGGTACAACCCTCCATCAGCAAACAATAAACATGTTACAAACATATAATTAAATTAAAGTATATTCCTATTTTTACTTTTAAATGTATGTCGTTTTTCTCGCACCTCCTTTACATAAATAAGCTGTGTTCCAACTCGTTTAAAATTCCCCTTGGAAAATATCGCGATCAAATATCATGTTACACGAGCGCACGTTCTCATCGTGGAGCGATTGTAGAGTGCTTTCTCACTTAGCACCTGTTAAACAACCTCCGAGTAAACCTGCAAATAGGCAACAGAATCAAACAACCACCGGGTAACAAGGGGGGCTAGACAAGTGCCCAACGTTCAACGTTAACGTTAAACGTTAGCACCAAAATGTATGGGATTTGACATTTGTGACGTACGTGACAGTCATTCGTGGATGTCAAATCCCATACATTTCGGTCCTAACGTTTAACGTTAACGTTGAACGTTGGGCACTTGTCTAGGGCCCAAGCAGTTGTTGACAAGAAGAAAAAAAGTAAAAAAGAAGAACTAAAGAAGAAACTGAATCAACTACAACCACCGGGTAACAAGCCGTTATTGACAAGAAGAGAAAAAGTGAAAAAAAGAGAACTCTTTCGCTCTTCAGGCAATTCGTCTCTGGAATTCTCTCCTTCTATCTATCAGGCAGGCACCGAGTAAGCTAGCATTTAAGCGTATGTTACGTAAGCACTTTTTTGACCTTTTGTTTTCATCATTTTTCAATGTAGTTATTTATGTATATTTGTCACTTATGTTCCCGTTTTATATTGTTATCTTATTATAACAAAAATATGTGTACCACTATTCATAGTGTTTAGATTTTTATTCACTATTCACAAGTAAACTACATTTCAATGTCAATTATAATGCATTTGACTCGCGTTTATAAATGCTAACGTTTGGAAAACTTTTACAGTTCACATGTTTCTTTTCTTCGTTCTAAGTCTGCTTGGAAAATAGAAGCTGTAAAGTTTTCAAAACTTCAGCATAAAATTAATATACGCAAATTAAATCCTCGATGTGATCGCAGACGATTGTTCCAACTTTTAACTAATTAGTTTTTTTTAAACAGAAAGCTTGACTACAATAAAAAATAACTACGTATAAAACTCAAATTTCACTTAAAAATGTGACAGAGCACGTTGACGCACGCCCCGACATGCGACTGCAGCAAAACTTTATTAATTTACCGACGAACGTAATTTTGTATTCTATCCAATTAAATGCAGTCAACAGTTTTCGCGCAAAGTAAAGTTTCGGCAGCAACTGTAATTAAACTGCGCGCAGATACCTCACTGTCATTATAAATGCGAATATATATTTATATAATACTAGCTTCTACCCGCGACTTCGTCCGCGTGGAACTCCTCCTTTTTGCAGTCGGTTAAAAAGTAGCCTATGTCCTTTCTCAGGCTCCAGACTTTCTTTGTACCAAATTTCATTTAAATCGGTCCAGTAGTTTTAACGTGAAAGCGTAACAGACAGACAGAGTTACCTACTTTATTTATAACTAGCGGCCCGTCCCGGCTTCGCACGGGGGGACTTAAGATTTTCATAGTTTTACGATTGTTATGGGTAAACTATAAAAGATAGACATATGCTCTCGCGGACTTTTTTAAAGATAATGTTAAGATGAACAATTCACCCATAAAGCATTTTTGTATAACTTTAACTATATGCTCAGCGCACGCCACGGAAGGCCTCAGAAACGATACTTTTCCCCCGTTTTTGAAACATTTTCGGTTACTGCTCCGCAACCATAAGACCTAGCGTGATATTATATAGCCTATGTTACTCGGGGATAATGTAGCTTTCCAGAGGTGAAAGAATTTTTGAAATCGGTCCAGTAGTTTCGGAGCCTATTCATTACAAACATACAAAAATACAAAAATACAAATCTTTCCTCTTTATAATATTAGTATAGATATTAGTTAGGACTAGTTAGGATTTTTACTGACCTCGAAGTGTGTCATGACTGTGATATCATAATAATTTCTGATGCCTTCGCGGTTATTACACATTGGAATGAAACAACTGTTAACTGTGTGTTGGTAAAGAATCCGAAACGTCAGCAAATAAAATAAAATAAAAATACGCGAGTTAAATCCGTTTAATAGTTGTTTCATTCCAATGCGTGATATTTATATGTGACACACCGATATTATACACTTCCCAGCTACAATTAAAAATGAGCTGTATGAGGAAGCATTTAAGCATTAATTGAGAGGTCTACATGTTGTCGGATACTTAATCGTTTTTTTGCATTAAAAATATGGAATTTCTCATAAAAGTTTTAATTTCTTATGTTGATGTTTCGCTTTGAGGTATAGTAGTGGGTTCAAATGCCACTTGGGTCTCAATTGTTCTTTGTTAAATTGTCTTAGTACAAATATCATTAAGATGGGATTTATTGTAAACTAGCTTCTGCCCGCGACTTCGTCCGCGTGGAACTCCTCCTTTTTTGCAGTCGGTTAAAAAGTAGCCTATGTCCTTTCTCAGGCTCCAGACTTTCTTTGTACCAAATTTCATTTAAAATGGTCCAGTAGTTTTAGCGTGAAAGCGTAACAGACAGACAGACAGACAGACAGAGTTACTTTCGCATTTATAATATTAGTTAGGATGATGTAGAGTGACATGGCTGGTAGTGAATATGTATGTAAAATAGCAAGATGGCCGCGAATAGCGAACTCTAATCTTCCATTTAATTTAAGACAAGTTTTGTCTCGCGTATAATCTCGAGCTTGTGTGTTCTGATTGTTTCATTCAGAGGCACACTGGGAGATACCTCTTGATTAATAAAAATAATTATATGGTTAACATCAGTCATAAGACTTCCACTGCTACAGTTGTGTCTCTAACATTAGAGTCTCCGTCACCAGGGAGACAATTATTATCTATACTAATATAATAAAGAGGATAGGTTTGTTTGTTTGTTTGGATTGAATAGGCTCCAAAACGACTGGATCCATTTGAAAAATTCTT
Source organism: Polylopha cassiicola (assembly GCA_038024825.1). Lineage (NCBI taxonomy): Eukaryota > Metazoa > Arthropoda > Insecta > Lepidoptera > Tortricidae > Polylopha > Polylopha cassiicola. The sequence goes on along the minus strand of CP149060.1, from coordinate 10,659,459 downwards.
TCACTGTTGGGAAGCTACACTATTCCCGAGTGACATAGTCTATAAAAACAGGGATCCGTGCGAAGCCGGGGCAAACAGCTAGTTTTATATAAAAGGAGAAGTTCCCATTGAAATATGCGCATACACAGCCAGAATCGGTGGTTGTGGAAAAATCAAATTTGGACAGTTGTTTTAATTGAAAATGGGACCCACACTAAAAAGGGCTTTTAAAAAATAACCTTAAAGGGATGAAATATGGGATGCTACTTTGTGTCGAAAAAACTAACTTAACAACGATTTGATAAGATAAGTTAATTACTTAAATAATAATCACGTTTATAAAAAGTTCGGTTTCGCCGAAACTATAATCGAACCTAACATTCGGTTTCGATTTCTGTTTCGGCAAAAAAACAGGTTTCGATCGAACACTATTCGTTTCCCAAAAATTTCATTTGTGTAAAAGAATTTGTGTCCAGTGTGTTCTCACCACGGTCTACTTATCAAAGCAGGTAGTGCTGCGACTGAATTGAATACCAAGTTAGTCTTCTCTAACTTATAATGCACAGATTTGCATTATCTTTACTTTTAATACAATGATTGCGGACTTAAGTTCTCAACTTTACGGTTTCGGATTTAAGGATGAGTTCTGAAATTTTCACGGTTGGATTATTCTCTCATCTGTTCGTTTGGAAGGTTTTTCAACTCTGATAGGGGTTTGAACTTTAAATGTGTCTGTTTGTGGCCGAAACCGTAATACAAATTGAAATGATATAAAAACTTCGGATGCTTCCCGGTTATTACACATTGGAATGAAACGACTATAACGGATTTAACTTACGTTATTTACTGACGTTTGGAAAAGAAATTATATAGTTTGCAGAATGTAAAATTGCTGTTATGGTTAGCTCAATCAGCTAGAAACCTTAAAGTGTTTTAAAAGTATTTTGGTATGAAAAATAGATGTCGGTGGATTCTCAGACTTACCTGCACACAATTTAAAAAAAAATCGTTTTATGACGAGTTTGGCCATGAACACCGTGTCATGGGAAATATATATGTTATAATATATGTGTATGTGTTATACATACATGTATATAGCTTCTAGCTAACTTTAGATACAAATATAATCCAAATAGTTTAGCGACGCTAGTTTCTTATAAATCATTCATTCGAACACAAACATTCTAATAACGACAATCCTAAAACTAAGTATTTTAAGATTCTCGTTATTATTTCTACTTTTTTTGTTAATACGGTTTGCTGTGAATTTGTTGTTTTTCTCCATTAATAGCGAACTGGAGTATCATAAAATGCCGACGCATGCAGTGCGATTACACCCGGGTCGCGCTTCACGCGGAAATTCCTATTAAATTCCACTTCGTATTTACCTACATTCAACGTTAACACTTGTTTCACATTGGAATAAAATTTCGGCATTTTTTTAAATTATTTTTTATTATAATCTCTGGTGTGGGGTTATTACAAGTTGAAATGAAAGAACTGTAACGGATTTATATTAATTTACATTTTGTATTATAATTTATTACACTTAATTATATTTATTTACAAACAAATATTATATAAATGAATGATTATATATTTTGAGGATTGTCTTTAGAATAACATTTTCAGTATATCGTAACAAGTACCTATCTATTTATATTTGGTTTTTATAACCACTAAATCCGCATCGAAATCGACATAGAAAAATGCTTTTGTTATTTATGTTGACTATATTATTATCTGCGCTCAATTTCCTTGGCATATGTTAAGAATCCCTACTAATATTATAAATGCGAAAGTAACTCTGTCTGTCTGTCTGTCTGTCTGTCTGTCTGTCTGTTACGCTTTCACGCTAAAACTGCTGGACCGATTTAAATGAAATTTGGTACAAAGAAAGTCTGGAGCCTGAGAAAGGACATAGGCTACTTTTTAACTGACTGCAAAAATGGAGGAGTTCCACGCGGACGATGTCGCGGGCAGAAGCTAGTCTTTTATATAAATCAATTCTTTTCTACATGATAACCAATTTCAATATTCAACCTAAAACACAGTACATACAGTCTTTCTTATCATTCTAGCTCCGTAAAGTGTTCTCGCGTACCAAACATTCTTACATGCTTACCTAATTCCTAAAAAGGTAATCAGCCCAAATATGTTAAGAGTTCAAACCGCACATGTGTGTCGTAAAGCTATTCAATAATGGCGGCTACAGCGGGGTGTGCGTTCTGCCGAGTCACGTGGGTAATGTACCGTGGGAAACGAAACCTGTCTGCAAAAAACGCGAGGGTTACGTAAAACCTCTATTAGGACTGTGTTTGACAGAATTTCTTTGTCTTTGCATGTTTTTATCTTTAGTACAGTACTAGCGGCCCCGGATTCGCCCGGATCCCTTTATAGCTTACTAGCCCCGGCTTCCTCCCGGCTTCGCACGGGGGGACTTAAGATTTTTTTAAGGCCTCAGAAACGATACTTTTCCCCCGTTTTTGAAACATTTTCGGTTACTACTCCGCAACTATATAATCTAGCGTGATATTATATAGCCTATGTTACTCGGGGATAATGTAGCTTTCCAAAGGTGAAAGAATTTTTGAAATCGGTCCAGTAGTTTCGGAGCCTATTCATTACAAACATACAAAAATAAAAAATACAAATCTTTCCTCTTTATAATATTAGTATAGATTAGTATAGATGTCACTCGGGAATAGTGTAGCTTTCCAACAGTGAAAGAATTTTTCAAATCGTCCTGTCATTTAGGAGCCTATTCAATCCAAACAAACAAACCTTTCCTTTTTATAATATTAGTATTGATTATATTATATTTTATATTGTTAGAAATCAATAATCGATACTACCAGACACTTTCCACTAGATGCTTTAAATCTCCAAAAAACAATATAAAACTTTACTTATAATTTCATTCTTAATTTTTATGTAACATTAAGAACTATGACAATATATCTCGTACATAATAATTGTAAGAAATTACAACTGGATGCCTAGATTTCTGTAACCTATTATTACTCTAGCATCTAGATGCTTGTCGTTAGAATCTAGATTCTAGGTAGCATTCCATTGCCTAGGTACTAGTTATAATCCTACTACTATTATAAAGGCGAAAGTTTGTAAGTATGGATGTATGGATGTTTGTTACTCTTTCACGTAAAAACTACTGAATGGATTTGAATGAAACTTTACCACAATATAGCTTATACATCAGAATAACATATAGGCTATATTTTATAACGATATTGTGTGAAGTACTCATCGTGCGCAGACGAAGTCGCGGGCAGAAGCTAGTCCATTTATAAGGTCTAGCCTAAATTGGCATGTAAATGTCGACGAGTTTGCTCGTGCGTGCGATACTAACGTACACTAACTTTTAACGAGTAGCGACCAAATTGGCTGCAGGCATGAGTGTTCTAATTTGTCAACTCAGCATGCTTATTTTAAAGCCTTTTTGATATGGAAAAATACTTTATTCATACCACGATATACTTAATGATAAAAGCTCTGATTTTAAATTCTAAAAGTAACCTTATTGCTGTTTACGCAAGGTTTGTATTTGTTAAATAGGTAAATGGAGTTGTGGTATTCTTTAAAGGTTAGAAGTGACGTGTTAATTGTATATTTTGTAGTCGGAATGCAAAATAAAGTGCTGAGTTATTTTTCTAACACAATTAGAACGTTGGAATTATTAGTTAGGTTCTTGTTGTATATTTAATAATGTATTAAGGCGATATCCGTATAATTTAATAATTTGTAGTCACTACAAAGCTTATAATTTCAATTGTTACAAAAATAAATGGTATTATCATCTCGATGGATAATAATTATTTAAAGAGTTAGTTTATTATTGTGCGCTTTTTCTGGAAAATTTGTTTTCACAATATTTTCATTCAATGATTGGAAAAAATAACAATTTAATATTGAAAATAGCGATTGGGTATTTCAATCAATTTAAATTAAAAGTGTAATATAAAAAAATCAAATTGCGGATAATTGTTTAAGTTACATTTCAAAACATGTACCTAATCAAAATTAAATAATTCATTAGGTAGTTAATAAAACTTAAAAGGATACTTTTAGACGTGATATGAATCTAATAGTGTTCTCTTCATAATAATAAGAATTTCTGCATGTTTTTAAATAAACCATTTACCTACTTAATATTTATTTAAGACAACATCATACTGCACCTCATTTCAAAATATAAAAATTTAAACATAAGATAATAAAAAACAAACCTTCATTTCTAAAGGCCGGGTGAATTTTTAATGTTTTCCTATTTATATTAAACTCATCAAGATAAAAGCCGTTAATGCAAGTGCATCGTATGCACCCAGCTACCGCACCGACCGGATGCACCGGTTTATGCAGGTACGGTTAAGGGTCAACCACATCTGACGATAAATTAAAATAGAACGGAAAAATGTTAAGATGAAAAAGAAAACTTTATTTAAGGCTTTGCTAAAAGCACAGCCAAGTTATATACAGCCTAATAATTTCTGATGCCTTCGCGGTTGTTATACATTGGAATGAAACAACTAAAGACGGATTTACCTCGTATAAGACTTACTTTAGCATAAGACAGTTAGCTCAGTCGTGCTACGATTATGGAATCTGTAAAGGCTCCGAAACGACAGCCAATAAAATAAAATACGCCAGTTAAATCCGTCTACAGTTGTTTTATTCCAATATATACGAAGCCTTGACAATGGGCATGACGATACGGGGGAGGAAACAGCCCGAACTACATACAAAGATTTGTTAACAGTACGGGACAACCCATAGTAATTTATACGTACCTATTAAAAGAATGAAAATGTATCATACTTTCCTATAGTTTTGGAAAACGGTGTTAAAAAACATCTCTTCATATTTTAAAAGCAAATATTTATGAAATATTATATTTACTTGGTGTAATCTAGCCTTAACACAAACACCGTTTCGGTTTGGCAACGAGAAAAATGCATTTTTAATTATACTTCGTTCAGTGTAATAACGTGCTGAAACTGTCTTAAAACGGATTTAAATCTACAAAAAAAACAGCTGTTTTGAACAAACACTGTCGTTCATTGTAAGTGTTCACAGTAAATGGATTTAGGATCTTAAATTCAAATATTACCTTGGATAAAAGAATATAACTAACCATATACAGCCTGTTGGTCTAGTGGTCAGATACCCTGACTATTAAACCGGAGGTTGCGGGTTCGAATCCTGCTAGGGGCAGATGTCAATGTGATGAGCACTGGTATCTGTACCTGAGTCTTGGATGTCTTATATATATTTATGTATGTTTATCCGTTGTCTAGTACCCATAGTACAAGCTTTGCTTAGTTTGGGACTAGATCAATTGGTGTGAATTGTCCAAAGATATTATTATTATTATATTCCACTTATTTTATACTTATATACATACTTAAACCTTTTACCTAAATGATTGACTGATGGATATGCGCACAGGCTAAAACGTTGAATTATCCAAAATTCTACCCCTAAGGGGGTAAAATAGGGGTGCGAAGTTTGTATGGGACATCGTAATTCTTTGGTCAAATCTACCTTACATTTAGCATAAAAATTTTTGACGTGTTTTTATGAAATTCACTCTTAACGGGGTTATAAGACATCCAAACTAGTATAAATATGAAATTGAGAAATTTTACGAGGAAAATTATATATCTGGAAAACTTTCAAGCCAAAACAGTTAAACGGCATCCCATAAAACCAAGTACTCAATCCATATCCATTTTTAGTACCATTAATATAAATGATAATGATATTTGTACCAACACATAAATCGATCTAGTCTTACCTTACAAATAACATAACACATAGCTTAATAATTTCTGATGCCTTCGCGGTTATTACACATTTTCCAATGTGTAATAACCGCGAAGGCATGAAACAACTATTAACGGATTTAACTCGATTTTTTAGCGTCCGCTCAGTCGTGCTACGATTATAGAAACTGTATTCTGAAACGTCAGCGAATAAAATTAAATGCACGAGTTAAATCCGTCTATAGTTGTTTCATTCCAATGTGTAAAAACAGCGAAGGCATCAGAATTTATCAAAATACGCGAGTCAAATTTGTTTACTGTTGTTTCATTTATCATAGCTTAATAAATAAACGTAAAACATAGTCACTGTAGTCCGGTTACTATTACTTGCTAATCTATGCCTTATGAAAATAGGTTTTAAAAGTTTAAAATGTTACCAAACAAAGGTTTAAATTTAGGTTCCGACTCCACTCGACTCTAAAAGCCCGTGTCAAGAGGCACTGCGCGCGCGACCTCTGTTTGCAGCAAACTAGAGTTTACGTTACGGCCCAGAAAGATGTGGTTTGTGGAAAAGTGGGCCGTTCAGTAGGAATGTTAGGTGTAGTACATTTTGCGTATTTTCGTATGTAGTTAATCAGTTACATTGTGTTTGGTAATTAATTAAAATAGTAATTGAAATAGGGTTCATTTTCAGCTATGATATGATATGTTATCGATACGTTATTAAGTATTTATTCATAAAGATCAACAAAAGGCGTGATATGTATGTATAAACATATCTGTTTATACATACATATCACTAGATGTAGTTACGCTATTGTATTGGGCACTGTCCTGTAAAAATAGTTGTAAGTGTAGAAAATAAATAAATAAATAAAACTGACACGTGTTTTTTTAATTATTATTATTTCATTAATTATTGTCATGATCTAATAAGGAGAAGCTGAATTCATTACTGTCATATCACTGCAGGGCCTAAACTGTAAGGAATAGAAAGTTGATATTTTGCGGAGAGGTTCCTTTTACAACACAGAGAAGCACTAATAAATCAGTCCAGACAAAGTAGCGGAAAGAAGCTTGTTTTAAATAAAAACAGAAAGATACAAAAATCTGCCTTAAAACTAGAAAACTTTTAATACCTCATTATCAATATTGATACTTATTACGTACATAAAGTGTTTACTATCAGTGTCAATGACCTCTTGACATTTAAAAAAACACTATAAAAAATGCAAAAACCTATCAACAACACAATAAGAGGAGCGGTTGCATAACTATGACATTATTCGGCCAAAAACGGTCGAAAAGGCCTTTACGGCCCAAACGGCCCATCGTCGGCCGTAACATGTGGCCCATAACGGCCCGCCCATCAACACAGCATGATACCACTATGTAATAAAATGTATCTGTATGGTTTTGGTATATATTGTAATGAAAAACAACGAACTTGTCTGTTGGTCTAGAGGCCTGAGTATGAAACAAGGTTGCGGGTTTGAATCCTGTTAGGGTAAGTGTGATGAAGGACGATTTGTAGAGAGTATGGAATGTTCTTATGTTCTTATTTTTATATAAAGATATTTTTTTATTGGAATGAAACAACCGCGAAGGCATCAGAAATTATGATATTTTCTTAATTAAATGATAATGATGCAATCACGGTATAGATCTATTTCGCATTAGGATATAAGGTTCAAGTCCCACTAGGGTCTTGATTATTGTTTGTAAAATGTTTGCTTATTTTCGTTTCACTTCTTATTTTATTAAGTACTTACTAGCTTCTGCCCGCGACTTCGTCGAACTCCTCCTTTTTTGCAGTCGGTTAAAAAGTAGCCTATGTCCTTTCTCAGGCTTCAGAGTCAGACTTTCTTTGTACCAAATTTCATTTAAATCGGTCCAGCAGTTTTAGCGTGAAAGCGTAACAGACAGACAGAAAGACAGACACACAGAGTTACTTTCGCATTTATAATATTAGTAGGGAATAGGGATATCGACACAATTCGAAATGTGTCACTCGCTTATTTTAAATTTAAATGTGACGTCTTAGAATCTTAAATAGGTAAATTATATTTCAGTTAGTGACAATATTCTTTTTAAAATATATTCTAACTAATTATTATATAAATTATGGTTTATTCGTCAATCTGTCTGGCTGTGTGTCGCGTGTAGTGATGATCGTCGCCGCAACTTTTATGACTCTCAGGTCATCGGAACATATAACGAGACAGCTCATAATGAGAAAACATATATACATACAAACGAGCTTCCTGCTTGCTTTTATGAGGACGTTTCGGTTTTACACCCCCTTTTCACCCCCTTATAAGATGTTTTTCCAAACACGTTGAATTATATTTAAAAATAATACACTAAATAAAAAAAAAGTTTTTTACAAATTTTATCTTTTATTTCTACGAAATCACGGACGAAGTCGCGGGCCAAAGCTAGTTTGACATAATTTCTGAACCCTCAGTTTACCCCCTATTTTTCTCAATAATAAAGACAATCAGAGACTTCAATGCAAAATTGTAGGTTTCTCCAAACATACAATTTTGGTTTAGATCAAGCTACGAATGTATGTCGATATTTCTTCCTTTATATATGTATATATATATTTGATATTCAATGCGTTCTCTATTTCACTTTGAAATAAGTTTCGTATACATATATTCATGGAAGTAAAGTGCATTTTAAAGTAAACCAATAGGGCACCGAGTCAAAGGAAATTCGTAGCGTATTGCTACGAATTGATGTAGCAGTGCTACGAAACCGTAGACGTGCTACGACGTAGAGGTAATGTGCATTGAGCATAAGACCTTGGCAAAATAACATTTTCACCAAATTCAGAAATTTGTCACATAGTCCCATTTAACTATTTCCAAGTAAGTAACAAGTTATTGGAATTAAAAATACAATTCTCTACTTTATTACAAAAATAAAAGAGCTCGAAATGTCATACGTGAATTTACTTTTAAATGATATATCAATATTGTAAATGGCAAAACAAAACAATTTTTGTGACACTATTATCTAATATTACATTGAAAACACATTTGTAGTTGCATTTGTATTGATATTGAGGGGGGGGGGGGCTTGTGTAACTCCAATTTTGTGAGATTGCAGCTGTGCATGTCCCGCCATCTTGGAAAAAGTAGTTCATGGTTTTTATGGTTTATCTGAAAAACTGTTTTGAAATAAAAACTTTATATAAAAATAACTAGCTTCTGCCAGCGACTTCGTCTGCGTACGATAAGAACTTGTATACTGAAGTTCTTTCCAATTTTAAAACCCCGCTTTACCCCTTTAGGGTGTGAATTTACAAAAATTCTTCCTTAGTTCCCTTACGCTATAAAGATTTTAAATTTCTAAAATTCAACAGTGTGAGATTTATATATTTTTTAAAATGATAAAATTTTATTTTGTTTTCGGTGTTGACTGTACAAATACCAGCTAAAAAAGATCGATATCCATCAGCCGTATCGTTGCCTCGCGATAAATATTGTAAGTGTTTACACATAAAATTTTATGTTTTTCCCTCTGATAAAGTTGGGTACAATTTTATAACCTAACATTGATTTTTTATGCCCTTAAATTACATCACTGGTCCAGCGAAATACCCACATTATTATACATTTTTATTTTTGAATTCGCACCCCTAGATCTAAAGGGAGCCAACTCAAAAAAAGTAAATTGTTGTAAGGAATCGAATCCTTTTTTTTAGTGTGTTTAATTAAAATCTTCAGATTTTTGAGTTAGCTCCCTTTAGATCTAGGTGTGCGAATTGTGACTTTTGTTAATCCATACCTACATGTATATAAAATGCTTTGTCTTTGACTGGCTGACTGACGGATATACGCACAGCCTAAATCATTGATTATTGTAGTAGGTCGTGTGTTTTTTGTATGACGTAGGCGTCCAATAAGAGAGGATTTTATATTTTAGAGGGAGTGTAAAGGGGGCAAAGTTTGTATGGGACAACGGTTACGTACGTGCTCCAGGACTCACAACCAAAAATTATCCAATTACCTTAAGTTACAATGTACAATTAATTACCTATTCATTATAATTAATACTGTTTTTTTGAGTGAAGCCAAAGGAAGCTCTGTCAAATGCTATTCAATTAGTCATTATCCTAAATTGATTTTAAAAATACTTGTTTCATAATGAAGTTCGTAAATTAGACTATTCTCTACGTACATAAAATAAATATTAGGATATGAATTAATAGAAATAAAGCTTCATTCATTGAAAATTAATTCGTTTCATTCATTCATTCATTCATTAACTATTCGTTTGTCCAAAAACATAATATTGAATGACGATTACAATAAATAGGTTAATAGTATTTAAATTAATTAAAAAAAAGCTTTAATAAAATATTTTATTTCGGAACAATGACTCTGTTAGACAATAACGATTAGTGATTGCATAAAAAATTGTTGGATATACAGTTCTAGTTATATTATATTGTACTAGCTTCTGCCCGCGATTTCATCCGCGTGGAACTCCTCCTTTTTTGCAGTCGGTTAAAAAGTAGCCTATGTCCTTTCTCAGACTCCAGACTTTCTTTGTACCAAATTTCATTTAAATCGGTCCAGTAGTTTTAGCGTGAAAGCGTAACAGACAGACAGACAGAGTTACTTTCGCATTTATAATATTAGTAGGGATTTATTTACACTGAAATTAGAACATCATTAAACATACGAAATAAAATAAAGCCATTATTTTTGTATATTTTTTTATTATGAAATAATTTATTTTACTAACAACAAACATATTACAACGAATAAGCCATTCATAATTCGCCACTCATTCCAGACTAACCTACAAACCTAGGCAGACTAACTTACTGATTTCCCTTAGGTACTATTGTATCAGAGCTGTATTAACCATCTCAAATTGAGATAGATTCGCGCAGAGACCGCACAGTGACGTTTGACCAATGGCGTGTCGCGACAGATGGCCGCCATTTTGACGCCGCCATTTTGACGGCCATCTTGTGCAAGCATCCGTCACCGGGTACGGGTGATTAGTCAACAATTTGCGACCTTGACTGGTCCCGTAGTTTAAGGGTGTTAGGTAAGCAAAGTGTTTTGCATTACTATGTAATAAATACGTGGTTTGGTGGATAATTTAATTTTTGTTAGTGTTGTAATGCGGTAGATGGTGTTAAAATGTTTATTAATTGGTGTTAAACAAATAAAATATGAACAAATTTAACATAATTTGTGTGCGTAATTTGTTTAAATGAATTGAATAAAATGTGATTGGAAATAAATCAATAAAATTACTCAATTAAAAAATCTTGATTGTGTTTTTTGGAAAATACTTTGTAGTTAAATCTACTACTATTGATATAACTGAAAACATAACGTTATTGACCAAAGAAAGTTCAAATTTTGTAAAAATGTGTTACACTATCAACAACTCAGTCTGCTACGAATATAGGAACTGTAGTTTTCGAAACACAGCAAATAAATAAAATACGTTATATCCTTTATAGTTGTTTCATTCCAATGTAACGCGAAAGCATCAGAAATTATTATGGAGAAAGTTTTTTCACGAAAACAAAATATATCTTAAGTAAACTTCCGAAACTATGGTTTGCCCGAGCTTTCGTATTCGAGGCACGAAGCTCTAGTAAAAGCTCCGGGTCAGTTACGGCCGCACGACCGTGTAAAGCTTAGATTCCTGCTTTTAATTTTCTAAATGCACTGTTAAATTAGTTGGAATAGAATTAAATGACTGCATTAAGAGTTTTTTGAGGTATTAGGAAAATAAAAACTGGCTATTTTAATAGTAGCTATGTTTTTATGAAGAAAATTGTTACCTCATAAAATACGAAACATGACATTCTATATCTGTACCAATACATTTAAAATTTAAATCAATATTTTGTAAGAATGTGTGAATATGATGGATGACTGGATGTATGTTTGTTCCACTTTCACGCAAAAACTACGAAATTATTTTAAATGAAACTTTACAATAATATAGGTTATACATTAGAATAACATATAGGCTACTAGCTTCTGCCCGCGACTTCGTCCGCGTGAAACTCCTCCTTTTTTTCAGTCGGTTAAAAAGTAGCCTATGTCCTTTCTCAGGCTCCAGACTTTATTTGTACCAAATTTCATTTAAATCGGTCCAGTAGTTTTAGCGTGAAAGCGTAACAGACAGACAGAGTTACTTTCGCATTTATAATATTAGTAGGGATATTTTATAACGATATTGTGTAAATTACTCATAGTGCGCAGAAGTTTGTATTATATTTATGAAGGAGCTTGGACCAATTATCATGCAATACTTATTAGCGAAGCTCGAGTTGCAAATTTAATGAGGCAATAAAATCACAAAAGCCATGAAATTATAATTGTGATTGTAAGTACTAGAACTGTCCATTTATTAATAAACTAGCGGTTCGCCCCGGCTTCGCACGAATCCCTATTTTTTTTTTAAATTTCTATAGCCTATGTCATACGAGAATAGTGTAACTTCCCAACAGTGATAGATTTTTTCAGTCGTTTTGGAGCCTATTCAATACAAACAAACAAACAAAACTTTTCTCTTTATTATATTAGTATTAAAAATTACAATTACAAAAACTCGTCGTCGAGTAAACAAAAACAACAAGTTCCTCTTATAATTACAAATTTATTACTTTAAATAAAATTATAACAATGCAGAACAATTAAGCAGTAAAGAGGAAAGTTTGCGGGTGCAGTAAAGTGCAGTTACGTTCGAGAGCGATTCTTATCTCGTAACGTTGAAACTTGGGCAGTTTAGTTTGGGACTTAGCGCCGCGTGTAACACGTAATGTACTTTGTGTACTAAGGAAATACTACTTAGAACAAATAGGTAGTTTATAAATAAATTAAAACATTATAATAATTTCTGATGCTTTCGTGGTTATTACACATTGGAATGAAACACTATAACGGTATTTAACTCGCGTATTTTATTTTTTTTGCTGATGTTTAGAGAATATTATAGTTCCCATATTAGTAGCTGACTTTACTGAAGATGGTATAAATATAAATGTATCAACGTGTATATTTGTTGTCTAGTAGGTACTAAGTTTAAGACTAGATCAATTGTTGTGAATCCCTACTTCCCTACTAATATCCCTACTAATATTATAAATGCGAAAGTAACTCTGTCTGTCTGTCTGTCTGTCTGTTACGCTTTCACGCTAAAACTACTGGCCCGATTTAAATGAAATTTGGTACAAAGAAATTTTGGAGCCTGAGAAAGGACATAGGCTACTTTTTAACCGACTGCAAAAAAGGAGGAGATCCACGCGGGCGAAGTCGCGGGCAGAAGCTAGTCAGATATATAAAAGGAAAAGATTTTTTTTATTTGCCACAGCTAACATGCTTCTTAAGACTTTATTTTGTCTTGGATTCAGGCGCAGTTATAGGCAATCAATAATTTCTATATCTAAATTACAGTCAACTTGTACATGTTAAAAATCCTTATCCAAGCGCGAGAACGTTACTACCAATTCCAGGTTTATAATTTTTATAGGATCACTTTGTTTTCCGGGAGATAGTAAGGAAGTAAATAAGAGCGATGCGTTTTTCTATATGTAATTAAAGTGGTAGTTTGTAAACGTCTGCGGCGGCGGACAGTTCAGTCAATTATGCGGGAACTCGGGCGATCGCGCGACAAATGAAGACGCATCGAGCGCCGGGCACGTCGGGGCGGTACCACTGGAACCAACTTAGAATTAACTAGCGTTGGAATGAAACAACTTTAACGGATTTAACTCGAGTATTTTATTTTATTGGCTGAGGTTTCTGAGCCTTTACAGATACCATAATCGTAGCACGACTGAGCTGACAATAGTCTTATGTTAAATTTATTATTATGATGAATAATTATTATAATAATCTATTATGATTAATACAGCTATGTAAACAACCTTATTTATTAAATTAACACCGTTTAAAGTTGATTCATTCCAATGTATAATAACCGCGAAGGCATCAGAAATTGTTAACTAGCGTGTAAATTGGTGTTTTGAAGTAGACAGAATAAGTGTAGATGCATAATAATATAACACAGAAATAAATAAGAATCTAAATACATCAGTATTACATATATATATTATAGGTAATACAAATATATACAGCAACGATTCAAAGAATGATGAGAACAAGAAAATGCTTGCATAACATGGCAACTAATTATTGACTGACTGTGTCCATCAAGTATGTAGATTACTAAAATTTATATTGGATTTTTTTTTTCTCAATGGAATTATATATGACATAAGTACATAAGTGCTTCTAAAGTTAGGCAGTGGGGGCTTGTGGACTTTGGAACTTTTAATCCAATCTTTGTCAATTAAACACAAAAAAAACACAGGTCCATTATTGTTTAATAATTAAACTGACTGAATAAATAGAATGTTATTGTCTTCACCCAGTCATCCCTCTTACCTCATATAATAATATATAAGAACTCACTCTCAACTCGCTCGACTAGTAACTCCCGCGACCAGTGGTAACGCACTCGTAGCACAATACAGTTCGATTCAAACGCTAGAGAATTGAAAGTTTTCCTATTTTTTTCCATCGCCATATTGTCTGGGGTTTATTTATTGTGATTTCTCAGTTCTATTTTGTAACTGAACGGCTTTGAATGTGGCTATAGATTTATTTCAGTGCTTAATCTGGAATACACGGGAATATCAGAGATGCTTTATAAAATATTGTGACCGAGATTCTTTAGAGACGTCTTGAGATTGTAGTAAAATGTATTTATTAGTGTCTGGATAAAGTTTCCCTCAAGATGGAGTTTATATTGAAAGGATTTTTCGCTAATCGTTAAATTGGTTATTCTAATATTGTTATGTACCTATACAACGTATGACCCGGGACTTTGTCTGTGTGTGTGTCTCCTTAGCGGGTGAATTTTCAAAAATCGTTCTTTGAAATTTTTCCCTACTTTATAAGAGGAACCAATCTGTAAAATTTCAATAAAATGTATAAGTTTGTAATTACTTATAACGTTCTTGCGCTTCCTCAAGTACCTACGTTATATTAATAAGGCTTATTAACATGTACAAGCTGCTTATAAGATAGATATAGGAATAATTGATCCTATAACTGCGGTAAAGTCCTTGCTTAAAGCACGTTACAAGTTTCAAGTTCACGTTAATAAATTAGTCTTGAGAACGCTGTAAGTAGTGTCTTCTTCTGTTGGGTAGGTACCTACTTAAAACCACCCAATGAAGCGCTAACTCTAATAGTAGGTAACTTATAATATTTTCTGGAGGCTTTTAAAAGTATCCAAAGTAATCTTTTCTACTTATTCAAAGAATTTAATGTAAAAGGGGATTTTTTAAACGACGTTGTCACATAAATCGACGAAAACGATCTCCCGAAGTCATTACAACCGTTTCTTCTTTACATTTTCGTAATTATTTCTAAAGCTAAAATGAAATTGGCATAAATGTGTTCTTAATGCTTTTTTTGTCAATGATAGATTATGAGTCCATTGACTTTATAAATAATAGTTAGGGCCTCTTTCATAATTACCAAGTAAATTCGGAATAAGGAGATTTTCGTTTTCCATTTGTTCATTCGTGCGTCGTTTTGAACTTGAAAGATGTCTTTATGTTTAAGAAAAGTTTCAAATGTTTAACTCTAAGTTTATTTGAAGGTTGTGAAAAAAGGCCTTAAATTACTTTAATTAACGAAGGTAACAAACTGACGATGTAACTGTACTGAAGCTGAAGTTATAAAATATGCATAATATTTTTAGGGTTTCGTATCCAAATGGTAAAACGGGACCCTAACTATCCCCAATCCGTCTGTACCTACGTCTGTCACCAGGCCTATATGAATCGTGGTAGTTATGTACTTAGATATATTCCTTTTGCCACTATAACAACAAATACCTACTATTTAGGGGTCCCCATCACATAGTTATTATATCGTGACGTCATGAGGCCCCACTCCCAAAGCTTCAGAAGCGGTTATCTTTGACATTTGTTGTTCGATTGAGAAAACAAAAAATCATGTCCAATTATATTTGGTTATCTACTTGATGGATAAACAGTCGTCAAGCTTACTACTACACTACTGTATTACCTAAATGGTTTTATTTTGAAACTAAACGATCTCAATTTGCTGTGCAGTCGTGTAAAGTGAACATTACTAAGTGACATTTTCCTGCAGTGAACAGAATTGCAACTGAACAAAGAGTTTCGTGTAGACGCGCCCTTAGCACGGCACCGGTTAGTGCCAACACAACAGACAGAAACACAGAGAAACAGAAACAAACAGTATATAGACAGACAGGCTATATTCAGACACTGAAATGACAAAAGTCACTTTGTAAGTTTAAGTTTGTTTATAGCAGTGTGACGTCACACAACCACTGAATCGCGTGTTAAGGCGAAATCTTATATATAAAAATGAATCGCAAAATGTGTTGGTAAGCGCATAACTCGACAACGCCTGGACCAATTTGGCCAATTTTTTTTTTAAATGTTCGTTGAAGTCCAAGGATGGTTCTTACGGCGAGAAAAAAACGAATAATTGCCGGGAAAACCCTAAAAACAGCCCTTTTCTTTTCCCATACAAACGTTGTCTAACTAAAGTTACCTAATTTGAATTTCGAACGGGCAGGATGACGTCTGCCGGGACCGCTAGTTTTTAATAAAAAAATGGATTTCGTAACAAGTAATGAAAGAAGAAAAAATGTGTTTTTTTTTTATTTTAGAATATTGAAACGGATTTTAAAATTGTCATAAAGATAAGTAGGTACAAAATTCTAATGTTTGAAAGTTATTACAGGAAGATGGATATTTGTTAAATAGTTATTACAGTACAAAATAGAGATTTTGTTATTGTAATAAAATTTCAGTTAAATTATCAAATACCAAAAACTAATCAAGTCTGTATAAACCAGCCTGCAACGTGTTGTTTTTGAACCGCAAAATTCGCGTGGGGCGAATGTAAGCAATTTTGTTTAACACCTACATTTTGAGCTTTATGGCCTACGTAATAGGTTGTTCGGGTAAATTAAAACATTTCTCGACCCACTTCTAAACGTGTGCCGAAGTTTTGTTTTTGTAATTTGATTTCTTGTATGGGTTTTAATTCTCTGTAAGTATGGAACTTTTGAGATTAATTTCTGATGCTGGTGCGGTTATTACACATTTCAACGAAACAATTTATATTTATAACTATTTATTCTAAGTATGTCAAATGTTTACTCAACTTTGGTATATTCGACAAAGTAATCACTAGGCAATTAGTAATATTTTGTGTTGAAAAGACAGAATCAAAATCGATTGTTCCATTCGGGAGTCACGATGCCACACACATACATATATACACACAGACACACACATGTCAAACTTATAATTCTCCTTCGTTTTTGCGGTAAAAAAAAATCTTGTATTTATCATGATCTTTTCGATATATTAATTAAAACCCTTACAAACACAGTGTGATTAGTACAAACTCATCGGCACTCGACGGATCACATTCCGGCTTCGGATCCGGATTGAACTGGATATAACCGGATAGAAGTGGATAGCACCGGATATGACCGCCCCCAGTAGTTACCGGTTCATTAAAAGTTACACGAGTACGGTGAAACAAAACGTGCACGCTTATATTATGCTTAGGGAAGGAAATTAGGTAGATGCACAAATATATTTAGCACACTTGGTTCTAATTTGTTTTTTAAAATCAAGGATTTTACAGCACAAGTGCTTTTTTAACATAGCAGCAAGTTCTGTACTATAAAAGCCCATAATTTAAGTTAGGTAGTGTCTCATTTCAAACTATACAGCATTCTCAATGTAACCTTTGTTTTTTAGGATTCCGTACTCTAACGTAAAACGTATAACGTTACTACCTATAACTATGACTTAGCTGTCCGACCGTCCATCCGTGTTTATACATAATAGAACCCTTTGTGCACGAGTCTGTCTTGCACTTGACCGTTTTTCTTATTAAAATATCTCCGAAAAATATTTTAAAAATATTCCCTTTAATTAAGACAGATAAATGTTTCATTTTAAGAAGTGACATTCACATACCTTTATATTTTTAACCTAGGGCCCTAGACAAGTGCCCAACGTTCAACGATAACGTTAAACGTTAGGACCGAAATGTATGGGATTTGACATCAGCGAACGACTGTCACGTACGTCACAAATGTCAAATCCCATACATTTTGGTGCTAACGTTTAACGTTAACGTTGAACGTTGGGCACTTGTCTAGCCCCTCTAGTATGCAATCAATTAGTCTAGTACGTAAAAAAATTACTACTAAGCAAGCATTACAGTCATACATTGGCCACAAACGAGAGAGGAACACTGAGAGATGTTTTCTCGACAAAAACCTACCTTGAAAACAACCGCTTCTAAACCAGGAAGCAAGAAATTTCAACATAATACGTAACGTTACTTCGTACAAATTTCCAGTCATGCCACATGTGGCATACCATGGTATCACGTAGCCTATTGAATGACTACAAAAGAGCAATTTAGGTGCGATTATGGGTACAAAAGGCGGTGAGTGCCGGCGCCCAGGTGCAGGTGTGTGTTAGCCTTATAACAGGCCTATGATATGTCTATATCTACCTTGTATATTTGTAGTGCTTTAAGATGAAAAGTACTCCTTTTCTCTATGCACCCAAAACTGGGTTTAAAGTACAAATTTCAAAAGTAATTTAAACAAAAATGTAAAATTCAATTAATATAATAATATCTGATGATTTCGCTGTTATTTCACATTGGAATAAAACAACTATGAACGGATCTAACTTGTTTAATTTTATTTTGTTTGCTAACGTTTCGGATTGTTTACAGTTTCCATAATAACTTAAGCGTTAGACTTTTGTCAGCTCAGTCGTGCTACGTCAGCTAGTAATATACGCGAATTAAATCCATTCATAATTGTTTCATTCCAATGTTCAATTAATATGATATTACGCAATATTTTTTTTATCTAGACCGTTCGTTATAAGGCTTATTAACATGCACAAGTTGATTATAAGTTAGATATAGGAATAATTGATCTTATAACTGCGCCCAGAGCCGTGTTAAAAACACGTTACAAGTTACTTATATTACGAGCAAAAAAAGTAGTCTTTAGAAAGCTGCAAGTAATAATGATTCCGCTTTTTGGTTAGGTAGAGATAGTATAAAAATATGAGTTAAAGTTTAAGAATTTACTGGTAAGTACCTAATAATTTTATAATGAGGATAAGACAATATTAATTTTGCCATTTCATTTAGACCGGCAATTAGAAAATTTTGTTATCAAATTAAACTTCATTAAGATATAAAAATAACATCTCTAAAAACGTATATTTTTATTTAATTAGCCACTCGGTAAACTAATTACAGATGTTTTTAAGGTGTTCTCGAAGCTGGAGGTAGTTTCTCGAGAATTCCCTCAAAGCAACAAGTTTTGCTTACATATAAAACTTGTCTCAAACTCTTAGAACTGTAAGCGCCTTAATTTATTAACTGAAAGCGAATATAGTATTTTAGAATAAAACAAATATAACGCATTTAACTCGCAATAAGCTGACAGTCTTCCGCTAAAGTCAGCTCGTGCTACGAATATGGGAACTGTGATTTCTAACCGTCAGCAAATAAAATGAAATACGCGAGTGGAATTAGTTATAGTTGTTTCATTCCAAATCTTTGGACTGAAAGCTTGTAAAATAGGTAGGTTTATTTGTAGAATTTATGAAAATAGTTAATATTTGTCAAGTTCAAATGAAACTTAGTGGCTGATTGACGTCATCTTAGTCGAATGAAATGTAAAAAAAAGAACAAAACCGCGTTCGATAGGAGAGTACTACGTTTTTATACAAACAGGAAAAAATAGTCGAATTTAGAAAAATATTTTTAATTCATTTGAATTGATTGCAAATTTATTAAGCCATTTGAATGATAGTATCTTCTTTTAAGTTTCATTAAATATTACAGGCGCGTGCAGTGGGGGGAGCGGAAGTATGGCGCCAGGGCAGGCACTTCATCCATTAGTGACATTGTGCCTATATGAAATGCACGCCCTTGAAATATTATATATTTGAATGAAAAAAAATGTCGTTACACTGTGCTGACGATAGTCAAACATATTTTTTTATTTGCAAGAAAATATTTTGCTTTAAATTGTATATTTGTATTAAGCTAAAATGTTCGTGCCTGGCACCACACTCGCGTCACCGCAGACTGCTCGAAGACAATCCCTAACCCGGCGGTTTTACGCTGTATTTACTCAAGTCTGCGTTTAATTACAACGATAATACGTATAATTACATTATATTTCATTTGACAGTTAATTGTTCAAAATTCAAATTGTTTCTTTTGCAAATTTATCACTTAGGTATTTTGAGAAGACGCCAGAAATTTCTTCATTTATTAAACTAACAGATTTCACTTGCGTATATGAATTTTATGTTGACGTTGCGAAAACTTCGCAGTTCCCATATTCGTAGCACGACTTAGATGATGATAGTCTAATGCTAAAACTATATTACCTATGCTTCAATTGTGTCATTGGCATCATAAATTATTATTTCAAGACTGTCTGTCAAATGGTTTACTTTTAAAAAACAAAGCTTTTACCAGCACAAGATAAATTATATACAATGGCTGCCGAAACGCGCACTTATCTGCTAGACTCTTCAAATGCTAATGTCATTGTTGCACGCGACGAGCTCTTTTCGGACCGCGCATTAGGAATGACAGAGAACGACCGAAGCGCTTAGACAATGGGTGCGAAAGAGACAGATGGCGTTTCAGACGTGTCGCGTTAAAACTATGTAAATCAAATGGTCCGAATAGAGCATTGATGAAGCTAGTACTGGGTAATTTTAAGAAAATGTTATAATATTTTAAATAATGTAAATAATATACTTTAACTAAACTGTAATTTACTGTTTACAAGTATCCAAATTATTTTTATAAAGCTTGTTTAATAAAAAATTACCTACTTGTGCTTATTTTTCATAATTAACTGATATTTACTTAGTAGACCAGGGGACCTAGACAAGTAGCGTTAACGTTGAAAGTTGGCTCCAAAATGTATAGTACGACTGTTACGTACGTCACAAACGTTCGCAGATGTCAAATCCCATATTATATTTTGGTCGTTTCATTTAACGTTAACGTTGAACGTTGGCACCTTGTCTAGGCCCCCAGGTATATTTTACCTAAGTTGCTATATGTTAAATTACACATTTTTACAAAGGTTTTATAAAATATTAAATTCGTCAACAAACTAAAAACAATACTCAAATATATTCCCTTTTTAGGATTTAAATTCAAGTTACAAAGTTTAAAATTATCCAATAGAAGCTACTATTACATTTTAACGCAAGAAATACGAATTTAAATTTTAATCATACCTTAGAGGGAACAATTGAAAACGCAATTGTTATCAGCGAACTGAAAACAATTTTAAAATTTAATATGCAGTTTTCAATCCTCGCCCGCTGCTAGTTTGTCCTTTTAAATTAAATTTTGAAAGTGAGCGAGGTTTATTTTAGAAAAAAATCTTGTAAGTCTCAGACTAACGATGTGAACTGATTAAAAATGACAGTTATTTTGTAACTTTGTAATAATGGAAGTCTATTAAAATAATTCTCACTTTTTTGTATTGATAATGACATGACAATTGATGTTTTGATGTTATTTAATCAAGAGATTAAATTATAGTAGGTAATATCTTGACTAAATCGATGCTATGTCACGACTAAATCAATGATGTTATACCGCGACTAAGCCGATGGTATAACGCGACTAAGTCAATGTTAAATCCTGACTAAATGGATGCTATATCGCGACTAAATCGATACTATGTCACGAATAAATTAATGATGATAGTTAGCGATTACATTAATGTATTATCGCTACTAAATTGATCTTATATCGCGACCAAATCGCTGCTATAACGCGACTAAATCAATGTGATATCCTGACTAAATAGAAGTTATATCGCGACTAAATAGCGATGTTATATCATGACTAAATTGATGCTATGTTGCGACTAAATCGATGTTATATCTCGACTAAATCCATGCTATAAAGCGACTAAATCGATGTTATATTGTGACTAAATTGTGTTACCTCGCGACTAAATAGCGATGTTATATCATGACTAAATTGATGCTATGTCGCGACTAATTCGATGCCGTCTAGCGACTAAATTGATGTTATATAGTGACTAAATCGTTACTTTATCACGGCTTTATTGCCTAAATTGGAATGCAAAATCGTTACATGCGCCATGACCTGCGATGTCAGGATAATCCGGGATTTGAGCCCAAACGGTTGTAGGTTGAAAATTATATTTCGGAATTTTCAATGCAAAGCCAAATTTGTAATAACAAAATGTACGTGCAGAGTTCACCCGATGTTGTAAACAGTTGTACCAACACTCCGGGTGACAACTTTACGCCATTTAATGAAAAACGTATTTTATAAAATGAGGAATATTTTCCTTATTTTTCGTATTGTGATAACGTATATTTTTCATGTTTAGTCTTTTTTAGGGATCCGTACTCAAAGGTTAGACAGACAGCGGAGTATTACTAATAGGACGGGGCTCTACTGACTCTGCTATCTGTCCGTCTGTCACCAGGCAGTATCTCATGAACCGTGATCGTAAGCCAGGTGACATTTTACAAATGTACATATTCCTGCAATCGCTATAACAACACATACCTACTAAAAAATAGAATAAAATAAATATCTAAGACTCCTTAGAACGGAAGGATTTTATGCCGTTTTTATAGAATATAGTTAATGGTACGGAACCCTTTACGCGCTAGTACGACTTGCACTTGGTCGGGTCTTCAGCTACGTTCGCTACGTCTGTGTAATTAATTTATTTGTTATCTTTTACCGGGAAACAACCCAAAAAAACAAACAGGTAACTACCTTGATGAAGGAAAGCAAATATTTAAAAAACTGTTACGTTTGACCTTTTTTACCTAATTATGATTAGCAGCTATTCTATAAAAAGATGTGTATTTTTTCCCTTAAATGCTACTGGATAGGTAGCTAGCTATTTTGTTACTCTAAAATGTGATCGCCTACTTTTAGGACAAGCTAAAGCCATTAGAAATATTAAGAATAGATCCCCATCAACAACTATTTTTGTAATTTTTTGGGCTTCAATATTTTACCTATTTTTACGTTTTAGCTGAGCACTGTATTTTCGTTAGACGATAACTAGATTATCATTGATCTGATAATGAAATTTGGCAAGAGAGCAGATGACCTAACCTAACCGATTTAACGGAGTGTGCAGGAATGTTTTTTATAAAATACTAGCTTCTGCCCGCGACTTCGTCCGCGTGGAACTCCTCCTTTTTTGCAGTCGGTTAAAAAGTAGCCTATGTCCTTTCTCAGGATCCAGACTTTCTTTGTACCAAATTTCATTTAAATCCGTCCAGTAGTTTTAGCGTGAAAGCGTAACAGACAGACAGACAGAGTTACTTTCGCATTTATAATATTAGTAGGATAGTTACTTCTAAAATAACAAAAGAAAATCAACCGTTAAATCAGAAACACAAATTATCACACGTCCAATACCATTAAGCGCCCGCCGCAGAGTGAAGTGAGTTGCTCGTCACCTGCGCCTCACTTCACACTGCTAGCTACGTAATGTGACGTCAGCATGGCGGGATGCTAGGCCCCGCCCCCCTCTAAACTAGGTATTTCTAACAATATAATAAACGCGTTATAATTGTTTAATTCAATTATTTATTGTAAATTTTCACAAAATGGTTTGAGTTATGACAGCCGGCAATTACAACGTGATCGAGGGTCTCTAATTCAGACCACAACCACTTAATTATCTGCAGAGTGGTTTAACCATACAATCAATAACTGATTACTGGGTATATGATTCTAAAATAAATTTGGGAGCAGTAGGGAAACACAATAAATATTACATGTAAAGGTGCAACGCATGAAAATGATTTTAAATAAGAGGGCAAATTTGATTTTATTGTTTTATAACGTCACAGGTTTTAAAAAAAAATGTATATTTTATTTATTTTATTTTATTTTATTTTAATATGGTACACAAACAGTTAATAGATATTACATGTGCTTAATTACATGATATTCTTATTTATAAAAGTTTACAGTCTATCAACCAAAGTAGTGTACACATCATGCACTAAATATTGGTACTAAGACTAAAAGTTCTTATTTAATAAATTGTGTATGATTCCACCATGGTTACAACATGTTACGCCAGACCGAGCTCTTAAACCTACCCAGGGTTTGCGCGAATATGTCGACGCTCTCGTCGGATCGTGCGAGATCGTTGTACAGAGCACACATTCTCAAAATTGGGTCGTGATAAGTGACGTTGAGGGTCCTTAGGGGAATACTAAATAATTTAGGATTTCGGCTTCGGTAGTTTATATTGTACAGTATACTGCTATTTAATGTTGTATGAATGATACAGTTAACTATCTTGTAAAGAGTGACCAGACTATTCACATCACGGCGTTTGTCTAGTCGATCTATACTGAAATGTTTCAACCTAGCATCATAGTCCTTGAACGTACGTCTGAGTCCAAAACGAGCACAGACCATCCTCAAGAGCTTAGCCTGGATTCTCTCAATGCGAGCCGAATGAACGGAATAATATGGAGACCAGATGACAGACCCGTATTCCAGTATACTACGGACAATTGCGGTATAGAGACAGATTGAGCTTTTTGGCGATTTAAACTCCTTTGAGACTCGCATAATGAACCCGTTAAGCCTATTGCAACGATCTGCAATTTCATCGTAATGGTCCCTAAAAGTGAGTTTACTATCCAACGTTACGCCTAGATCTCGTGCTTTTTGTTTGCGGTCCAATGTTTCGCCGTTCACGTGATATTCGAATAAAACTTTGTTGTGTCTCAGGGTAAATGAAATGGAAAAACATTTTTTTACGTTGAGCTGCATAAAGTTGTTTTGACACCAAACATTTAGGGTATTTAAATCTGCCTGCAGCTTTTGGCAATCACTTTCCCCATCGACCACCCCAAAAATTTTTAAGTCATCTGCGTATAAAAGGCATTCCGATTTTATGTCACTAATCAGGTCATTAATAAATATTATGAAGAACAGAGGCCCCAGATGCGAACCTTGCGGTACCCCGGAGGTATATGATTTATATTGTAATCAGCATCCATTTGTTGATACAAGTAGATAAGTTATTTGTTCTTACTATTTTTTCCCTACTTTTAAAAGTAAAATTTACCACTCTTTTAAAAGAGATAACCGCAATTTCACTCCTAAGAAGTTGAAATTGGGAAAAAAATCTTATACACTACTAAGTCTAGTAAACGATACAAACAAAACAAAAAATGTAACATAATATAGTATGACATCTGCAGTTGGATTTGGTCCCAAAGCAAAAGCATGTAGATTCAGGCGCGTGCAGTGATGGGAGCGTACGTATGGCGCCAGGGTAGGCACTACATACATTATTGACACTGTGCCTATATGGAATGCACGCCCGTTAGCAGGCGCGTGCAGTGATGGGAGCGTAAGTATGGCGCCAGGGTAGGCACTACATACATTATTGACACTGTGCCTATATGGAATGCACGCCCGTTAGCAGGCGCGTGCAGTGGGAGCGTACGTATGGCGCCAGGGTAGGCACTCAGTGGCCTATATGAAATGCACGCCTTTGCTTGTGGTCATCTCTAAAGTCCCTCTTGCAGACCTGAACAGATCGAATCCCATAAACGCCCTCGAAGCCTCTACTGCCGTGAGGTCGCTGTGGGCTGTTCAGCTCGAAAGCGGGTATTGTCCCTAATTGTTTGCCATTTAAGTATCATCACGCTCTCCCAGACTTAAAGGGGGTGAGTAGTAATTTAATGCGACAACAATTAAGCTTATATATGCCCACTAAACCTGATCTGTATTATTTTTTTATCTACATTTCAAAATCTTTACCGTTATCTATTAATAATTGTTACTTGGGGAACTTAATTGGAATAAAAATAAAAAAGATCTTGCGTTCACATTTCTATTTGTGATTGTTACTAAAATAAAACTACTAAATACAGTTGAAAATCACAGTTTCATTAAATTATCAGATTATGAATTCAATTTATCATTGGTGAGTAAATATTTAAAATAAAAACTGTTATTTAATGAAAAAACTAGGATTATGTACAAGCTTAGCTAGTTTGTTTATTGGTAACTAGCTTCTGTCCGCGACTTCGTCCGCGTGGAACTCCTCCTTTTTTGCAGTCGGTTAAAAAGTAGCCTATGTTCTTTCTCAGGCTCCAGACTTTCTTTGTACCAAATTTCATTTAAATCGGTCCAGTAGTTTTAGCGTGAAAGCGTAACAGACAGACAGACAGGCAGACAGAGTTACTTTCACATTTATAATATTAGTAGGGATGTTAAACTGACATCTATGTTTAAAACATCTACAATAATATATGTAATAAGATTACATCAGCCAGTGTCATATTCTAATGTTTATGTAGGTATGTAATCAAAGAACAAGAATTAATTAATAGATAAAATACCTGAAGTATAAACCCATAGTGGTGGCGCCGAAAACCATATAATGTTAAATAATAGTTTAATTCCCCACGGCGGCCTTGGGGTTTGCGGTTTTGAAAAAAGCAATATATATTATTTTTAAATTTAGTGGACTGTATTTGAAGCTTGCAATGCTTTGGATAGATCTGAACAGTAGGTCGATGAGCCAAGGTAACAGGAAGGGACATGCGACAAACCTTGCGTTCTGCTGCCTCCGGTCCTTGATGCACCACACTAGCTGGCCAGCTTCAATGCCATAAACTGCACAGCACATAAGCCCAAAATGAGGCGAGGGTCCGCATCAGTCGGCGATGGAAAGAGTTCTGTCTGACTTAACCCAGGCGTCTCATGTCGCATGTGGGAAAGAGGGTAGGAAGCACGGGTGTTATAAAATTGCAAGCTTCAACTACCCTACAATATAAATATGAAACTTAACACATAGAAATTAAATAGTAATTTCAAAACTAGCCTTCTATTTTTACGTCAAAATATTTTCATCTAACAATATTTTATTATTTCTCGGTTTAAGCAATCCCGTGTTCGAGAAGGAAATAATTAGATTCGATTCAATAAAAAACCCATCAACCAATAAAAACGTAACGTTTAAGAGTTTGTTAACAATAATCCAGCTTCCAATAACATTTGTTTTATTCAAGTTCGTATTTTTAATTAACGGAATCAAATTAAACGTAATTAAACTATGAAACTGTTTAGTTAAAATAAACACCGAAATATAATTTCCAGGAAACGTATTTAATTAGTGTTATTTAAATAAATAATTTATCCGTATTTTATTGTAACGAAAGATGTGGTACCTACATTAGCGTAGTGAGGTATTTTTGCAGTTTTATTTCAGGTCTGTGAGAGGGAATTTGGATATTTATTTAATACTTACTAGCTTCTGCCCGCGACTTCGTCAGCGTGGAACTCCTCCTTTTTTGCAGTCGGTTAAAAAGGAGCCTATGTCCTTTCTCAGGCTCCAGACTTTCTTTGTACCAAATTTCATTTAAATCGGTCCAGTAGTTTTAACGTGAAAGCATAACAGACAGACAGACAGACAGACAGACAGAGTTACTTTCACATTTATAATATTAGTAGGGATAATTGAGATTCGACTGGAAAAAAAGGTAGGTAGGTAAGTTACATTCTTTGTTTTGTTTGTGTTGTATAGGTACTTGTAGTAGGTATATATAAGATTATTTTTCAAGTTCTAAAAAGTGTAAGGAAGTATTTATTAGGTTGAAAAATCTAAAAAGATTACTCGAGACTTAATTAGATATTGTGAAGTTTCGTCGAGGCTTTTATTCAAGAATAATTATAAGGGTAAGTTTTTTCGTAATAAACTTGTAATCAAGGTAAGATCACAACACAACAATTAAATAGTTTGTAAAAGAAGTGTAAATGTAACAATAAAAATTGATTTATTAAACTACTTTTACAGAACGAACACCATTAATTAACAAACAATTTACCAAAGAAAAAGTAGTTAAAAAATGTAGAAAAATTTACCGTCAGTTTGCTGTTAAAAATAAAAGTTGAAATAACAATTTGCAACGCAATCGAGGCCCTTTGATATGGAAAACCGGGTTTGAGGCAGAATCCGTAAAAACAAATAATGCCTTGGATAATAATTTTCTTTTCACTCACTGTTAGGCTGCTTGTTCACCGAGCGAGGAAAAGTGGAAGTCAAAGTCAAAGTCAAATGATAATAAAAATAAAATACACGAGATAAATCCGTTAAAGTTGTTTCATTCCAATATGATATATAATAACCGCGAAGGCATCAGAAATTATTACCTATTTTAAGTTAAGGAGTAATTTTAAAAGGTCATACATAACATTAGGTAATTTTATAGTTAGTACTTTTCACAATACCTTCGTAAATTATAGTCTACTAGCTTCTGCCCGCGACTTCGTCCGCGTGGAACTCCTTCTTTTTTGCAGTCGGTTAAAAAGTAGCCTATGTTCTTTCTCAGGCTCCAGACTTTCTTTGTACCAAATTTCATTTAAATCGGCAAGTAGTTTTAGCGTGAAAGCGTAACAGACAGACAGACAGACAGACAGAGTTACTTTCGCATTTATAATATTAGTAGGGATTTTAGGTTAAGGAGTAATTTTAAAAGGTCATACATAACATTAGGTAATTTTATAGTTAGTACTTTTCACAATACCTTCGTAAATTATAGTCTAGGTATATGTGTTACACTGATGTGTTTAATATGATTGTGAAGTTTCAACATTGGTATTTGCGTGAAAGAGTAGCAAACATACATCGATACATCCAGACATCCATCCATACATTCTCACAAATTTTCGCATTTATAGATACCTAATATTAGTAGATGTATAGGTATATAAAATCCTTTGTCATCATGACATAGTCCTTTCGAATTATCAGCGCGTTTAATTTCGCTACTATTACCGAAATGTATAAAAAAAATTCATATGTTTAGAACTTTTTTTTTCTAAATGTTTACGTAAATAATACATATAAAATACTTACTACCATGTTTGTACAATGAGCGACTTTTCTTCACTTTTTAACTAAACCCCGCATTCCTTATCTTTATCGAAAGTTCAATGACCTTGTACGTCAGCCGATTTTTAGCTGTATGCCACATTGTATAAGGACTATATTCCCTTGGCTCTTGGCATAAATTGCTAGGATTCATGTCACGATGCCGTATAGAAGTCAGATAAGCCCTGTCAGAAGGTATTCAATACGAAACACGCGAAGAAACCAGTTTAAAGGGAACCTTAGGAAAAGATTCGTAAATTATAATTTCATAGAAAGATAATAATACTACATACAACTAGCTCTCCGCCCCAGCTTTGCACGGATCCCTTTTTTTATAGCCTATGTTACTAGGGAATAGTGTAGCTTCCCAACAGTGAAAGAATTTTTCAAATCGGTCCAGTCG
The DNA here is from genome assembly GCA_038024825.1 of Polylopha cassiicola. Taxonomy (NCBI): domain Eukaryota; kingdom Metazoa; phylum Arthropoda; class Insecta; order Lepidoptera; family Tortricidae; genus Polylopha; species Polylopha cassiicola. The sequence continues at coordinate 10,630,221 of CP149060.1, read as the reverse complement.
TTTTGGTGCCTATTCATTTCAAACAAACAAACTTTCCTCTTTATTATATTACTATAGATACCTTACTACTAACTTCTGCCCCCGACTTCGTCTGCACACGATAAATACCCTTTTAACCCACCTTAGCGGGTGAATTTTCAAAAATCTTTTATTTGTGCTTCCCTGCGTTATAAAAGGAACACCTGTACAAAATTTCGCGTTTTTAACCCTAATAATTCAGACCCCGTTTGATACGAGTATTTCAGTCACTAAGTCAGCTTCTCCGTTTATATATTAACTAGCGACCCGTCCGGCTTCACACGTGCTATAAACCTTTCTCTTGAATCACTCTATTTATTAAAAAAAACTGTATCAAAATCCGTTGCGTAGTTTTAAAGATTTAAGCGTACATAGGGATATAGGGACATAAAAAGCGACTTTGTTTTATAGTAAGTAGTGATATACCTAGATTATCCAGTGGCGTTTTTATTATAGGTATACATATAATAAAAACGGTTATTCTATATTACCAATACTTGCATATTTACATAGTATGCAAACCATAATCGGATCTTTCCCGCTGCAGTCGTTTAAATAAAACGCCTTATAAAAATGCAAAGGACAATATAATGAAATTTTACAACCTTTTATTCTTACATTGTTTCAATAAAACCAATGCGATGCAGAAATGTGCATGCATTGAAATGAAGGTGCTATAAAGATTTCTATTAGCTTGCAATGCATTTTTATTATCATATAATTTTATTCGCCAATTACCTATATGATATTTGTTACAATACTTAAGAACAATTAAAAAAAACATACCTTTATACTTTCAGTTTGTAAGCTACACATTTTTAATATAATAATATCAGATTCTTTCGTGGCAGTTACATATTGTAATGAACTTGAGAATTTTATTTTATTTACTGACGTTTTGTAACTACTCACACTATTAGTTCAAATTTTCAATTCATAAACTCGAAATCTAATTATCATTACCTACTTTAATCTATATATAATCATCGTAATTAAATTACTAAATTATATAAAACAAAGTCGCTTTTTCTGTCCGTACATAGGGACATAGATCCCTATGTACGCTTAAATCGGATTTTGATGCGGTTTTTTTTAATAGATAGAATGATGTTTTGCTATAAACCTTCCTCTTGAATCACTCTGACTACTTTCTCCCGTGTGAAGCCGGGGCGGGTCGCTAGTAGTAAATAAAATATCACACATAACCTACTACATTATATCGCCGCCATGATCAGAAACATTTCGCTATTGTAAGTTTATGATTTTTTCAAATAATCCTATAACATATTGTCTCAGTAATGGACACCATTCTAATTAAGTTCCGGAGCCAAGCGATGTTTGTTGCAGAAGTTCGAAGTGCATTAAAACTTGCGGATAGTTGCAGCCCACAATTGCATCTGCAATGTTCTTATTTTAAGCACGACTTGTTTGTCTGTTAACTATGACCAGTGGAATGATGTTCTTGTAATACTAACAATTGAACCTATGTACCTACATACACGCTCGTTGAATTCGTAGATTTATTATGCCTTCGCGGTTATTACACACTAGCGGCCCCGGCAGACGTCGTCCTGCCCGTCCGATTGTTTCGTCAAAGATCTGTCAAAGTCTTCTGTCACTTCTTCATAAGGTTTCATATTTTCTCCGTTTTTTACACATTTTCCACTGTTTCTTCGCTCCTATTGGTCGCAGCGTGATGTTATATAGCCTAAAGCCTTCTTCAATAAATGGTCTATCCAACAAAAAAAGAATTTTTGAATTCGAACCAGTAGTTCCTGAGATTAGCGCGTTCAAATAAACAAACAAACAAACAAACTCTTCAGCTTTATAATATTAGTATAGATTAGTATAGATTGGAATGAAACAACTATGAACGGATTTCATAGTTGCTACATTCCAATAGATAAAGGTATTGTATGTGTACGGTTTTTTGAGTGAACTATAAATTTACTGGTAAAAAACCTTGCATGCCTCGATACCTGATATCCACCGCTAAGCGCATATTATGACCTTTCGATGCATCTAGTCGATGCACCTGGATTATTCTCAGTTTTAGACAGTAATAGGTTTTCATGCAATAATATTAATTTCAAAAACAGAGGAGCTGTACGCGTGTGTGAGTCGACAATAAAAAGAAGTGAATCCATTTATAAATTACTAGCTTCTGCCCGCGACTTCGTCCGCGTGGAACTCCTCCTTTTTTGCAGTCGGTTAAATAGTAGCCTATGTCCTTTCTCAGGCTCCAGACTTTCTTTGTACCAAATTTCATTTAAATCGGTCCTGTAGTTTTAGCGTGAAAGCGTAACAGACAGACAGATAGACAGAGTTACTTTCGCATTTATAATATTAGTAGGGATCTGGTTGTGACGTCACGTCATAGTGCTACAATAGGCATGACATTTTTTTCTTTGTCCATCAAGTGGCTTAAATTATTCGACGTGTATTTTTTCTTTCCTTAATTGAATAAAAAATAATAAAAATAAGCGGTTCAAAAGTAGAGGCTCGTTTTTAGAAGCACTTATCTTTGTATTTTTTTGTTTGTGTGAGTAAAGAAAATATAATAGTGTTAATAATTGTAAAAAATCTGTTTACGTAATACATTAAATATGTGCAATGTTTTTTTTTAAGTATGAACCATTGTCCTCACTCCCATGTTAACCATGTTGGTGTCTCAACAGGGTCCATAATGATCTTATTAGTCTTAAATTTACACCTTTGTATAAACATTATGGAATAGCAATAAATTAAGTATTAAGTAGTACTTGAATGGCCGTTAAAAAGTGTAAAAATACCATGCAAAAATTTCGTACCTACATTTAAAAATATTGTGAAGTGTTTTTGTATATCGATATCTTGATATCGTACTTCCGAACAAACGTGACATAATTTGATCGGCAGTTGTCATCATGACACAAATTAATGTCAGTCGACTCGCTTCCGCTTCGGTGTTAAATGTCAATAATGTCATGCAGATCATCTCGGTTGCTTCTTGGAACTTTTATTACAGCTATATTTTTCCGAGTGTACTTTATGGTCGTAGAATAATTTTATTATTCAGCGCATGGAAGTAATAAGGTTAATAAAAGAAATTTAAAATGGAATGGGGATTATCGCTAGTCGAAAATACGCTAGGTGTCGCTAGAGTGAGGTCTAGCGGTCATGTTCCACCAATGAGATTTATATTCTTTTGTATTGGGTTGAGGTGCTTGCTTAATTTGTTTTTTTTTTACGCCTGGAGACTTTTTACATCTTCAGAAAGGAAATTATATTATTTTGGTAAGTACTTGTCATGTAGTGAAATACTTACAAAATAAGAGCATCTACGCTCTTATTTTGTATTTATTTATTTTGTAAGGATAAATTGTAATTACCTATGTATTTTGAAACAATTATATTGAGTTTCCTCTGACCTTCATAAGAATTTGTAGAAGCCTAAATTAAATAGATATATATTTTTTATTTTGAGGGACAAGCTAACGTCAGCATATAAAATAAAATACGATAGTTAAATCCATTACAGTAGGTATTAGTTTCATTCCAATATGTAATAACCGCGAAGGCATCAGAAATTATTATTAACAAAAATAACTTCCAAATTTAATGTTTAATATTACTTATTTACGACATCGCATAAATCAAGGAAAATAATTTAAGTCAATAACTTCCCTTATTAAGACGATCTCACTGAACCGAAAACAAAGGTAGAACAAAACAATTTTTTAATAAATCAATGTTTATTTATCGAAGCACAATGGAGGTCGCAGCTCTGAACATCCATAAGACGTTGTACCTCAGTAGGCCATTATTTTATTTTATATTTACGAAAGAAATTGAAAAAAAATCACGTTATATACGAAAATGAAAACAGAAAATGTTTACTCAAAATATACATCACTAGCTGTCCGCTCCGAGTTCGCACGGATCCCTTTTTTTATAGCCTATGTCACTCGGAAATAGTGTAGCTTCCAAACAGTGAAAGAATTTTCAGTTTTGGAGCTTATTCAATCCAAACAAACAAACAAACCTTTCCTCTTTATAATAATATTATACATCACAATATTATTATTAAATTCGTTTCCTATGTAATAGAACTCAGTACCTACCTAAGAGGTAAGTACCTAATTTATTTCTTAAGTATAACTTAAATAAGTAAATTAGGTAATACTGATTTGCAAACTACTTAGTGTAGTTATAGTAGTGCGAATGTGCAATTTTTTAGCACTAGTGGAATTAAATGGCATTTTCCATTTAAGCCACAATATAACAACAAGGTAAACTCGTTTTAGTTCAAGAATATCAACCTTTCTCTAACTACTTAGGTATTTGGAGCATAAAAGCTATCTATATCTGTTAAACTAGCTTCTGCCAGCGACTTCCTCCGCGTGGAATAGTTATTTTCCCCGTTTTTAACACATTTCCCACTGTTTCCTCGCTCCTATTTGTCGCAGCGTGATGTTACATAGCCTTAATAATAATAATAAGCCTAACCTTAACCTTAAGCCTTCCTCGATAAATGGTCTATTCAACAAAATAATAAATTTTCAATTTGAACCAGTAGTTCCTGAGATTAGCGCGTTCAAACAAACAAACTAATAAACAAACAAACTCTTCAGCTTTATAATATTAGTATAGATAGCTTACCCGATACTTGGATATAGTAATAGCGATCAAATTCTGTAGTTTTTAATTCAAAGTGGACTCGTGCAAATATGGATCAGATTATTTTTATTTTCGGATCCAATAACGATAGTTTGTTTCTTAATTGGATCGTACGCTTTTACATAAAACATTTTAACTCGGTTTTAACTTTAATTTCAGATTTTATTCACTACAGAATCCATATATCAGTCTGTTATCTATTTTAAAAATTGTATCGATTTAAATGAACATTTGTATGGGGGTTCGTACCTCAAAAGATATAACTTAAGGAAATTAAACTGTGTTTGTTTGTATGGGGAATCAATAAACGACGAACCAATTTAGATACAATTTGGCACGGAGATAGTTGGAGGGATGGATAAAATATAATACAGGGAGGGATTTACTGTGGAACTGAAATAATTTTCATTATTTGAGCTAACCGAAGATAAAACAATTAATACAGATTTATATTTAGTACAACTATATATATATATATTTGGTACAACTCCCGCATTTTATTTTATTTGCTGACGTTTCGAACACTTTACGGTTCCCATATTGTTAACAGACCGAGCAGATTGACTCAAAAATGTCAGCAATTAAAATGAAATACGCGAGTTAAAACTATATTTTGTTTCATTCCAATGTGAATTATAATAGAAGCTAGTTCAATGTATGTTTTGTTGTTGTTTCTATACTAATATAATAAAGAAATATATTTGAAAGAGGAATTTGTTTGGGTTGAATAGGCTCCAAAACGACTGGACCGATTTCAAAAATCATTTCACTGTTGGAAAGCTACACTATTCCCCTGTGAAATAGGCTATAAAAAATAGGGATCCGAAGAACGGGCGGGCCGCTAGTATTGTATAATTGGATAGTTGTTTACAATAACAAAGGCGGTACAAGTATACCATTATAAAGCCTCTATTTCTATATAAGCTTTAAGAAAGCTTGTGCTGCTTGGAAGAAAACCTGCTGTATTTTAACATTATTACCGTAAACAAAATACCTGACTATTAATTCCGATGAAAACGCTTTTCACCGCGGCGCGACAGAACTTCGCTAATTAATAATTTATCGTGGAAGTGCTAATGACACTTTAATGAATATTCCCGGTTCACTCTTATTGTCTTCCCTTCACTTAAATTGTTTTAATTAATTCATGCGTTATTTCAGATCTGGTTTCTTGGAGGTTGTCAGTTCTTCTTCTTGGAGTTTTATCATTTGTGCGATTGTCGTTTGAAAAGGGTTCCAAACTGCCAATGTCCATGTTTGAAAAACAATTTCATCTTATGTGCCGTTTTTTGTTTTCTTTTGTTTCAAGCACCTTGGTCACTGTTATTTTGTTTTTTGGTTTCCTCGTTTGTCTATATATTTGGCTTCTTCATCTATAATTATTTCTTCTCTTATATATAAAAATGAATCGCAAAATGTGTTGGTAAGCGCATAACTCGACAACGCCTGGACCAATTTGGCCAATTTTTTTTTTAAATGTTCGTTAAAGTCCAAGGATGGTTCTTACGGCGAGAAAAAAATCGAATAATTGCCGGGAAAACCCTAAAAAAAGCCCTTTTCTTTTCCCATACAAACGTTGTCTAACTAAAGTTACCTAATTTGAATTTCGAACGGGCAGGATGACGTCTGCCGGGACCGCTAGTAATTGTTTAGTAAAATGACCAGTTTAATTAATTCTGCCGATATTGTTTTCTTTAGTTTAAATTTTCTTCAGTACCTTGTAAGGTGATTGTCATGTTTCCCTGCTTTGTCTCTATATCTTGGCTTCTTTCTAAGTTCATTGTACAATGATTTTGTTTTCTTATCATAATATGATTATGGTTTTTAGTAAGTAAGTAAAAATATTGTTTTTGTAATCTTATCGACTCCTTGAACATTCTCCAAACAGGTATTCAAATAAAAAAAGACTTCAATTGGTTAGGTATTCGTAGTATTTTCTTGAATGAAATTTGTAGGTATATATTATTATGCATAACAATATGCTTATGATATTGTTAAAATAGCAACATTTCTGTAAGTGAGTTATTTAAACTTAAACCAAAATGTTTGGTGTCCAAGTTGCAAAAGACTGCAAAATATATTTGAAATAGTTTCGTCGAAAAAAGTTCTTTCGTCGAGGGTGTTCGTCAATTTCGGTCCGAATGGTGTTTACGGACTCGGAGATTTCATTTTAAAATCGGATTCCGGGTTTGACTCTATTCCGGTTTATGCAGAAATCCTGGAGCTTGGTAACCTGCATTCGGGTTAAATGTTTTTCAAACTGAACCAGAATTTACCTCATTTTGGAAAAAACAATGTAGTTCTGATGCCGCGGTTATTACCAGAGATCGCAATAGGTAGTGCCTATTTACCTAAACTTGGCGGGAAGAGGTGACTAAGAGTGGTTACAACCACCAAAAATATTATTTATTTTTATCGAACGCGGGATTTCCCGGGATTTATAAGAATACATAATCGATATAGATTCACACTCAGGGTGTAATGTAATGGGATGAGGTGACTAAGAGTGGTTACTCTTAGTCACCTCCTCCCGCCAGGTTTAGGTAAATAGGCACTATCTATTGCGATCTCTGGTTATTACACATTGGAATAAAACAATTATCACGGAATAAACTTACCTATATAATTATTAAGCTGACATTAGACATCTAGCTGTACCTAATTGACTAACTGTTACGGGACTAATTGTTATGGGAACTGTAAAGTTTTTGTAATATCATAATTTCTGATGCCTTCGCGGTTATTACACATTGGAATGAAATGCAACAGTTTGCATAACTGTATAAATCACTTTAGCGTTAGACTATTGTCAGCTCAGTCGTGCTACGATTATGGAAACTGTAAAGAATCCGAAACGTCAGCAAATAAAATAAAATAAAAATACGCGAGTTAAATCCGTTAATAGTTGTTTCATTCCAATTTTTGTAATATCATTACAAAATTAAAATACGTGAGTTAAAACTGATTATTCCAATACGTCCATTAAGTTTAATCACTTTAATATCATTGACTTATCTTCACGTTCTGAGACAAGCGTAGCATAATATATATTTTCAATTTTATATCTATTTTGATGTATCATTTTGATTTGAAAATATCATATTGTCATTCAAACCATTTTTATTGTCACGACGCCAAAAAACGAACAAATATGAGCAATTTATTTTCAATTGGAATTCTAACAATTTATAATATTAGAATTTATTGAGAATATTATACGTCAGACATCTCACAAGTAACGCTTTGTCATGTACCCCGTCTCGGTTCACGGGGAACGGACGCTGGATTCCAATATTTGGATACCAAGATTTTATTGTGTACAGTCAGCTGAAGAAAAAGTTGGAAGTTTGGAAACTATTGCTTTTTGCTGCGGATGGGATGTTTAAAAGTTCCAGTTTCCAACTGTACTATCTGTGGAATGGAAAAAAATGTTATAAAACTCAGCCAGTTGAGAGTTTTTATATATTATTTTAATACTAGCTCTGCCCGCGCTTTGCGAAGATTTGCTTTAGTTAATTTAGTTGATACTAGCGGTCCCGGCAGGCGGCCAGTTCTATTGTTTTGTCGAATATCTGTCAAAGTCTTCTGTCACAAATCGTCAATTAATATACAAACATTAGCGTAACATAGTAAAACGTCAACAAATAAAATACACGAGTTCAATCAATTATAACTGTTTTATTCGAAAATACCTACAAAGTTTTTTAGAGTAGAATATATATTTCCATCAAACATAGCTGAAACACTCCCGACTTATCACACACACACACACACACACACACACACACATACACATACACACACACACACACACACAAACACACACAAACACACACACACACACACACCCACACACAATATCGAATACAATTTAGATACGTATATGCTTAATACTTGACTATTAGATTTGACGTGAACGTGACAATTAAATATTAATTTTGACGTCAGTTTTATCTTCGAATCTTTTGACAATTTAACAGATAAAAAAATAATAAGTAACATTGGTTAACAGGCGCGTGCAGTGCCTCGCCAGGGTAGGCATTACATACAATTAAGAATTTGTGTATGTATGTACTAAATCCATTAGATTTATAAAAACAAAAAAACACAAACCGTATTATTTAGAAGATAGTTATTACATTTCGAGTTTTCACACTAGTTTAGTAAAGGTGCGATATGTTCAAAAATCCCTACTAATATTATAAATGCGAAAGTAACTCTGTCTGTCTGTCTGTTACGCTTTCACGCTAAAACTACTGGACCGATTCAAATGAAATTCGGTACAAAGATAGTCTAGAGCCTGAGAAAGGACATAGGCTACTTTATAACCGACTGCAAAAAAAGAGGAGTTCCACGCGGACGAAGTCGCGGGCAGAAGCTAGTATTGAAATAATTAACTTCCACCGACCAGCGGCAACTATCCCGTAGAGTACACGAGCAAGGTCAGCCTGATTTTTGTTTTAAGTATTGTTTTCATTTTGAGTTTTATTTATTTTGTCACTGGAAACAGTATGGTTTTGTATTCTTGTTGAGTTTTTTATTGAGTAAAGAGTTGATTAGTAATGAGCCTTTTATGTGTTATTGGCAGCGATAGTGTTAATATAACATAACGCACCTAGGCCAGTAAAATAAAAAATGTCTCAGATCACACGTTATTGTCGTCCGAGGCGAACCCGAGGTTGACAAAAATGTGATCTGAGGCTTTTTATTTTACTGGCCGAGGTCAGTAGGTATACTACTTTTCTGTTCGACGAAGCCAGAAAGTGGAAATATCATTTAGCGAAGCGGCCACAAAGTTGGCGCTTTCTGGCCGGAGGACGGAAAAATACATTACCCTCCTTTTTCATCATCTAAGTTAGGTGTTGACAACCCTAATTCGTTTACACTTTTGTATGGAGCAGCGCACAAAAAGATTTGCAATTTTGCCCACTAAAGTTTGGGATAGAAGACCACGTCAAAAAATAATTATAATCTTATACAATGAGTTTATAGTTATTCTACATATTATATCTTAGGTTTTAAAGCTCATGATAATACAGCGTAAAATGCCAAAGTTATTACCGTTTACACGAAAGTGAATAAACTAGAAGAAAAGACGATAAATGTGAGAAAAAGAACAATCTTAATCGAAACCAGCAAAAAGCGGACCAAAACGTAAGGTTTTACGGTATGAGTTAGTAACATTTATGAGAACTTATAAGCTGTTAGTTGTACACGATACAATACACAATTGAAAAGATCAAATAACTTAGTTAACTGAAATTCAAACCAGTGAGTGGTACATTCGACTATCTAGCTCATGTATGTTAAGTGTTTAGTGTTCAAATGTAGGCAATAAATAATAAATTAATATTATAATAAAGATAGCAAAATACAATAAAGATAAATAAATGAAGAATGCACGTTGTACCTAATAAATATAATACTTAGGCCTAAATACCAACTGTTAAAATAGCTCTTTAACGACTTTTCAGAGGACATACGTCTAGTAAATTATAAAAAAAGACGTAAAATACTAAACTAAACTAGTCCATAACCTAGATATTGCCAAAATATGCTTTAAAGGAATTCTAAAACTTTTGGGAAATCGGTTTAAAAGGAGGCGTTTTAAACCATTTCACTTGTCGCATTTTGAGAAACGAAATGGGTGCTTGTATAATATATTTTATATTCTGTCTAGCCACTGCCGCCGGTAAGCAATTAATATACCTAATACAATTAAATATTTATTTTACTGTTGGTATTTTTTTAAACCATCGCGGTTGAAACAAAACAGATAAAAGTGATAATGTCTGCTGCTACTGCCTCCGCGGTTATAACACAAAGGAATGTTCTGCCTGCGACATTGAGCCACCCCACATCTAGCGTCTCCCGAACGTCGACGCCTTACCAACGCCCGCGCCGCGTCGACGCCGCGCTCCCGCAACGCCGACGCGGCGCTGCGGCGTCTCTCGAACGTCGACGTCGCATCGACGTTTACGCGGCGTTGTCGCCGCGCCCGCGCAGAGCCACATTTACGTCCCTGCGCTGACTGGATGTTGGTTGCCAGGACGTCCAGGTGGCGCTGCGCTGACGCGGCGTCGACGCGGCGCGGGCGTTGGTGAGGCGTCGACTTTCGGGAGACGCTAGATGTGGGGTGGCCCTTTGTCTGCACACGATGAGTACACAATATCGTTATAAAATATAGCCTATTTATTAAAATCCATTTAGTGGTTTTTGTGTGAAAGACTAAAAAACATACATCCATGCATTCTTACAAACTTTCGCGTTTATAATTATAACAGGTTTAACTCACGCATTTTATATTATTTGTTGACGTTTATAAAGCTATAACTCAATAAATCTTAATTTTGTTGACAGCGGCTCCCGGTAGCAGACGGTATGGGATCGTAGACGGCGAGCTGACCACTATAGACAAATATCCATTCCAAGTCGCTGTGTTGCTATACTCGAGTTTAATGTGCGGTGGCGAAATAATAAACAGCAGACACGTTCTCACAGCGGCTCATTGCATGGACGAACCGGTTAGGTAAGACAAAAGTTAATAATAAATGATAATAATTCATTCTTTAAATAAATGTCCCACTATGCATAGTCCTCTTAGCCCGAGCGCTCTGCCGTGCTAACGATAAACGCAGTAAGTACACATGAAACTCATATTTACTTACTACGTTTGCAATCAGCACGGCAGAGCTGACACCAATATTTGAGGCAAGCTGAAAACTGGTCATATAGCTTCATCCAGCCCCAACACGGAACTGCAGACCTGGCTGGTGAGTGCTCACGTGATACTTGAACAGCCCCTTAGAGAATTATTTCGTTTATTAATCACAACTTGGATCTTCTGTTTGTCTTATTACGATTATTTCTTATGTGGCTCTGTTCTCGGTGGAGTGGCAGCTATTTTCGGTTGTATTGCCAGTAATGAACTCAATGAGGTCTGTCCATCGTGTTGGGGAGCGGCCGCGAGGTCCTTCGCCTCGCCTGTTTTAATAATTAAATAAACTTATTTATATTGAAAACATTGCAGTAGAATGAGACTTCGCACTGGATCAAGTTTCTACAACAAGGATGGCACTTTATATAAAGTTGCTGAAAAAATACCTCACCCTGATTATGGCGCTCACCCTGATTATCCAAACGATATAGGCATTTACCGTACTACCGCTGACATCGTGTTCAGTGATTTAGTAAAACCTGTCAACATAGCACCATCGGATTACAAGTTGAATGACAACGAACCCGTTTGGGTTGCGGGCTGGGGTGCAACTAAGGTAAGAAAAGTTTTTTTTGCGTGGGAAGCGGAAATACTTATGTATACTGCCAGGACCGTTCCTGACAGCATGCCCGACTCTACTGGGAATGGTGCCCAGTAGCCTACGGACTTAAACCGCCCCCCTTGTAGAGTGTGATACGTTGGACACGCGGCGCTATCGGAATACGCTTTGTGTCCAACAGTGTGGTGTAGGTAGATGAAGGATGAAAGGGTATAGGGGAAAAGTATGGATGAATGTGGATGCCTGTTGGGCAGGCTTCCGAGGCATTGATCGGCCTCCGCCCGCCCGCCCAACAGGCAGGAATGAGAGAATGAAAATGAAAAATAAAATAGTGTCCAGCCCATGGTGCGAACCGGCGTCGGCCACAGAGATCGTCGCCCGTTCGCCCCATGGGCGATTAGGGAGAATGGGACGTAATTTATAATTGTGAGTGTTAGGATGATAACGTGCCGTTAAAGGCTTTCAAGTTCATGATGATAATTTTGATGAGTTTATGGAGAGGTGTATTGGTGGTCTCTTTCGAGATGACTTCTTTGAAGTTTTTAGGGTCAATGCTTAGGGAGTGACACTTGGATTCATGGTCGTATCTCGCTGTTGCAAAGCGAGGGCAATCGTGTAAAAGGTGATTCAGAGATTGGGTTATGTTGTTGCTTGAACAAGAATTGTGTTTTGGTGTATGAGTAGTTATTCGGGTTATTATTATATAGATCGCTAGTGTCCTTAAGGGATATAGTTTTGTTGTGGTATTTGATATGGCTGATGGGAATAGATGTAAAGTCAGGAGTTTTGTTAAGGTTGACTGAATCTGTTTATTAATTTATGTATTCCGATAGCAAGTGGATTATATGAACTTAACCTGTTTGTTTCCGAGACATATAAAAGTAAATATGTATGTATTTGGTTTTTAAAAATAGTCAATTTGCGCAGTAGAAGGGAAACACTACCATTTTATAGTCTTTAAACAGGGTATTTTATAATTTCTAAAATAGTACCTTATTTAAATATATATATATATATATATATTAAATAATGTAAAACTTAATTTTTTTATCGTAATAAATTGTTGTAAGATGCATTATTTTCGAAACGTCAGCAAGTTGTAATTGTTTCAATGCAATGTGTAATAACCTCGAGGGCATCAGAAATTATTTCGTTGTAATTGTTACATCCGAATAAGTAATAAATTACTTTCAGTAATCAAGTATTTTCAATTACAGCCCCTAGGCAGCGTGTCTGTTCAACTACGCCATGTGAAAGTACTCACCGTTAACCAGGAAAAATGCAAGGATGCTTATAAAGATTCATTTAATTTTGATATAGTAGATGAGATGGTTTGTGCTGGAACAGGCCAAGGAAGTGCCTGTTCCGGGGACTCTGGAGGACCCCTTCTACACAATGATGTTCTAGTCGGAGTAGTCTCACTCGGCGTAGGTTGTAATACAACAGTCTACCCTGGAGTCTATACAAGGGTATCCAGCTACAACGCATGGATTAGAAACAACTCCTAGATGACCATAAAACAGTTTTGGATGACATATTGCACCTTCACTAGAAAAGTGTGACAACTCGAAATGAAGCATATAATTTCAAATTTAAATGTGCAGTCTTAGAGTTTAAAATAGATTAACAATATATTTCGAGATGATACATTTTTCTATTAAAGGTGCAATATGCTTAACGTCGCTTAGCTAACGATACCGCTTAAATCATTTGTGCCACTGAGTTCAAATAGCGCTTAAATCACTCTGCGTGGGTACATTATTTCCATCAATGGATGATCTGAACGGTATTGTTAAGCGACGGTAAGCTATAAAACAAGCTTCGCTTATTTCAAGACTAGATGGATTGGTGTGAATTGTCAAAAATTCTATATTGTTATGTTTATCAATTGATATCATGTTTTGTAGCTTAGCAATATATTTGGGTGTTCTATATTGATATTGAGTTTTCGTATACATCCTTTTAACACAAAACGATGGCTCTGTGACGCCAGAACAAAAACAAACGATTGATCTCGACTGAGCAGAGTGATTTCAAAATGGTGTATCGATATTTAAACAATTCGTGGATAATTTCAAAGAAACGTCAAAAGAATGATACGATAATGTTGTTATTATATGTTCATTGATTGTCAACATTACGTAATGAAAATAAAGTTTATGAAGAAAGTCACAACAAGGGTAGTAAAGGATGGTACGGCAGTGTTTGCTTTGCGCTCGCCTTGGCGGGAGCACTGCCGTGCCCTCCGATACTTTGGAATCTCTTCGTTGTCCGTCTGTCTAAATCTTTTTTTTTCAAAAACGCGTGGAGGTATCACACTGAAATTTATTGTATAAAAAAATATTTTTATCTAGTTATACTGATAAGGAAAACTTTGTTTGTTTGGTTGTAATGAATAGGCTCAAAAACTACTGGACAGGTTTTAAAAAATCTTTTATCATTCGAAAGCTACAAAATACACGAGCAACATAGGCTATAGAATATTTTGAAAAAGAGATAGGGATCCGTGCGAAGCCGGGGAGAACGTTTATACTATATTTATTATACCTACAGATACACTATCGAACGGTTGTGTGACGTCACACCGTCGTAAACAAAGTTAGACAAATATAATTTACTGTCTCCGAACATGGCCCAGTTTTTCACTAGCGTTTAGTTCTCATCAATCTGCAAATATTACCTGCGCCTCCTTCAAATGTGAAATCTAACTATACTTAAATAAAGGAAATAGGGTTTAATTGCCTTTATTATGATTTGTGATATCCTATATGTTTAACAATTTACTGAATCACTATTATTATTCCCCATACAGTACTTAGATGACCTTTAAGTTAGTTTAATTGTAATTGATGCACTTGCGGACTGTATTTCTAACAATATTTACTAATTAACAAGTCAAGTGGTTTTCTTTTCTAATATTTATTACCAACTGACCTATTATAATTATACATAAAAGTTAAAACACTACATAGTATGAAACAAAGTCGTTGTAGCTGTCTGTCCGTCCCTATATACCTATGCTTAAATCTTTAAAACCCCGCAACCGATTTTGAAGCAGTTTTTTAATAGATATAGTGATTGAAGAGGAAGGTATATAGCGTCCGTGTGAAGCCGGGCGGATCGCTAGTACAATTACAAAATACCTAAACACAAACAAATAAAAAATATTATTAACTACTCCGTAACCGTACACGCTATAAAATTAAGGTGCATCTAAAATGGAGTCATGAAGTCACCCCAAAAACGATAATGGATGTAGTCTAATGGAAAAAACAAACCTAAAATGGCGTGACTGTACCCCATAAACTGTTCAACAACTGTTGATTTATACCGAACTGCGCAAACTACTAGTTGCCGTTTTCTTTGTGTCTCTGTTAATCGTTACTGAGTTGTATGTGAAATTAATTTTGTTGATTTTTAAATCATCTACGCCATAATTATGTTGAGGGTCTTAGCAGGGACTTTAATAAAAAGCGGACTGTATTTGAGGAATGGGCTGGTTTAATCGCCGTTATAAAAAATATAAAAATTGCGGAAGAGGCGCGTCCGAGTCCGAGGGACGCGTATGCGCAAGGGGCGTTCCCATCGTGGAGGCCGCAGCCGGGCCTCGCGAAGGAACCCGATGCTGCCCGATGCCAGCCGAGCGTCGGCGCCGCGCCGCCCGCGCACCTCACCCCGTGCGCATGATGTTGAACACGTCTCGACACCATAATAGTATATTAAGACTAGTCGTCCACTGCTGGGCGGCGGTCTCCGAGGACCTCCACAGCGCCCGGTCCCGCCCGCCCGCGACCAGCCACACCCAGCCACCAGAGCCAACACCTAGGATTCTGTTGTGAACTCCTCGTTCACAACCTATGCTTATTTTATATGTTTTTTTTAATTATGCAGGTATATTTTGATATTTCCCTAGTGTCTCTTTGTAAATTATATATTCTACTCTGAAAAACATAGTAGGCAGGTATTTTCGAATGAATCAGTTATAACGAATTAAACTCACGTAGTATTTGAGAGATAAGAGGTGGCTCGGCGTAGACAGCAGGAGGCAGGGCTCGGGTCGTCGGCGTTCCAGGCCCGCCGCCTCGGCAATTAGGGTAGCCGGGCGGACTGGAAGGGCCCGGGTCGAGCTCCGCTGCAGCCGCAGGTAGGTGAAGCGCAGTGCACCAGGTAGGTGCAGCAAGTCTGCCCCTCAGGTAGTGAAGGCAGTGAAGGACTTTAGTTGAGGTTTTAGATTTAGTTTCTTCAGAATCGTTTCTTCAGAGGCAGATCAAAGCGCGAGGTCTAAAGGTGGTCAAATGACTTTGGGCCTGTAGAGTCCGGGGTGAGCTGGCCCCGGACAAGGCCTTTAATTTCGGGTGCTTGGCTCAGCTGCCGTCGAAATGAATGAGGTGAACGGTGATGTGGAAGTATGGAAATGCAGTCGAGCTCTCGAGGTTAGCCCGCTACATTGTGTCCATTCTAAGAGAAGCCAAATAAATCATTATATTCTCTTACCTGTATTGAATTGCCTTAACAGAATAATTTAATCAATAATAAAAACACTCTATCATTTTGGACTTGTATCCATAATTATGTTTTTGTAACATTTCTGAGACGTTAGTTGTACACGATACAATACACAATTGAAAAATACAAGTAACTTAGTTAACTGGAATTCAAACCAGTCAGTGGTAGGTACATTCGACTATCTAGGTCATGTATGTTAAGTGTTTAGTGTTCAAATGTAGGCAATAAATAACAAATTAATATTATAATAAAGATAGCAAAATAAAATAAAGATAAATAAATGAAGAATGCACGTTGTACCTAATAAATATAATACTTAGGCCTAAATACCAACTGTTAAAATAGCTCTTTAACGACTTTTCAGAGGACATACGTCTAGTAAATTATAAAAAAAGACGTAAAATACTAAACCAAACTAGTCCATAACCTAGATATTGCCATAATATGCTTAAAAAGGAATTCAAAAAATTTTGGAAATCGGTTTAAAAGGAGGCGTTGTTAAAACTTTTCACTTGTCGCATTTTGAGAAGCGAAATGGGTGCTTGTATAATATATGTTATATTCTGTCTAGCGACTGCCGCCGGTAAGCAATTAATATAATACTATTAAATATTTATTTTGCTGTTGGTGTTTTTTTAAACCGTCGAGGTTGAAACAAAACAGCTAAGAAGTGAGAATGTCTACTGCCTCCGCGGTTATTACACATCACAGTGTTCTGCCCGCGACTTTGTCTGCACACGATGATTACACAATATCGTTATAAAATATAGCCTATTTATTAAAATTCATTTAGTGGTTTTTGTGTGAAAGACTAACAAACATACATCCATGCATTCTCACAAACTTTCTCGTTTATAATTATAACAGGTTTAACTCACGCATTTTATATTATTTGTTGACGTTTATAAAGCTACTCAATAAATTACAATTTTGTTTACAGCGGCTCCCGGTAGCAGACGGTATGAGATCATAGACGGCGAGCTGACCACTATAGACAAATATCCATTCCAAGTCGCTGTGCTGCGTGGCTCGGATTTATGGTGCGGTGGCGAAATAATAAACAGCAGACACGTTCTCACAGCGGCTCATTGCATGCGCGCCCCGGTTACGTAAGACAAAAGTTAATAATAAATGATAATAATTAAGCCTTTAAATAAATGTCCCACTATGAAACCCCACACGGAACTGCAGACCTGGCTGGTGAGTGCTCACGTGATACTTGAACAGACCCTTAGAGAATTATCTCATTTATTAATCACAACTTGGATCTTCTGTTTGTGTTATTACGATTATTTCTTATGTGGCTCTGTTCTCGGTGGAGTGGCAGCTATCGTCGGTTGCATTTCCAGTAATGAACTCAATGAGGTCTGTCCATCGTGTTGAGGAGCGGCCGCGAGGTCCTTCGCCTCGCCTGTTTGAATAAATAAATAAACTTATTTATATTGGAAACATTGCAGAGTAATGAAACTTCGCGCTGGATCAAGTTTCTACAACAAGGATGGTACTTTATATGATGTTGCTCAGTCAATACCTCACCCTGATTATATCCATCATAAATTGGTAAACGATATAGGCATTTACCGTACTACCGCTGACATCGTGTTCAATGATGTAGTACAACCTGTCAACATAGCACCATCGGATTACAAGCTGAATGACAACGAAACCGTTTGGGTTGCGGGCTGGGGTGATTTTACGGTAAGAACTGTAAAACTGTGAACCTGTTTGTTTCTGAAACGAATACAAAAGTAAATATTATTGTATTTGGTTTCTAAAAATAGTCAATTTGTGCAGTAGAAGGGAAACACTACCATTTTATAGTCTTTAAACAGGGTATTTAATAATTTCTAAAATAATACTTTATTTGAGAAATGACATATATTAAATAACAATTAACAATACTTTTTTATTGTAATATATTGTTGTAAAATGGATTATTTTCGAAACGTTAGCACGTTGTTATTGTTTCAATGCAATGTGTAATAACCCCGAGGCCGCGAGGGCATCAGAAATTATTACGTTGTAATTGTTACAACCAAATAAGTAATACATTAATTTCTAATCAAAATAATAATTTAGTAATCAAATATTTCCAATTCCAGTATGTTGCCCCGCGCGTGTCTCTTCAACTACGCCATGTGAAAGTACTCACCGTTAACCAGGAAAAATGCAAGGATGCTTATAAAGATATTGTAAATATAGTAGATGAGATGGTTTGTGCTGGAACAGGCCAAGGAGATTCCTGTCAAGGGGACTCTGGAGGACCCCTTCTACACAATGATGTTCTAGTCGGAGTAGTCTCATTCGGCAAAAATTGTAATTTACCAGACTACCCTGGAGTCTATACAAGGGTATCCAGCTACAACGCATGGATTAGAAACAACTCCTAGATGACCATAAAACAGTTTTGGATGACATATTGCACCTTCACTAGAAAAGTGTGACAACTCGAAATGAAGCATATAATTTCAAATTTAAATGTGCAGTCTTAGAGTTTAAAATAGATTAAAATATATTTCTAGATGCTACATTTTTCTAGTAAAGGTGCAATATGCTTAACGTCGCTTAGCTAACGATACCGCTTAAATCATTTGTGCCACTGAGTTCAAATACCGCTTAAATCACTCTGCGTGGGTACATTATTTTCATCAATGGATGATCTGAACGGTATTGTTAAGCGACGGTAAGCTATAAAACAATTTAAGCTTCGCTTATTTCAGGACTAGATCGATTGGTGTGAAGTGGCAAAGATTCTGTATTATACAATTAATTTATATATTGATATCATGTTTTGTAGCTTAGCAATATATTTGGGTGTTCTATATTGATATTGAGTTTTCGTATACATCCTTTTAACACAAAATGATGGCTCTGTGACACCAGAACAAAAACAAACGATCGATCTCGACTGAGCAGAGTGATTTCGAAATGGTGTATCGATATTTAAACAATTCCTCGATAATTTCGAAGAAACGTCAAAAGAATGATACGATAATGTTGTTATTATATGTTCATTGATTGTCAAAATAAAGTTTATGAAGAAAGTCACAACAAGGGTAGTAAAGGATGGTACGGCAGTGTTTGCTTTGCGCCCGCCTTGGCGGGGGCACTGCCGTGCGCTCCGATGCTTTGGGATCACTTCGTTGTCCGTCTGTCTGTCTGTCGAAACCTTTTTTTTTCAATAACGCGTGGAGGTATCAAGCTGAAATTTATTTTATTAAAAAATATTTTTATACTATATATACGGATAAACTATCGAACCGCGATTTAGTGGTTGTGTGACGTCACACTGTCGAAAACAAATTTAGACAAAATAATGTCATTCAAATCAAACTGGAAAAATTATTGTATTAAAATACAATATTTTTTTAATGAAAAGATTGTATTAAATAAAAGTCAAAAACACAACAGGCTCAATGTCACGAGATCCCGGGCGAATAAAAAATATTTTTCTGTAAATATGAGAATAATTTTATTTTCAGTAGGTAACATCCAGTTAAATCTCAATAAATACACAACAAACGAGTTGTGTGTGAGTGTGTATGTGTGTGTGTGTGTGTGATTGTATGAGAGATTGTGTGGCATTGTACCTTCCCAACTTATGAGCCGATTTAGATTCTGTTTGAAAACTGAATAAGTCGGTAGTATTTTTAGATGGAAATCGGTTCAGCAGTTCAATAATTCTTCACAACTTAATTTACTGTCTCCAAACTTGGCCCAGTTTTCCACTAGCGTTTAGTTCTCATCAATCTTCAAATATTACCTGCGCCTCCTTCAAATGTGAAATCTAACTATAAATAAAGGAAATAGGGTTTAATTGCCTTTATTATGATTTGTGAAATCCTATATGTTTAACAATTTACTGAATCACTATTATTGTTCCCCATAGGTAGTGTACTTAAATGACCTTTAACCCTTTCGACGCGAGAGCCTAGCGGCGCGCTGCACTGCTCCTGCGCGCAGGCCTAGGTACGTTTTGCACCTCTCCCACGCGCACATACATTTCTTTTCGTGCTAAAATCCATGATGCACCGTGTGCATCAATGCGCCCGATGGGACTGTTCGTAAATCGGCCGAACAAACACCGCATGAATGGATGGTGTCATTCGCTTATTCTAATAACCAATCACTAAATATTTTTACTTTCGGGTGAAATAATAGACAATATTATAAAGTCATTCAATATAATGGAATAATCAGTTATAACAAATTTAACTTACCTAGATTTAAAGTTTGTTAAATTTTACAATGTGAAATTTTGCTATTGTCTAATGTCAGTTTAAAAATGATATACAAGTTAAATCCTTTATAATTGTTAAAGACGAATAAGATATAAAAAAAGTAATATAAATAATCATCTGGTAATGATAGTGATAATGTTTCAATTGATAGGTGCTTAATATTATTTACACAACTACAGACACAGCTAGAGACGACAACGACGGCGTCTCAAACGTCCTCAATGTAAAATCTATCCCACCGACGACATTCTGTAAAAAACAGCCAAGTCTCGATGAAGCTGCTTGTTTATCTCAAAAAGTAATGATATCTAATAATATCTGAAGCCTTCGCGGTCATTATACATTGGAATCAATGCCTCATCTGTAAAACATTAAATCTAACTTGTGCTACATAATATACTTACCTACTTACTAATCTAACTGTAATTGTTAAATATTTTCAATTGTTTAATAATTTATGCATCTTGCACCTACATAAGCGTTAGGTAAGCAAAACATTGTACGCCTCTCTGAGGTAGGACATGCTATAATTATGTACTCTGTAAATAATCAATAACACCTGTATACAACTCATGACCATGCAAATAATATATTGATTGATTATTGCATAGTCATTATTTATCTACCTAGTTGTATACAAAGCTTGTGTCCATTCTAAGAGAAGCCAAATAAATCTTTATATTCACTTACCTGTATTGAATTGCCTTAACAGAATAATTTAATCAATAATAAAAATACTCTTTTATTTTGGACTTGTATCCATATGAGTTAGTAACATTTCCAAGAACTTATAAGCTGTTAGTTGTACACGATACAATACACAATTTAAAAGAACAAGTAACTTAGTTAACTGGAATCCAGTCAGTGGTACATTCGACTATCTAGGTCATGTATGTTAAGTGTTTAGTGTTCAAATGTCGGTAATAAATAATAAATTAATATTATAATAAAGATAGCAAAATACAATAAAGATAAATAAATGAAGAATGTACATTGTACGTAATAAATATAATACTTAGGCCTAAATACCAACTGTTAAAATAGCTCTTTAACGACTTTTCAGAGGACATACGTCTAGTAAATTATAAAAAAAGACGTAAAATACTAAACTAAACTAGTCCATAACCTAGATATTGCCAAAATATGCTTTAAAGGAATTCGAAAACTTTTGGGAAATCGGTTTAAAAGGAGGCGTTTTAAACCATTTCACTTGTCGCATTTTGAGAAGCGAAATGGGTGCTTGTATAATATATGTTATATTCTGTCTAGCCACTGCCGCCGGTAAGTAGTTAATATAATACTATTAAATATTTATTTTGCTGTTGGTGTTTTTTTTTAAACCATCGCGGATGAAACAAAACAGCTAAGAAGTGAGAATGTCTACAGCTGCCTCCGCGGTTATTACACATAGGAGTGTTCTGCCTGCGACTTTGTCTGCGCACGATGAGTACACAATATCGTTGTAAAATATAGCCTATTTAATAAAATACATTTAGTAGTTTTTGCGTGAAAGATTAACAAACATACATCCATGCATTCTCACAAACTTTCGCGTTTATAATTACAACGGGTTTAACTCATGCATTTCATATTATTTGTTGACGTTTATAAAGCTATAACTCAATAAATCTTAATTTTGTTGACAGCGGCTCCCGGTAGCAGACGGTATGGGATCGTAGACGGCGAGCTGACCACTATAGACAAATATCCATTCCAAGTCACTGTGCTGCGAGACTTTCGTTTAATGTGCGGTGGCGTAATAATAAACAGCAAACACGTTCTCACAGCGGCTCATTGCATGGACTACCCGGTTACGTAAGACAAAAGTTAATAATAAATAATAATAATTCAGTCTTTTAATAAAAGTCCCACTACGCATAGTCCTCTTAGCCCGAGCGCTCTTCCGTGCTAACGATAAACGCAGTAAGTACACATGAAACTCATATTTACTTACTACGTTTGCAATCAGCACGGCAGAGCTGGCACCAATATTTGAGGCAAGCTGAAAACTTGTCATATAGCTCCATCCAGCCCCAACACGGAACTGCAGACCTGGCTGGTGAGTGCTCACGTCATACTTGAACAGCCCCTTAGAAAATTGTCTCGTCACAACTTGGATTTTCTGTTTGTCTTTTTACGATTATTTCTTATGTGGCTCTGTTCTCGGTGGAGTGGCAGCTATCGTCGGTTGTATTTCCAGTAATGAACTCAATGAGGTCTGTCCATCGTGTTGGGGAGCGGCCGCGAGGTCTTTTGGCCTCGCCTTTTTTTAATAAATATATAAACTTATTTATATTGGAACCATTGCAGAAAAATGAAACTTCGCGCTGGATCAAGTTTCCAAACCAAGGATGGCACTTTATATGATGTTGCTCAGTCAATACCTCACCCTGATTATGGCGCTCACCCTGATTATCCAAACGATATAGGCATTTACCGTACTACCGCTGACATCGAGTTCAGTGATGTAGTAAAACCTGTCAACATAGCACCATCGGATTACAAGTTGGACGACAACGAACCCGTTTGGGTTGCGGGCTGGGGAAGTACTAGGGTGAGAACTGTTAAACTGTTAACCTGCTTGTTTTCGAAAGTCTAGAAATACACAAGTAAATATTGATGGATTTGGTTTATAAAAATAGTCGATTTGTGCAGTAGAAGCAGTAAAAGAAAACACAAATATTTTAGAGTCTTTAATCAGGTTATTCTATAATTTCTCAAATAGTACTTTATTTAAGAAATTATATATGTTAAATAACTAGCTAAATAACTTCGTCCGCGTAGAACTCCTCTTTTTTGCAGTCGGTTAAAAAGTAACCTATGTTCTTTCTCAGGCTCCAGAATTTCTTTGTACTAAATTTCATTTAAATCGGTCCAGTAGTTTTAGCGTGAAAGCGTAACAAACAGACAGACAGAGTTACCTTCGCCTTTATAATATCAGTAGGGATGTAAAACTTAATTTTCGAAAAGTCAGCAAGGTGTAATTGTTTCAATGCAATGTGTAATAACAACAATGTGCAATATAGTAATCAGAAATTATTTCTTTGTAATTGTTACAACCGAATAAGTAATAAATTACTTTTAGTAATCAAATATTTCTAATTACAGCTGGGGGGCGGCTCGTCTGTTCAACTACGTCATGTGAAAGTACTCACCCTTAACCAGGAAAAATGCAAGGATGCTTATAAAGATATTGTAAATATAATAGATGAGATGGTTTGTGCTGGAACAGGCCAAGGAAGTGTCTGTTACGGGGACTCTGGAGGACCCCTTCTACACAATGATGTTCTAGTCGGAGTAGTCTCACTCGGCAAAGGTTGTAATTCAACAGTCTACCCTGGAGTGTATACAAGGGTATCCAGCTACAACGTATGGATTAAAAACAACTCCTAGATGACCATAAAAGATAGAAGAAGGTGCGATATGTCTTCCAAACAGTTTTGGATGACATATTGCACCTTCACCATGAAAAGTGTGACAACTCGAAATGAAGCATATAATTTCAAATTTAAATGTGCAGTCTTAGAGTTTTTAATGGATTAACAATATATTTCTAGATGCTACATTTTTCTATTAAAGGTGCAATATGCTTAACGTCGCTTAGCTAACGATACCGCTTAAATCATTTGTGCCACTGAGTTCAAATACCCACGCAGAGTGATGTAAGCGGTATTTGAACCCACATTATTTTCATCAATGGATGATCTGAACGGTATTGTTAAGCGACGGTAAGCTATAAAACAAGCTTCGATTATATCAGATCTAGATCGATTGGTGTGAATTGTCAAAGATTCTGTATTATCATGTTTATCGATTGATATTATGTTTTGTAGCTTAGCAATATATTTGGGTGTTCTATATTGATATTGAGTTTTCGTATACATCCTTTTAACACAAAATGATGGCTCTGTGACGCCAGAACAAAAACAAACGATCGATCTCGACTGAGCAGAGTGATTTCGAAATGGTGTATCGATATTTAAATAATTCTTCGATAATTATATCCATTAAGTCGAAAAACGTCAAATGAAATGATACAATAATGTTGTTATTATATGAACATTTTTAAAACAACATTCAGTAATGAAAATAAAGTTTAGTGAAGAAAGTCACAACAAGGGTAGTAAAGGCTGGTACGGCAGTGTTTGCTTTGCGCTCGCCTTGGCGGGGGCACTGCCGTGCGCTCCGATGTTTTGGGATCACTTCGTTGTCCGTCTGTCCGTCTGTCTAAATCTTTTTTTTCAAAAACGCGTGGAGGTATCAAACTGAAATTTATTTTATTAAAAAATGTTTTTATCAATACTAATATTATAAACAGTAAAACTTTGTTTGTTTGGTTGTAATGAATAGGCTCAAAAACTACTGGACCGTCTTTAAATAATCTTTCACCATTCGGAAGCCACAATATCCACGAGTGACATAGGCTATAGAATATTTTGAAAAAAACCCGTGCGAAGTAGGGGCGAACGTCTATACTGTATATACCTACAGATATACTATCGAACGGTTGTGTGACGTCACACCGTCGTAAACAAAGTTAGACAAATATAATTTACTGTCTTCATAATTGAGATATCCTATATATTTAACAATATACTGAATCACTATTATTATTCCCCATACAGGACTTAGATGACCTTTAAGTTAGTTTAATTGTAATTGATGCACTTGCGGACTGTATTTCTAACAATATTTACTAATTAACAAGTCAATTGGTTTTCTTTTCTAATGTTTATTACCAACTGACCTATTATTATTATTACATAAAAGTTAAAACACTACATAGTATGAAACCAAGTCGTTGTAGCTGTCTATCCGTCCCTATATTCCTATGCTTAAATCTTTAAAAGGAAGGTATATAGCGTCCGTATGAAGCCGGGCGGATCGCTAGTACAATTATAAAATACCTAAACACAAACAAATAAAAAAAATATAATTAACTTCTCCGTAACCGTACACGCTATAAAATTAAGGTGCATCTAAAATGGAGTCATGAGGTCACCTCAAAAACAATAATGGATGTAGTCAAATGGAAAAAACAAACCTGAAATGGCGTGACTGTACCCCATAAACTGTTCAACAACTGTTGATTTATACCGAACTGCGCAAACTACTAGTTGCCGTTTTCTTTGTGTCTCTGTTAATCGTTACTGAGTTTTATGTGAAATTAATTTTGTTGATTTTTAAATCATCTACGCCATAATTATGTTTAGGGTCCTAGCAGGGACTTTAATAAAAAGCGGACTGTATTTGAGGAATGGGCTGGTTTAATCGCCGTTATAAAAAATATAAACATTGTAGAAGAGGCGCGTCCGGGTCCGAGAGACGCGTATGCGCAAGGGGCGTTCCCATCGTGGAGGCCGCAGCCGGGCCTCGCGAAGGAACCCGATGCTGCCCGATGCCAGCCGAGCGTCGGCGCCGCGCCGCCCGCGCACCTCACCCCGTGCGCATGATGTTGAACACGTCTAGACACCATAATAGTATATTAAGAATAGTCGTCCACTGCTAAGCGGCGGTCTTCGAGGACCTCCACAGCGCCCGGTCCCGCCCGCCCGCGACCAGCCACACCCAGCCACCAGAGCCAACACCTAGAATCCTGTTGTGAACTCCTCGTTCACAACCTATGCTTATTTTATATGTTTTTTTTTAATTATGCAGGTATATTTTGATATTTCCCTAGTGTCTCTTTGTAAATTATATATTCTACTCTGAAAAACATAGTAGGCAGGTATTTTCGAATGAATCAGTTATAACGAATTAAACTCACGTATTTAAAGTTCGTAATGATATAATTCACATACTTTACTTAAAAGGTGGCTCGGCGTAGACAGCAGGAGGCAGGGCTCGGATCGTCGGCGTTCCAGGCCCGCCGCCTCGGCAATTAGGATAGCCGGGCGGACTGGAAGGGCCCGGGTCGAGCTCCGCTGCAGCCGCAGGTAGGTGAAGCGCAGTGTAGCAGGTAGGTGCAGCAAGTCTGCCCCTCAGGTGGTGAAGGTAAGATGAAGATGTGCACGGTGACGTTGAGAACTTTAGTTGAGGTTTTAGATTTAGTTTCTTCAGAGGCAGATCAAAGCGCGAGGTCTAAAGGTGGTCAAATGACTTTGGGCCTGTAGAGTCCGGGGTGAGCTGGCCCCGGACAAGGCCTTTAATTTCGGGTGCTGACCTTGGCTCAGCTGCCGTCGAAATGAATGAGGTAAATGAATGAGGTGAACGGTGATATGGAAGTATGGAAATGCAGTCGAACTCTCGAGGTTAGCCCGCTACATTGTGTCCATTCTAAGAGAAGCCAAATAAATCATTATATTCACTTACCTGTATTGAATTGCCTTAACAGAATAATTTAATCAATAATAAAAATACTCTATCATTTTGGACTTGTATCTATAATTCGCTGCTTTTCTAGAATAGTGTTACAACTCGAAATAATTTGTTACTCCATTTAAGACTGTGAACCGTCACATATAAATTTCAATTTAGAATGGTAACACATTTCGAGTTGTGACACTATTCCAGAGAAGCAGCGAATTATGTTTTTGTAACATTTCTGAGACGTTAGTTGTACACGATACAATACACAATTGAAAAATACAAGTAACTTAGTTAACTGGAATTCAAACCAGTCAGTGGTACATTCGACTATCTAGGTCATGTATGTTAAGTGTTTAGTGTTCAAATGTAGACAATAAATAATAAATTAATATTATAATAAAGATAGCAAAATACAATAAAGATAAATAAATGAAGAATGCACGTTGTACCTAATAAATATAATACTTAGGCCTAAATACCGACTGTTAAAATAGCTCGTTAACGACTTTTCAGAG
Organism: Polylopha cassiicola; assembly: GCA_038024825.1. Lineage (NCBI taxonomy): Eukaryota > Metazoa > Arthropoda > Insecta > Lepidoptera > Tortricidae > Polylopha > Polylopha cassiicola. The sequence goes on along the minus strand of CP149060.1, from coordinate 10,602,696 downwards.
GACATACGTCTAGTAAATTATAAAAAAAGACGTAAAATACTAAACTAAACTAGTCCATACCCCAGATATTGTCATAATTTGCTAAAAGACGAATTCTAAAAATTTTTGGAAATCGGTTTAAAAGGAGGCGTTTTTAAAACTTTTCACTTGTCGCATTTTGAGAAGCGAAATGGGTGCTTGTATAATATATGTTATATTCTGTCTAGCCACTGCCGCCGGTAAGTAGTTAATATAATACTATTAAATATTTATTTTGCTGTTGGTGTTTTTTTTTAAACCAACGCGGTTGAAATAAAACAGCTAAGAAGTCAGAATTTCTACTGCCTCCGCGGTTTTACACATCACAGTGTTCTGCCCGCGACTTTGTCTGCACACGATGAGTACACAATATCGTTGTAAAATATAGCCTATTTATTAAAATCCATTTAGTAGTTTTTGTGTGAAAGACTAACAAACATACATTCATGCATTCTCACAAACTTTCTCGTTTATAATTACAACGGGTTTAACTCACGCATTTTATATTATTTGTTGACGTTTATAAAGCTATAACTCAATAAATCTTAATTTTGTTGACAGCGGCTCCCGGTAGCAGACGGTATGAGATCGTAGACGGCGAGCTGACCACTATAGACAAATATCCATTCCAAGTCGCTGTACTGCGTGGCTCGGATTTATGGTGCGGTGGCGTAATAATAAACAGCAGACACGTTCTCACAGCGGCTCATTGCATGCGCGCCCCGGTTACGTAAGACAAAAGCTAATAATAAATGATAATAATTAAACCTTTAAATAAATGTTCCACTAAGAAACCCCAACACGGAACTGCAGACCTGGCTGGTGAGTGCTCACGTGATACTTGAACAGCCCCTTAGAAAATTATTTCGTTTATTAATCACAACTTGGATCTTCTGTTTGTGTTATTACGATTATTTCTTATGTGGCTCTGTTCTCGGTGGAGTGGCAGCTATCGTCGGTTGCATTTCCAGTAATGAACTCAATGAGGTCTGTCCATCTTGTTGGGGAGCGGCAACGAGGTCCTTCGCCTCGCCTGTTTTAATAATTAAATAAACTTATTTATATTGGAAACATTGCAGAGTAATGAAACTTCGCGCTGGATCAAGTTTCTACAACAAGGATGGTACTTTATATGATGTTGCTCAGTCAATACCTCACCCTGATTATATCCATCATAAATTGGTAAACGATATAGGCATTTACCGTACTACCGCTGATATCGTGTTCAATGATGTAGTACAACCTGTCAACATAGCACCATCGGATTACAAGTTGAACGACAACGAACCCGTTTGGGTTGCGGGCTGGGGTGATTTCACGGTAAGAACTGTAAAACTGTGAACCTGTTTGTTTCCGAAACGAATACAAAAGTAAATATTATTGTATTTGGTTTAAAAAAATAGTCAATTTGTGCAGTAGAAGGGAAACACTACCATTTTATAGCCTTTAAACAGGGTATTTTATAATTTCTAAAATTAAACTTTATTTGAGAAATTACATATTATATTAAATAACAATTAACAATACTTTTTTATTGTAATATATTGTTGTAAAATGGATTAATAATAATAATAATAATAATAAATTTTATTTATTTACGGAAAAAGTTTACATTTGGTAGTTGACAGTTATTTAGTTATTTTCGAAACGTTAGCACGTTGTTATTGTTTCAATGCAATGTGTAATAACCCCGAGGCCGCGAGGGCATCAGAAATGATTACGTTGTAATTGTTACAACCGAATAAGTAATAAATTACTTTCTAATCAATATAATAATTTAGTAATCAAATATTTCCAATTACAGTATGCTGCCCCCCGCGTGTCTGATCAACTACGCCATGTGAAAGTACTCACCGTTAACCAGGAAAAATGCAAGGATGCTTATAAAGATATTGTAAATATAGTAGATGAGATGGTTTGTGCTGGAACAGGCCAAGGAGATTCCTGTCAAGGGGACTCTGGAGGACCCCTTCTACACAATGATGTTCTAGTCGGAGTAGTCTCATTCGGCAAAAATTGTAATTTACCAGACTACCCTGGAGTCTATACAAGGGTATCCAGCTACAACGCATGGATTAGAAACAACTCCTAAATGACCATAAAACAGTTTTGGATGACATATTGCACCTTCACTAGAAAAGTGTGACAACTCGAAATGAGGGATGGCATATAATTTCAAATTTGAATGAGCAGTCTTAGAGTCTTAAATGGATTAACAATAATTATATTTCTAGATGCTACATTTTTCTATTAAAGGTGTAATATGCTTAACGTCGCTTAGCTAACGATACCGCTTAAATCATTTGTGCCACTGAGTTCAAATACCGCTTAAATCACTCTGCGTGGGTACATTATTTTCATCAATGGATGATCTGAACGGTATTGTTAAGCGACGGTAAGCTATAAAACAATTTAAGCTTCGCTTATTTCAGGACTAGATCGTTTGGTGTGAAGTGTCAAAGATTCTGTATTATACAATTAATTTATATATTGATATCATGTTTTGTAGCTTAGCAATATATTTGGGTGTTCTATATTGATATTGAGTTTTCGTATACATCCTTTAAACACAAAACGATGGCTCTGTGACGCCAGAACAAAAACAAACGATCGATCTCGACTGAGCAGAGTGATTTCGAAATGGTGTATCGATATTTAAACAATTCCTCGATAATTTCGAAGAAACGTCAAAAGAATGATACGATAATGTTGTTATTATATGTTCATTGATTGTCAAAATAAAGTTTATGAAGAAAGTCACAACAAGGGTAGTAAAGGATGGTACGGCAGGGTTTGCTTTGCGCTCGCCTTGGCGGGGGCACTGCCGTGCGCTCCGATGCTTTGGGATCACTTCGTTGTCCGTCTGTCTGTCTGTCGAAACCTTTTTTTTCAATAACGCGTGGAGGTATCAAGCTGAAATTTATTTTATTAAAAAATATTTTTATACTATATATACGGATAAACTATCGAAACGCGATTTAGTGGTTGTGTGACGTCACACTGTCGAAAACAAAGTTAGACAAAATAATGTCATTCAAATCAAACTGGAAATTTTTTTGTATTAAAATACAATATTTTTTTAATGAAAAGATTGTATTAAATAAAAGTCAAAAACACAACAGGCTCAATGTCACGAGATCCCGGGCGAATAAAAAATATTTATCTGTAAATATGAGAATAATTTTATTTTCAGTAGGTAACATCCAATTAAATCTCAATAAATACACAACAAACGAGTTGTGTGTGAGTGTGTATGTGTGTGTGTGTGTGATTGTATGAGAGTCTGTGGCATTGTACCTTCCCAACTTATGAGCCGATTTAGATTCTGTTTGAAAACTGAATAAGTCGGTAGTGTTTTTAGCTATGTGTGATGGAAATCGGTTCAGCAGTTCAATAATTCTTCACAACTTAATTTACTGTCTCCAAACTTGGCCCAGTTTTCCACTAGCGTTTAGTTCTCATCAATCTTCAAATATTACCTGCGCCTCCTTCAAATGTGAATTCTAACCATAAAAAAAGGAAATAGGGTTTAATTGCCATTATTATGATTTATGATATTATTATCCTATATGTTTAACAATTTACTGAATTACTATTATTGTTCCCCATAGGTAGTGTACTTAAATGACCTTTAACCCTTTCGACGCGAGAGCCTAGCGGTGCGCTGCACTAGTCCTGCGCGCAGGCCTAGTTACGTTTTGCACCTCTCCCAGGCGCACATACATTTCTTTTCGTGCTAAAATCCATGATGCACCGTGTGCATCAATGCGCCCGATGGGACCGTTCGTAAATCGGCCGAACAAACACCGCATGAATGGATGGTGTCATTCGCTTATTCTAATAACCAATCACTAAATATTTTTACTTTCGGGTGTAATAAAAGACAATATTATAAAGTCATTCAATATAATGGAATAATCAGTTATAACAAATTTAACTTACCTAGATTTAAAGTTTGTTAAATTTTACAATGTGAAATTTTGCTATTGTCTAATGTCAGTTTAAAAATGATATACAAGTTAAATCCTTTATAATTGTTAAAGACGAATAAGATATAAAAAAAGTAATATAAATGATCATCTGGTAATGATAGTTATAATGTTTCAATTGAAAGGTGCTTAATATTATTTACACAACTACAGACACAGCTAGAGACGACAACGACGGCGTCTCAAACGTCCTCAATGTAAAATCTATCCCACCGACGACATTCTGTAAAAAACAGCCAAGTCTCGATGAAGCTGCTTGTTTATCTCAAAAAGTAATGATATCTAATAATATCTGAAGCCTTCGCGGTCATTATACATTGGAATCAATGCCTCATCTGTAAAACATTAAATCTAACTTGTGCTACATAATATACTTACCTACTTACTAATCTAACTGTAATTGTTAAATATTTTCAATTGTTTAATAATTTATGCATCTTGCACCTACATAAGCGTTAGGTAAGCAAAACATTGTACGCCTCTCTGAGGTAGGACATGCTATAATTATGTACTCTGTAAATAATCAATAACACCTGTATACAACTCATGACCATGCAAATAATATATTGATTGATTATTGCATAGTCATTATTTATCTACCTAGTTGTATACAAAGCTTGTGTCCATTCTAAGAGAAGCCAAATAAATCTTTATATTCACTTACCTGTATTGAATTGCCTTAACAGAATAATTTAATCAATAATAAAAATACTCTTTTATTTTGGACTTGTATCCATATGAGTTAGTAACATTTCCAAGAACTTATAAGCTGTTAGTTGTACACGATACAATACACAATTTAAAAGAACAAGTAACTTAGTTAACTGGAATTCAAACCAGTCAGTGGTACATTCGACTATCTAGGTCATGTATGTTAAGTGTTTAGTGTTCAAATGTCGGTAATAAATAATAAATTAATATTATAATAAAGATAGCAAAATACAATAAAGATAAATAAATGAAGAATGTACATTGTACGTAATAAATATAATACTTAGGCCTAAATACCAACTGTTAAAATAGCTCTTTAACGACTTTTCAGAGGACATACGTCTAGTAAATTATAAAAAAAGACGTAAAATACTAAACTAAACTAGTCCATAACCTAGATATTGCCAAAATATGCTTTAAAGGAATTCTAAAACTTTTGGGAAATCGGTTTAAAAGGAGGCGTTTTAAACCATTTCACTTGTCGCATTTTGAGAAGCGAAATGGGTGCTTGTATAATATATGTTATATTCTGTCTAGCCACTGCCGCCGGTAAGTAGTTAATATAATACTATTAAATATTTATTTTGCTGTTGGTGTTTTTTTTAAAACCATCGCGGATGAAACAAAACAGCTAAGAAGTGAGAATGTCTACAGCTGCCTCCGCGGTTATTACACATAGGAGTGTTCTGCCTGCGACTTTGTCTGCGCACGATGAGTACACAATATCGTTGTAAAATATAGCCTATTTAATAAAATACATTTAGTAGTTTTTGCGTGAAAGATTAACAAACATACATCCATGCATTCTCACAAACTTTCGCGTTTATAATTACAACGGGTTTAACTCATGCATTTCATATTATTTGTTGACGTTTATAAAGCTATAACTCAATAAATCTTAATTTTGTTGACAGCGGCTCCCGGTAGCAGACGGTATGGGATCGTAGACGGCGAGCTGACCACTATAGACAAATATCCATTCCAAGTCACTGTGCTGCGAGACTTTCGTTTAATGTGCGGTGGCGTAATAATAAACAGCAAACACGTTCTCACAGCGGCTCATTGCATGGACTACCCGGTTACGTAAGACAAAAGTTAATAATAAATAATAATAATTCAGTCTTTTAATAAAAGTCCCACTACGCATAGTCCTCTTAGCCCGAGCGCTCTTCCGTGCTAACGATAAACGCAGTAAGTACACATGAAACTCATATTTACTTACTACGTTTGCAATCAGCACGGCAGAGCTGGCACCAATATTTGAGGCAAGCTGAACACTTGTCATATAGCTCCATCCAGCCCCAACACGGAACTGCAGACCTGGCTGGTGAGTGCTCACGTGATACTTGAACAGCCCCTTAGAAAATTGTCTCGTTTATTAATCACAACTTGGATTTTCTGTTTGTCTTTTTACGATTATTTCTTATGTGGCTCTGTTCTCGGTGGAGTGGCAGCTATCGTCGGTTGTATTTCCAGTAATGAACTCAATGAGGTCTGTCCATCGTGTTGGGGAGCGGCCGCGAGGTCTTTTGGCCTCGCCTTTTTTTAATAAATATATAAACTTATTTATATTGGAACCATTGCAGAAAAATGAAACTTCGCGCTGGATCAAGTTTCCAAACCAAGGATGGCACTTTATATGATGTTGCTCAGTCAATACCTCACCCTGATTATGGCGCTCACCCTGATTATCCAAACGATATAGGCATTTACCGTACTACCGCTGACATCGAGTTCAGTGATGTAGTAAAACCTGTCAACATAGCACCATCGGATTACAAGTTGGACGACAACGAACCCGTTTGGGTTGCGGGCTGGGGAAGTACTAGGGTGAGAACTGTTAAACTGTTAACCTGCTTGTTTTCGAAAGGCTAGAAATACACAAGTAAATATTGATGGATTTGAGAAGGAAACACTACCATTTTATAGTCTTTAATCAGGTTATTCTATAATTTCTCAAATAGTACTTTATTTAAGAATTTATAAATTATAGATTGAATAAAGTACAACTTGATTTTTTTTATCGTTATAAATTGTGGTAAGATGCATTATTTTCGAAAAGTCAGCAAGGTGTAATTGTTTCAATGCAATGTGTAATAACAACAATGTGCAATATAGTAATCAGAAATTATTTCTTTGTAATTGTTACAACCGAATAAGTAATAAATTACTTTTAGTAATCAAATATTTCTAATTACAGCTGGGGGGCGGCTCGTCTGTTCAACTACGTCATGTGAAAGTACTCACCCTTAACCAGGAAAAATGCAAGGATGCTTATAAAAATGTTGTAAATATAATAGATGAGATGGTTTGTGCTGGAACAGGCCAAGGAAGTGTCTGTTACGGGGACTCTGGAGGACCCCTTCTACACAATGATGTTCTAGTCGGAGTAGTCTCACTCGGCAAAGGTTGTAATTCAACAGTCTACCCTGGAGTCTATACAAGGGTATCCAGCTACAACGTATGGATTAAAAACAACTCCTAGATGACCATAAAACAGTTTTGGATGACATATTGCACCTTCACTATAAAAAGTGTGACAACTCGAAATGAAGCATATAATTTCAAATTTAAATGTGCAGTCTTAGAGTTTTTAATGGATTAACAATATATTTCTAGATGCTACATTTTTCTATTAAAGGTGCAATATGCTTAACGTCGCTTAGCTAACGATACCGCTTAAATCATTTGTGCCACTGAGTTCAAATACCCACGCAGAGTGATGTAAGCGGTATTTGAACCCACATTATTTTCATCAATGGATGATCTGAACGGTATTGTTAAGCGACGGTAAGCTATAAAACAAGCTTCGATTATATCAGATCTAGATCGATTGGTGTGAATTGTCAAAGATTCTGTATTATCATGTTTATCGATTGATATTATGTTTTGTAGCTTAGCAATATATTTGGGTGTTCTATATTGATATTGAGTTTTCGTATACATCCTTTTAACACAAAATGATGGCTCTGTGACGCCAGAACAAAAACAAACGATCGATCTCGACTGAGCAGAGTGATTTCGAAATGGTGTATCGATATTTAAATAATTCTTCGATAATTATATCCATAAAGTCGAAAAACGTCAAATGAAATGATACAATAATGTTGTTATTATATGAACATTTTTAAAACAACATTCAGTAATGAAAATAAAGTTTAGTGAAGAAAGTCACAACAAGGGTAGTAAAGGCTGGTACGGCAGTGTTTGCTTTGCGCTCGCCTTGGCGGGGGCACTGCCGTGCGCTCCGATACTTTGGGATCACTTCGTTGTCCGTCTGTCCGTCTGTCTAAATCTTTTTTTTCAAAAACGCGTGGAGGTATCAAACTGAAATTTATTTTATTAAAAAATGTTTTTATCAATACTAATATTATAAACAGTAAAACTTTGTTTGTTTGGTTGTAATGAATAGGCTCAAAAACTACTGGACCGTCTTTAAATAATCTTTCACCATTCGGAAGCCACAATATCCACGAGTGACATAGGCTATAGAATATTTTGAAAAAAACCCGTGCGAAGTAGGGGCGAACGTCTATACTGTATATACCTACAGATATACTATCGAACGGTTGTGTGACGTCACACCGTCGTAAACAAAGTTAGACAAATATAATTTACTGTCTTCATAATTGAGATATCCTATATATTTAACAATATACTGAATCACTATTATTATTCCCCATACAGGACTTAGATGACCTTTAAGTTAGTTTAATTGTAATTGATGCACTTGCGGACTGTATTTCTAACAATATTTACTAATTAACAAGTCAATTGGTTTTCTTTTCTAATGTTTATTACCAACTGACCTATTATTATTATTACATAAAAGTTAAAACACTACATAGTATGAAACCAAGTCGTTGTAGCTGTCTATCCGTCCCTATATACCTATGCTTAAATCTTTAAAAGGAAGGTATATAGCGTCCGTATGAAGCCGGGCGGATCGCTAGTACAATTATAAAATACCTAAACACAAACAAATAAAAAAAATATAATTAACTTCTCCGTAACCGTACACGCTATAAAATTAAGGTGCATCTAAAATGGAGTCATGAGGTCACCCCAAAAACGATAATGGATGTAGTCAAATGGAAAAAACAAACATGAAATGGCGTGACTGTACCCCATAAACTGTTCAACAACTGTTGATTTATACCGAACTGCGCAAACTACCAGTTGCCGTTTTCTTTGTGTCTCTGTTAATCGTTACTGAGTTTTATGAGAAATTAATTTTGTTGATTTTTAAATCATCTACGCCATAATTATGTTTGGTCCTAGCAGGGACTTTAATAAAAAGCGGACTGTATTTGAGGAATGGGCTGGTTTAATCGCCGTTATAAAAAATATAAAATTATAAAAATTGCGCAAGAGGCGCGTCCGAGTCCGAGGGACGCGTATGCGCAAGGGGCGTTCCCATCGAGGAGGCCGCAGCCGGGCCTCGCGAAGGAACCCGATGCTGCCCGATGCCAGCCGAGCGTCGGCGCCGCGCCGCCCGCGCACCTCACCCCGTGCGCATGATGTTGAACACGTCTCGACACCATAATAGTATATTAAGACTAGTCGTCCACTGCTGGGCGGCGGTCTCCGAGGACCTCCACAGCGCCCGGTCCCGCCCGCCCGCGACCAGCCACACCCAGCCACCAGAGCCAACACCTAGGATCCTGTTGTGAACTCCTCGTTCACAACCTATGCTTATTTTATATGTTTTTTTTTAATTATGCAGGTATATTTTGATATTTCCCTAGTGTCTCTTTGTAAATTATATATTCTACTCTGAAAAACGTAGTAGGCAGGTATTTTCGAATCGATCAGTTATAACGGATTAAACTCACGTATTTGAAGTTCGTAATGATATTTCACATACTTTTCAGTTCCCATAACAATGTTACATTTAGCTATTGGCTACAGCTACTTGTCTAATGTCAGCTTAAAAATGATATACAAGTTAATTCCGTTATAATTGTTATGACGAATAAGGTATAAAAAACGTAAGTGAAATTATCATTTGGTATGATAGTAATAATGTTTCAATTAATATTGTTTACACAACTACAATGTAACGTCTCTCCCACCAACAACATTCTGTAAAACACTAGCCAAGTCTCGATGAAGCTGCTTGTTTATCTCTAAAAGTAATGACATCTAATAATTTCTGAAGCCTTGTTTTTGTACATTGGAATCAATGCCTCATCTGTAAAACAAAATTATCTAACTTGTCAATTAATCTAATATACTTACTTACTAATCTGACTGTACCTAAATGTTTAATATTTTTAATTGTTTAATAATTTATGGAATTTGCACCTAAATTAGCAGGAAAGCAAAATATTGTACGCCTCTCTGAGGTCGGACATGCTATATATTATGTACTCTGTAAATAATCAATAACAAACACCTGTATACAACTCATGACCATGCAATAAATATATTGATTGATTATTTCATAGTCATTATTAATCTACCTAGTTGTATACATAGCTTGTGTCTATTCTAAGAGAAGCCAAATAAATCATTATATTCACTTACCTGTATTGAATTGCCTTAACAGAATAATTTAATCAATAATAAAAATACTCTTTTATTTTGGACTTTTTGTTACATTTCTGAGAACTTATAAGCTGTTAGTTGTACACGATACAATACACAATTAAAAAGAACAAATAACTTAGTTTACTGGAATTCAAACCAGTCAGTGGTACATTCGACTATCTAGGTCATGTATGTTAAGTGTTTAGTGTTCAAATGTAGGCAATAAATAATAAATTAATATTATAATAAAGATAGCAAAATACAATAAAGATAAATAAATGAAGAATGCACATTGTACCTAATAAATATAATACTTAGGCCTAAATACCAACTGTTAGAATAGCTCTTTAACGACTTTTCAGAGGTCATACGTCTAGTAAATTATAAAAAAAGACGTAAAATACTAAACTAAACTAGTCCATACCCCAGATATTGTCATAATATGCTAAAAGACGAATTCTAAAAATTTTTGGAAATCGGTTTAAAAGGAGGCGTTTTTAAAACTTTTCACTTGTCGCATTTTGAGAAGCGAAATGGGTGCTTGTATAATATATGTTATATTCTGTCTAGCCACTGCCGCCGGTAAGCAATTAATATAATACTATTAAATATTTATTTTTCTGTTGGTGTTTTTTTTTAAACCAACGCGGTTGAAATAAAACAGCTAAGAAGTCAGAATTTCTACTGCCTCCGCGGTTTTACACATCACAGTGTTCTGCCCGCGACTTTGTCTGCACACGATGAGTACACAATATCGTTGTAAAATATAGCCTATTTATTAAAATCCATTTAGTAGTTTTTGTGTGAAAGACTAACAAACATACATTCATGCATTCTCACAAACTTTCTCGTTTATAATTATAACGGGTTTAACTCACGCATTTTATATTATTTGTTGACGTTTATAAAGCTATAACTCAATAAATCTTAATTTTGTTGACAGCGGCTCCCGGTAGCAGACGGTATGGGATCGTAGACGGCGAGTTGACCACTATAGACAAATATCCATTCCAAGTCGCTGTGTTGCTATACTCGAGTTTAATGTGCGGTGCCGAAATAATAAACAGCAGACACGTTCTCACAGCGGCTCATTGCATGGACGAACCGGTTAGGTAAGACAAAAGTTAATAATAAATGATAATAATTCATTCTTTAAATAAATGTCCCACTATGCATAGTCCTCTTAGCCTGAGCGCTCTGCACGATAAACGCAGTAAGTACCTACACATGAAACTCATATTTACTTACTACGTTTGCAATCAGCACGGCAGAGCTGGCACCAATATTTGAGGCAAGCTGAACACTTGTCATATTATAGCTCCATCCAGCCCCAACACGGAACTGCAGACCTGGCTGTGAGTGCTCACGTGATACTTGAACAGCCCCTTAGAGAATTATTTCGTTTATTAATCACAACTTGGATCTTCTGTTTGTCTTATTACGACTATTTCTTATGTGGCTCTGTTCTCGGTGGAGTGGCAGCTATTTTCGGTTGTATTGCCAGTAATGAACTCAATGAGGTCTGTCCATCGTGTTGGGGAGCGGCCGCGAGGTCCTTCGCCTCGCCTGTTTTAATAATTAAATAAACTTATTTATATTGAAAACATTGCAGTAGAATGAGACTTCGCACTGGATCAAGTTTATACAACAAGGATGGCACTTTATATAAAGTTGCTGAAAAAATACCTCACCCTGATTATGGCGCTCACCCTGATTATCCAAACGATATAGGCATTTACCGTACTACCGCTGACATCGTGTTCAGTGATTTAGTAAAACCTGTCAACATAGCACCATCGGATTACAAGTTGAATGACAACGAACCCGTTTGGGTTGCGGGCTGGGGTGCAACTAAGGTAAGAAAAGTTTTTTTTGCGTGGGAAGCGGAAATACTTATGTATATACTGCCAGGACCGTTCCTGACAGCATGCCCGACTCTACTGGGAATGGTGCCCAGTAGCCTACGGACTTAAACCGCCCCCCTTGTAGAGTGTGATACGTTGGACACGCGGCGCTATCGGAATACGCTTTGTGTCCAACAGTGTGGTGTAGGTAGATGAAGGATGAAAGGGTATAGGGGAAAAGAATGGGTGAATGTGGATGCCTGTTGGGCAGGCCGGCGGATTCCGAGGCATTGATCGGCCTCCGCCCGCCCGCCCAACAGGCAGGAATGAGAGAATGAAAATGAAAAATAAAATAGTGTCCAGCCCATGGTGCGAACCGGCGTCGGCCACAGAGATCGTCGCCCGTTCGCCCCATGGGCGATTAGGGAGAATGGGACGTAATTTATAATTGTGAGTGTTAGGATGATAACGTGCCGTTAAAGGCTTTCAAGTTCATGATGATAATTTTGATGAGTTTATGGAGAGGTGTATTGGTGGTCTCTTTCGAGATGACTTCTTTGAAGTTTTTAGGGTCAATGCTTAGGGAGTGACACTTGGATTCATGGTCGTATCTCGCTGTTGCAAAGCGAGGGCAATCGTGTAAAAGGTGATTCAGAGATTGGGTTATGTTGTTGCTTGAACAAGAATTGTGTTTTGGTGTATGAGCAGTTATTCGGGTTATTATTATATAGATCGCTAGTGTCCTTAAGGGATATAGTTTTGTTGTGGTATTTGATGTGGCTGATGGGAATAGATGTAAAGTCAGGAGTTTTGTTAAGGTTGACTGAATCTGTTTATTAATTTATGTATTCCGATAGCAAGTGGATTATATGAACTTAACCTGTTTGTTTCCGAGACATATAAAAGTAAATATGTATGTATTTGGTTTTTAAAAATAGTCAATTTGCGCAGTAGAAGGGAAACACTACCATTTTATAGTCTTTAAACAGGGTATTTTATAATTTCTAAAATAGTACCTTATTTAAATATATATATATATATATATATATATTAAATAATGTAAAACTTAATTTTTTTATCGTAATAAATTGTTGTAAGATGTATTATTTTCGAAACGTCAGCAAGTTGTAATTGTTTCAATGCAATGTGTAATAACCTCGAGGGCATCAGAAATTATTTCGTTGTAATTGTTACATCCGAATAAGTAATAAATTACTTTCAGTAATCAAGTATTTCTAATTACAGCAATGGGGCAGCTCGTCTCTCCAACTACGCCATGTGAAAGTACTCACCGTTAACCAGGAAAAATGCAAGGATGCTTATAAAGATTCATTTAATTTTGATATAGTAGATGAGATGGTTTGTGCTGGAACAGGCCAAGGAAGTGCCTGTTCCGGGGACTCTGGGGGACCCCTTCTACACAATGATGTTCTAGTCGGGTTAGCCTCACTCAGCGTAGGTTGTAATACAACAGTCTACCCTGGAGTCTATACAAGGGTATCCAGTTACAACGCATGGATTAGAAACAACTCCTAGATGACCATAAAACAGTTTTGGATGACATATTGCACCTTCACTAGAAAAGTGTGACAACTCGATATGAAGCATATAATTTCAAATTTAAATGTGCAGTCTTAGAGTTTAAAATAGATTAACAATATATTTCGAGATGATACATTTTTCTATTAAAGGTGCAATATGCTTAACGTCGCTTAGCTAACGATACCGCTTAAATCATTTGTGCCACTGAGTTCAAATAGCGCTTAAATCACTCTGCGTGGGTACATTATTTCCATCAATGGATGATCTGAACGGTATTGTTAAGCGACGGTAAGCTATAAAACAAGCTTCGCTTATTTCAAGACTAGATGGATTGGTGTGAATTGTCAAAAATTCTATATTGTTATGTTTATCAATTGATATCATGTTTTGTAGCTTAGCAATATATTTGGGTGTTCTATATTGATATTGAGTTTTCGTATACATCCTTTTAACACAAAACGATGGCTCTGTGACGCCAGAACAAAAACAAACGATTGATCTCGACTGAGCAGAGTGATTTCGAAATGGTGTATCGATATTTAAACAATTCGTCGATAATTTCAAAGAAACGTCAAAAGAATGATACGATAATGTTGTTATTATATGTTCATTGATTGTCAACATTACGTAATGAAAATAAAGTTTATGAAGAAAGTCACAACAAGGGTAGTAAAGGATGGTACGGCAGTGTTTGCTTTGCGCTCGCCTTGGCGGGGGCACTGCCGTGCCCTCCGATACTTTGGAATCTCTTCGTTGTCCGTCTGTCTAAATCTTTTTTTTTCAAAAACGCGTGGAGGTATCACACTGAAATTTATTGTATAAAAAAATATTTTTATCTAGTTATACTGATAAGGAAAACTTTGTTTGTTTGGTTGTAATGAATAGGCTCAAAAACTACTGGACAGGTTTTAAAAAATCTTTTATCATTCGAAAGCTACAAAATACACGAGTAACATAGGCTATAGAATATTTTGAAAAAGAGATAGGGATCCGTGCGAAGCCGGGGAGAACGTTTATACTATATTTATTATACCTACAGATACACTATCGAACGGTTGTGTGACGTCACACCGTCGTAAACAAAGTTAGACAAATATAATTTACTGTCTCCGAACATGGCCCAGTTTTTCACTAGCGTTTAGTTCTCATCAATCTGCAAATATTACCTGCGCCTCCTTCAAATGTGAAATCTAACTATAAATAAAGGAAATAGGGTTTAATTGCCTTTATTATGATTTGTGATATCCTATATGTTTAACAATTTACTGAATCACTATTATTATTCCCCATACAGTACTTAGATGACCTTCAAGTTAGTTTAATTGTAATTGATGCACTTGCGGACTGTATTTCGAACAATATTTACTAATTAACAAGTCAAGTGGTTTTCTTTTCTAATGTTTATTACCAACTGACTTATTATAATTATACATAAAAGTTAAAACACTACATAGTATGAAACCAAGTCGTTGTAGCTGTCTGTCCGTCCCTATATACCTATGCTTAAATCTTTAAAACCCCGCAACCGATTTTGAAGCAGTTTTTTAATAGATATAGTGATTGAAGAGGAAGGTATATAGCGTCCGTGTGAAGCCGGGCGTAACGCTAGTACAATTACAAAATACCTAAACACAAACAAATAAAAAATATTATTAACTACTCCGTAACCGTACACGCTATAAAATTAGGGTGCATCTAAAATGGAGTCATGAGATCACCCCAAAAACGATAATGGATGTAGTCGAATGGAAAAAACAAACCTGAAATGGCGTGACTGTACCCCATAAACTGTTCAACAACTGTTGATTTATACCGAACTGCGCAAACTACTAGTTGCCGTTTTCTTTGTGTCTCTGTTAATCGTTACTGAGTTTTATGTGAAATTAATTTTGTTGATTTTTAAATCATCTACGCCATATGTTAAGGGTCCTAGCAGGGACTTTAATAAAAAGCGGACTGTATTTGAGGAATGGGCTGGTTTAATCGCCGTTATAAAAAATATAAAAATTGCGGAAGAGGCGCGTCCGAGTCCAAGGGACGCGTATGCGCAAGGGACGTTCCCATCGAGGAGGCCGCAGCCGGGCCTCGCGAAGGAACCCGATGCTGCCCGATGCCAGCCGAGCGTCGGCGCCGCGCCGCCCGCGCACCTCACCCCGTGCGCATGATGTTGAACACGTCTCGACACCATAATAGTATATTAAGAATAGTCGTCCACTGCTGGGCGGCGGTCTCCGAGGACCTCCACAGCGCCCGGTCCCGCCCGCCCGCGACCAGCCACACCCAGCCACCAGAGCCAACACCTAGGATCCAGTTGTGAACTCCTCGTTCACAACCTATGCTTATTTTATATGTTTTTTTTAATTATGCAGGTATATTTTGATATTTCCCTAGTGTCTCTTTGTAAATTATATATTCTACTCTGAAAAACGTAGTAGGCAGGTATTTTCGAATCGATCAGTTATAACGGATTAAACTCACGTATTTGAAGTTCGTAATGATATTTCACATACTTTACAGTTCCCATAACAATGTTACATTTAGCTATTGGCTACAGCTACTTGTCTAATGTCAGCTTAAAAATGATATACAAGTTAATTCCGTTATAATTGTTATGACGAATAAGGTATAAAAAACGTAAGTGAAATTATCATTTGGTATGATAGTAATAATGTTTCAATTAATATTGTTTACACAACTACAATGTAACGTCTCTCCTACCAACAACATTCTGTAAAAAACTAGCCAAGTCTCGATGAAGCTGCTTGTTTATCTCTAAAAGTAATGACATCTAATAATTTCTGAAGCCTTGTTTTTGTACATTGGAATCAATGCCTCATCTGTAAAACATTAAATCTAACTTGTGCTACATAATATACTTACTTACTAATCTGACTGTACCTAAATGTTTAATATTTTTAATTGTTTAATAATTTATGGAATTTGCACCTAAATTAGCAGGAAAGCAAAATATTGTACGCCTCTCTGAGGTCGGACATGCTATATATTATGTACTCTGTAAATAATCAATAACACCTGTATACAACTCATGACCATGCAATAAATATATTGATTGATTATTTCATAGTCATTATTAATCTACCTAGTTGTATACATAGCTTGTGTCTATTCTAAGAGAAGCCAAATAAATCATTATATTCACTTACCTGTATTGAATTGCCTTAACAGAATAATTTAATCAATAATAAAAATACTCTTTTATTTTGGACTTTTTGTTACATTTCTGAGAACTTATAAGCTGTTAGTTGTACACGATACAATACACAATTAAAAAGAACAAATAACTTAGTTTACTGGAATTCAAACCAGTCAGTGGTACATTCGACTATCTAGGTCATGTATGTTAAGTGTTTAGTGTTCAAATGTAGGCAATAAATAATAAATTAATATTATAATAAAGATAGCAAAATACAATAAAGATAAATAAATGAAGAATGCACATTGTACCTAATAAATATAATACTTAGGCCTAAATACCAACTGTTAGAATAGCTCTTTAACGACTTTTCAGAGGTCATACGTCTAGTAAATTAAAAAAAAAGACGTAAAATACTAAACTAAACTAGTCCATACCCCAGATATTGTCATAATATGCTAAAAGACGAATTCTAAAAATTTTTGGAAATCGGTTTAAAAGGAGGCGTTTTTAAAACTTTTCACTTGTCGCATTTTGAGAAGCGAAATGGGTGCTTGTATAATATATGTTATATTCTGTCTAGCCACTGCCGCCGGTAAGTAGTTAATATAATACTATTAAATATTTATTTTGCTGTTGGTGTTTTTTTTTAAACCAACGCGGTTGAAATAAAACAGCTAAGAAGTCAGAATTTCTACTGCCTCCGCGGTTTTACACATCACAGTGTTCTGCCCGCGACTTTGTCTGCACACGATGAGTACACAATATCGTTGTAAAATATAGCCTATTTATTAAAATCCATTTAGTAGTTTTTGTGTGAAAGACTAACAAACATACATTCATGCATTCTCACAAACTTTCTCGTTTATAATTATAACGGGTTTAACTCACGCATTTTATATTATTTGTTGACGTTTATAAAGCTATAACTCAATAAATCTTAATTTTGTTGACAGCGGCTCCCGGTAGCAGACGGTATGAGATCGTAGACGGCGAGCTGACCACTATAGACAAATATCCATTCCAAGTCGCTGTGTTGCTATACTCGAGTTTAATGTGCGGTGGCGAAATAATAAACAGCAGACACGTTCTCACAGCGGCTCATTGCATGGACGAACCGGTTAGGTAAGACAAAAGTTAATAATAAATGATAATAATTCATTCTTTAAATAAATGTCCCACTATGCATAGTCCTCTTAGCCTGAGCGCTCTGCCGTGCTAACGATAAACGCAGTAAGTACCTACACATGAAACTCATATTTACTTACTACGTTTGCAATCAGCACGGCAGAGCTGGCTCCAATATTTGAGGCAAGCTGAAAACTTGTCATATAGCTCCATCCAGCCCCAACACGGAACTGCAGACCTGGCTGTGAGTGCTCACGTGATACTTGAACAGCCCCTTAGAGAATTATTTCGTTTATTAATCACAACTTGGATCTTCTGTTTGTCTTATTACGATTATTTCTTATGTGGCTCTGTTCTCGGTGGAGTGGCAGCTATTTTCGGTTGTATTGCCAGTAATGAACTCAATGAGGTCTGTCCATCGTGTTGGGGAGCGGCCGCGAGGTCCTTCGCCTCGCCTGTTTTAATAATTAAATAATCTTATTTATATTGAAAACATTGCAGTAGAATGAGACTTCGCACTGGATCAAGTTTCTACAACAAGGATGGCACTTTATATAAAGTTGCTGAAAAAATACCTCACCCTGATTATGGCGCTCACCCTGATTATCCAAACGATATAGGCATTTACCGTACTACCGCTGACATCGTGTTCAGTGATTTAGTAAAACCTGTCAACATTGCACCACCGGATTACAAGTTGAATGACAACGAAACCGTTTGGGTTGCGGGCTGGGGTGCAACTAAGGTAAGAAAAGTTTTTTTTGCGTGGGAAGCGGAAATACTTATGTATACTGCCAGGACCGTTCCTGACAGCATGCCCGACTCTACTGGGAATGGTGCCCAGTAGCCTACGGACTTAAACCGCCCCCCTTGTAGAGTGTGATACGTTGGACACGCGGCGCTATCGGAATACGCTTTGTGTCCAACAGTGTGGTGTAGGTAGATGAAGGATGAAAGGGTATAGGGGAAAAGAATGGGTGAATGTGGATGCCTGTTGGGCAGGCCGGCGGATTCCGAGGCATTGATCGGCCTCCGCCCGCCCGCCCAATAGGCAGGAATGAGAGAATGAAAATGAAAAATAAAATAGTGTCCAGCCCATGGTGCGAACCGGCGTCGGCCACAGAGATCGTCGCCCGTTCGCCCCATGGGCGATTAGGGAGAATGGGACGTAATTTATAATTGTGAGTGTTAGGATGATAACGTGCCGTTAAAGGCTTTCAAGTTCATGATGATAATTTTGATGAGTTTATGGAGGGGTGTATTGGTGGTCTCTTTCGAGATGACTTCTTTGAAGTTTTTAGGGTCAATGCTTAGGGAGTGACACTAGGATTCATGGTCGTATCTCGCTTTTGCAAAGCGAGGGCAATCGTGTAAAAGGTGATTTAGAGATTGGGTTATGTTGTTGCTTGAACAAGAATTGTGTTTTGGTGTATGAGCAGTTATTCGGGTTATTATTATATAGATCGCTAGTGTCCTTAAGGGATATAGTTTTGTTGTGGTATTTGATGTGGCTGATGGGAATAGATGTAAAGTCAGGAGTTTTGTTAAGGTTGACTGAATCTGTTTATTAATTTATGTATTCCGATAGCAAGTGGATTATATGAACTTAACCTGTTTGTTTCCGAGACATGTAAAAGTAAATATGTATGTATTTGGTTTTTAAAAATAGTCAATTTGCGCAGTAGAAGGAAAACACTACCCTTTTATAGTCTTTAAACAGGGTATTTTATAATTTCTAAAATAGTACCTTATTTAAATATATATATATATATTCAATAATGTAAAACTTAATTTTTTTATCGTAATAAATTGTTGTAAGATGCATTATTTTCGAAACGTCAGCAAGTTGTAATTGTTTCAATGCAATGTGTAATAACCTCGAGGGCATCAGAAATTATTTCGTTGTAATTGTTACATCCGAATAAGTAATAAATTACTTTCAGTAATCAAGTATTTCTAATTACAGTACTGGGGCAGCTCGTCTCTCCAACTACGCCATGTGAAGGTACTCACCGTTAATCAGGAAAAATGCAAGGATGCTTATAAAGATTCATTTAATTTTGATATAGTAGATGAGATGGTTTGTGCTGGAACAGGCCAAGGAAGTGCCTGTTCCGGGGACTCTGGGGGACCCCTTCTACACAATGATGTTCTAGTCGGGTTAGCCTCACTCAGCGTAGGTTGTAATACAACAGTCTACCCTGGAGTCTATACAAGGGTATCCAGTTACAACGCATGGATTAGAAACAACTCCTAGATGACCATAAAACAGTTTTGGATGAGAAAGCTTAGCTAACGATACCGCTTAAATCATTTGTGCCACTGACTTCAAATAGCGCTTAAATCACTCTGCGTGGGTACATTATTTCCATCAATGGATGATCTGAACGGTATTGTTAAGCGACGGTAAGCTATAAAACAAGCTTCGCTTATTTCAAGACTAGATGGATTGGTGTGAATTGTCAAAAATTCTATATTGTTATGTTTATCAATTGATATCATGTTTTGTAGCTTAGCAATATATTTGGGTGTTCTATATTGATATTGAGTTTTCGTATACATCCTTTTAACACAAAACGATGGCTCTGTGACGCCAGAACAAAAACAAACGATTGATCTCGACTGAGCAGAGTGATTTCAAAATGGTGTATCGATATTTAAACAATTCGTCGATAATTTCAAAGAAACGTCAAAAGAATGATACGATAATGTTGTTATTATATGTTCATTGATTGTCAACATTACGTAATGAAAATAAAGTTTATGAAGAAAGTCACAACAAGGGTAGTAAAGGATGGTACGGCAGTGTTTGCTTTGCGCTCGCCTTGGCGGGGGCACTGCCGTGCCCTCCGATACTTTGGAATCTCTTCGTTGTCCGTCTGTCTAAATCTTTTTTTTTCAAAAACGCGTGGAGGTATCACACTGAAATTTATTGTATAAAAAAATATTTTTATCTAGTTATACTGATAAGGAAAACTTTGTTTGTTTGGTTGTAATGAATAGGCTCAAAAACTACTGGACAGGTTTTAAAAAATCTTTTATCATTCGAAAGCTACAAAATACACGAGTAACATAGGCTATAGAATATTTTGAAAAAGAGATAGGGATCCGTGCGAAGCCGGGGAGAACGTTTATACTATATTTATTATACCTACAGATACACTATCGAACGGTTGTGTGACGTCACACCGTCGTAAACAAAGTTAGACAAATATAATTTACTGTCTCCGAACATGGCCCAGTTTTTCACTAGCGTTTAGTTCTCATCAATCTGCAAATATTACCTGCGCCTCCTTCAAATGTGAAATCTAACTATAAATAAAGGAAATAGGGTTTAATTTCTATTATTATGATTTGTGATATCCTATATATTTTACTATTTACTGAATCACTATTATTATTCCCCATACAGGACTTAGATGACCTTTAAGTTAGTTTAATTGTAATTAATGCAATTGCAGACTATATTTCTAACAATATTTACTAATTAACAAGTCAATTGGTTTTCTTTTCTAATGTTTATTACCAACTGACCTATTATAATTATACATAAAAGTTAAAACACTACATAGTATGAAACCAAGTCGTTGTAGCTGTCTGTCCGTCCCTATACACCTATGCTTAAATCTTTAAAACCCCGCAACGGATTTTAAAGCAGTTTTTTAATAGATATAGTGATTGAAGAGGAAGGTATATAGCGTCCGTATGAAGCCGGGCGGATCGCTAGTACAATTATAAAATACCTAAACACAAACAAATAAAAAAAATATAATTAACTTCTCCGTAACCGTACACGCTATAAAATTAAGGTGAATCTAAAATGGAGTCATGAGGTCACCCCAAAAACGATAATGGATGTAGTCAAATGGAAAAAACAAACCTGAAATGGCGTGACTGTACCCCATAAACTGTTCAACAACTGTTGATTTATACCGAACTGCGCAAACTACTAGTTGCCGTTTTCTTTGTGTCTCTGTTAATCGTTACTGAGTTTTATGTGAAATTAATTTTGTTGATTTTTAAATCATCTACGCCATAATTATGTTAAGGTTCCTAGCAGGGACTTTAATAAAAAGCAGACTGAATTTGAGGAATGGGCTGATTTAATCGCCGTTATAAAAAATATAAAAATTGCGGAAGAGGCGCGTCCGAGTCCGAGAGACGCGTATGCGCAAGGGGCGTTCCCATCGAGGAGGCCGCAGCCGGGCCTCGCGAAGGAACCCGATGCTGCCCGATGCCAGCCGAGCGTCGGCGCCGCGCCGCCCGCGCACCTCACCCCGTGCGCCTGATGTTGAACACGTCTCGACACCATAATAGTATATTAAGAATAGTCGTCCACTGCTGGGCGGCGGTCTCCGAGGACCTCCACAGCGCCCGGTCCCGCCCGCCCGCGACCAGCCACACCCAGCCACCAGAGCCAACACCTAGGATCCTGTTGTGAACTCCTCGTTCACAACCTATGCTTATTTTATATGTTTTTTTTTAATTATGCAGGTATATTTTGATATTTCCCTAGTGTCTCTTTGTAAATTATAGTCGTCGTCGGCGTTCCAGGCCCGTCGCCTCGGCAATTAGGGTAGCCGGGCGGACTGGAAGGGCCCGGGTCGAGTTCCGCTGCAGTCGCAGGTAGGTGAAGCGCAGTGCAGCAGGTAGGTGCAGCAAGTCTGCCCCTCAGGTAGTGAAGGCAGTGAAGGTAAGATGAAGATGTGCACGGTGACGTTGAGAACTTTAGTTGAGGTTTTAGATTTAGTTTCTTCAGAATCGTTTCTTCAGAGGCAGATCAAAGCGCGAGGTCTAAAGGTGGTCAAATGACTTTGGGCCTGTAGAGTCCGGGGTGAGCTGGCCCCGGACAAGGCCTTTAATTTCGGGTGCTGACCTTGGCTCAGCTGCCGTCGAAATGAATGAGGTAAATGAATGAGGTGAACGGTGATGTGGAAGTATGGAAATGCAGTCGAGCTCTCGAGGTTAGCCCGCTACATTGTGTCCATTCTAAGAGAAGCCAAATAAATCATTATATTCACTTACCTGTATTGAATTGCCTTAACAGAATAATTTAATCAATAATAAAAATACTCTTTTATTTTGGACTTGTATCCATATGTTTTTGTAACATTTCTGAGAACTTATAAGCTGTTAGTTGTACACGATACAATACACAATTGAAAAATACAAGTAACTTAGTTAACTGGAATTCAAACCAGTCAGTGGTACATTCGACTATCTAGCTCATGTATGTTAAGTGTTTAATGTTCAAATGTAGGCAATAAATAATAAATTAATATTATAATAAAGATAGCAAAATACAATAAAAATAAATAAATGAAGAATGCACGTTGTACGTAATAAATATAATACTTAGGCCTAAATACCAACTGTTAAAATAGCTCTTTAACGACTTTTCAGAGGACATACGTCTAGTAAATTAAAAAAAAGACGTAAAATATACTAATACTAAACTAAACTAGTCCATGACCTAGGTATTGCCATAATATAAAAAGGAATTCAAAAAATTTTGGAAATCGGTTTAAAAGGAGGCGTTGTTAAAACTTTTCACTTGTCGCATTTTGAGAAGCGAAATGGGTGCTTGTATAATATATGTTATATTCTGTCTAGCGACTGCCGCCGGTAAGCAATTAATGTAATACTATTAAATATTTATTTTGCTGTTGGTGTTTTTTTAAACCGTCGAGGTTGAAACAAAACAGCTAAGAAGTGAGAATGTCTACTGCCTCCGCGGTTATTACACATCGGAGTGTTCTGCCCGCGACTTTGTCTGCACACGATGAGTACACAATATCGTTATAAAATATAGCCTATTTATTAAAATCCATTTAGTAGTTTTTGTGTGAAAGACTAACAAACATACATCCATGCATTCTCACAAACTTTCTCGTTAATAATTACGACGGGTTTAACTCACGCAGTTTATATTATTTGTTGACGTTTATAAAGCTATAACTCAATAAATCTTAATTTTGTTGACAGCGGCTCCCGGTAGCAGACGGTATGGGATCGTAGACGGCGAGCTGACCACTATAGACAAATATCCATTCCAAGTCGCTGTGTTGCTAGACTTGCGTTTAATGTGCGGTGGCGATATAATAAACAGCAGACACGTTCTCACAGCGGCTCATTGCATGGGCCCCCCGATTAAGTATGTTACATATACCTATAGTAGGTCAAGTGCTGACCATGCAAGATACTCCGCACACGGCACTTGGCTGACGCAACATTACGTACGTGGGATAAAGTGCTGACCCAGCAACGCGTGAGCGCCGCCGGAACCGTTGGCGCACTCGGCTGACGCAACTTTGTACATGAGATAAAGTGCTGACCCAGCAATGCGCGAGCGCCGCTATAACCGTTGGACACCACCGAGGGGCGGTACTTCGTTTCTCACATTGAACGGGTCACCACCCTTTAGGTTTAGTTAGTTATAGTTACGGTGACTTCGTTTCTAACATTGAGCGGGTCACCACCCTCTAGTTATAGTTAATTATACGGAGACTCCGTTTCTAACATTGAGCGGGTCACCATCCCTTAATTATAGTTAGTCATAGAAACCTGTAATTTTAATTAATAAACTTAAGATTATAAGTAAAATCGGTTCTTCTTTGAGTCCTCCTGTCGCTGACATCGTAATTGGCGCAGTCGGTAGGATTCTCGCGAGCCGGTCCGCGATCGCGTAAAGGAAGTATCGCATATTCCTCGCGTCCTGTCACCGGTGGAGGCTACCAAGTCTTTCAACGAGAATCCTAGAACCTACGGAGCAGCCCAGGAGTATCCAGAAATCGATAGCAACTCAAGGAGGCCGATATATTCAAGTAAGTACACTATTAAGATTTATTCGTAGTGTTGCTTTCCTTGAAACCTTTTCTTTTAGTATTTTTTTTTCTTTCTTTTTTTTTTTATATAAAAAAGAATTATTTTTATTACTTATCCAAGATTGCTCAATCGAGAGTATCTAGGGAACAACTATGTCGAATAGAAAAGACATTTTCTTTCGTCCGTGCATCGAGCACACATCAGTTGGTATTAATATTTAGTGATAATAAGACAGACGAATGAAGTTTCCAACTATGTAGAATAGAAAAGATATTTGCTTTCGTCCGTGCATCGAGCACACATCAGTTGGTAGCTATTCATATTTAGTGATAATATAGACGAATTAAGCTTCGAACTAAGTAGAATAGAAAATATATTAGCTCTTATCCGTGCATCGAGCACACATCAATGTAGTATCTTAGGAATCAACGCAAAAGCTATTAATAGCACGTTGAATACACTTAGTAATATAATATAAAGTAAAATCAAGTATTAGATTTAGACCCCAGAGAATATTACGACGTAATCATATCAGGCTCATATTACAGCGATAAAAAGATTCTTTTAATACTCAAATTTCCTATTGTAGCACCACAGTCTTATGAACTATTTAAACTTCCTATATTACCTAATAAATTTAATCAATCCCTTATTCCTCCATATCCTATGATAGCAACTTGCGATAATTCTTATGTGTACATAGAGACAGAATGTCCGAAGTATAATATTCAGTACGATAAACTGAGTCAGCAAATTAAAAGCACAGCCAGACTGTATCCACAGACTCATTATGAAACAGATTTTGCACAAATCCTGCCACATGATCACCATAGCCTTAGCCAAGAAAACTATACAACCACTGCACGATGAAAACTATGGTATAGTGTTCCCCGAGCCGACTAAAGGACGCTGACCTGTTCCCGAGGTGACTACAATACGAACTTTAAATTTACCCACGGACTTCGAGCCCGCCGCCGCAACCTACCAGCAACATTTTTTGTAAACCTGAAAAAAATAGTTGCTGTTCTTCAGGAGGGAGGTGTTACATATACCTATAGTAGGTCAAGTGCTGACCATGCAAGATACTCCGCACACGGCACTTGGCTGACGCAACATTACGTACGTGGGATAAAGTGCTGACCCAGCAACGCGTGAGCGCCGCCGGAACCGTTGGCGCACTCGGCTGACGCAACTTTGTACATGAGATAAAGTGCTGACCCAGCAATGCGCGAGCGCCGCTATAACCGTTGGACACCACCGAGGGGCGGTACTTCGTTTCTCACATTGAACGGGTCACCACCCTTTAGGTTTAGTTAGTTATAGTTACGGTGACTTCGTTTCTAACATTGAGCGGGTCACCACCCTCTAGTTATAGTTAATTATACGGAGACTCCGTTTCTAACATTGAGCGGGTCACCATCCCTTAATTATAGTTAGTCATAGAAACCTGTAATTTTAATTAATAAACTTAAGATTATAAGTAAAATCGGTTCTTCTTTGAGTCCTCCTGTCGCTGACATCGTAATTAGTAAGACAAAAGTTAATAATAAATAATAATAATTCAGTCTTTAAATAAATGTCCCACTATGCATAGTCCTCTTAGCCTGAGCGCTCTGCCGTGCTAACGATAAACGCAGTAAGTACACATGAAACTCATATTTACTTACTACGTTTGCAATCAGCACGACAGAGCTGGCCCCAATATTTGAGGCAAGCTGAAAACTTGTCATATAGCTCCATCCAGCCCCAACACGGAACTGCAGACCTGGCTGGTGAGTGCTCACGTGATACTTGAACAGCCCCTTAGAAAATTATCTTGTTTATTAATCACAACTTGGATTTTCCGTTTGTCTTTTTACGATTGTTTCTTATGTGGTTTTGTTCTCGGTGGAGTGGCAGCTATCGTTGGTTGTATTTCCAGTAATGAACTCAATGAGGTCTGTCCATCGTGTTGGGGAGCGGCCGCGAGGTCTTTCGCCTCGCCTTTTTTGTAATATTTATATAAACTTATTTATATTGAAAACATTGCAGTAAAATAAAACTTCGCGCTGGATCAAGTTTCCACAACAAGGGTGGCACTTTATATGATGTTGCTCAGTCAATACCTCACCCTGATTATGTCCCTGATAAATATCCAAACGATATAGGCATTTACCGTACTACCGCTGACATCGTGTTCAGTGATTTAGTAAAACCTGTCAACATAGCACCATCGGATTACAAGTTGAATGACAACGAACCCGTTTGGGTTGCGGGCTGGGGTCATACTTCGGTAAGAGCTGTTAAACTGTTAACCTGCTTGTTTCTGAAACGCTTGAAGTACAGAAATAAATCTTGATGGATTTGGTTTATAAAAATAGTCGATTTGTGCAGTAGAAGCAGTAAAAGAAAACACAAATATTTTAGAGTCTTTAAACAGGGTATTTTATAATTTCTAAAACAGTAACTTATTTGAGAAATTATATATGTTAAATAACTAGCTAAATAACTTCGTCCGCGTAGAACTCCTCTTTTTTTGCAGTCGGTTAAAAAGTAACCTATGTTCTTTCTCAGGCTCCAGAATTTCTTTGTACCAAATTTCATTTAAATCGGTCCAGTAGTTTTAGCGTGAAAGCGTAACAAACAGACAGACAGAGTTACTTTCGCATTTATAATATCAGTAGGGATGTAAAACTTAATTTTCGAAACGTCAGCAAGTTGTTATTGTTTCAATGCTATGAGTAATAACCTCCAGAGCATCAGAAATTATTTCATTATAATTGTTACATAAGAATAAGTAATAAATTACTTTCAGTAATCAAATATTTCCAATTACAGCAGGGAGGCAGCGTGTCTGTTCAACTACGCCATGTGAAAGTACTCACCGTTAACCAGGAAAAATGCAAGGATGCTTATAATGATCTTCTAAATATTATAGTAGATGAGATGGTTTGTGCTGGAACAGGCCAAGGAGATTCCTGTCAAGGGGACTCTGGAGGACCCCTTCTACACAATGATGTTCTAGTCGGAATAGTTTCATTCGGCCACGGTTGTAATTTACCAGACTACCCTGGAGTCTATACAAGGGTATCCAGCTACAACGCATGGATTAGAAACAACTCCTAAATGACCATAAAAGATAGAAGAAGGTGCGATATGTCTTCCAAACAGTTTTGGCTGACATATCGCACCTTCACTAGAAAAGTGTGACTACTCGAAATGAGGAATATAATTTCAAATTTAAATGTGCAGTCTTAGAGTCATAAATGGATTAACAATATATTTCGAGATGATACATTTTTCTAGTAAAGGTGCAATATGCTTAACGTCGCTTAGCTAACGATACCGCTTAAATCATTTGTGCCACTGAGTTCAAATACCGCTTAAATCACTCTGCGTGGGTACATTATTTTCATCAATGGATGATCTGAACGGTATTGTTAAGCGACGGTAAGCTATAAAACAAGCTTCGATTATATCAGAACTAGATCGATTGGTGTGAATTGTCAAAGATTCTGTATTATCATGTTTATCGATTGATATCATGTTTTGTAGCTTAGCAATATATTTGGGTGTTCTATATTGATATTGAGTTTTCGTATACATCCTTTTAACACAAAACGATGGCTCTGTGACGCCAGAACAAAAACAAACGATCGATCTCGACTGAGCAGAGTGATTTCGAAATGGTGTATCGATATTTAAATAATTCTTCGATAATTATATCCATAAAGTCGAAAAACGTCAAATGAATGATACAATACTTAATGTTGTTATTATATGAACATTTTTAAAACAATATTCAGTAATGAAAATCAAAGTTTAGTAAAGAAAGTCACAACAAGGGTAGTAAGGATGGTACGGCAGAGTTTGCTTTGCGCTCGCCTTGGCGGGGGCACTGCCGTGCGCTCCGATACTTTGGGATCACTTCGTCGTTTGTCTGTCTGTCTGTCAAAACCCTTTTTTTTTTTCAAAAAAGCTTGGAGGTATCAAAATGAAATTCATTTTATTAAAAAATATTTTTATCTGTAGTTACTAATATTATAAAGAGGAAAACTTTGTTTATTTGCACATACTGGTATTTGCTCGATCTAGGCGGATAATATTATTTTTGTGTATAATTGCAATTTAACCAGCGGAAATAAGACAATTATGGTGTTTTAATAATTTATAATTCATAAATAAAAGTCAAGGTAGTATTTTACATATTATTATTTTTTTAACAATAACAATAAAAAAAATCAGAAAAATTAATAAAAAAAATATGTTTTATTTGTTATAAACATCAAAATATTCGTAAAAAATATATAAAATACGATATAGGTAAGTACCCTGTTGTTCATCGCTTTCTGACGAATATTCCACAATATACGGTTCCGCAGATACGAACATGGCTTTGGTCGCAGGAAAGATTGAGTTAGATATCCTTTTTGAAAATTTTCTGCCGAAATCGGTCCGGTAAGTTCGAAAATGTTTATTGCGAGCCTCAGCTGCCTCCTCGGAATGCTGTCCAATCGGTAGTAGAGCTCGTCTGATTATTACCAGCCATGATTGGTTAGATTGTTCAAAAATATTACCTTTGTAATGAGCTTTAGTTCATCTTTGTTTCATTTCTGATTTAAAACAAGAAAAATTAAGTTTTAAAATATCAATTTGATCGTTATCGTATGATTTGTCTGATAACAGCCGGTTTCTCAAAAAATCCAACCTTTCATCTAAATTAGACAAATCTTGGTTTTAGAGACGATTGAATAAGTACCTACTGTCAGGTCACAATATTTTCTCGTAATGACCCTCGTAAATCTAAAACGAACATAGACTAGGTAGAAGTGACACAAAAAAAATAGGTACCTTCTAAAATGTTTGTGAACTCCTCGTTCATAACCTATGCTTATTTTATATATTTTATTTAAATATGCGGGTATAATATTTTGATATTTACCTAGAGTGTCTTTGTAAATTATATATTCTACTCTGAAAAACGTAGTAGGTATTTTTGAATGAAACAGTTCTATCGGATGTAACTCATGTATTTTAATTTTGTAATGATATTTCAAAAACTTTATAGTTCCCATAACAATAATACATTTAGCTATTGGCTACAGCTACTTGTCTAATGTCAGCTTAAAAATGATATACAAGTTAATTCCGTTATAATTGTTAAGACGAATTAGGTATAAAAAACGTAAGTGAAATGATCATCTGGTAATGATAGTTATAATGTTTCAATCAATATTATTTACACAACTACAACGTAACGTCTATCCCACCAACAACATTCTGTAAAACACTAGCCAAGTCTCGATGAAGCTGCTTGTTTATTTCTAAAAGTTAATGACATCTAATAATTTCTGAAGCCTTGTTTTTATACATTGCAATGAATGCCTCATCTGTAAAACATTAAATCTAACTTGTGCTACATAATATACTTACTTACTAATCTGACTGTACCTAAATGTTTAATATTTTTAATTGTTTAATAATTTATGGAATTTGCACCTAAATTAGCAAGTAAGCAAAATATTTTACGCCTCTCTGAGGTAGGACATGATATATGTACTCTGTAAATAATCAATAACACCTGTATACAACTCATGACCATGCAATAAATATATTGATTGTTTATTTCATAGTCATTATTAATCTACCTAGTTGTATAGGTACATAGCTTGTGTCCATTCTAAGAGAAGCCAAATAAATCATTATTTTCACTTACCTGTATTGAATTGCCTTAACAGAATAATTTAATCTATAATAAAAATACTCTTTCATTTTGGACTTGTATCCATATGTTTTTGTACATTTCTGAGAACTTATAAGCTGTTAGTTGTACACGATGCAATACACAATTAAAAAATACAAGTAACTTAGTTAACTGGAATTCAAACCAGTCAGTGGTACATTCGACTATCTAGGTCATGTATGTTAAGTGTTTAGTGTTCAAATGTAGGCAATAAATAATAAATTAATATTATAATAAAGATAGCAAAATACAATAAAGATAAATAAATGAAGAATGCACGTTGTACCTAATAAATATAATACTTAGGCCTAAATACCGACTGTTAAAATAGCTCTTTAACGACTTTTCAGAGGACATACGTCTAGTAAATTAAAAAAAAGACGTAAAATACTAAACTAAACTAGTCCATAACCTAGATATTGCCATAATATGCTTAAAAAG
This sequence comes from Polylopha cassiicola, assembly GCA_038024825.1. Taxonomy (NCBI): domain Eukaryota; kingdom Metazoa; phylum Arthropoda; class Insecta; order Lepidoptera; family Tortricidae; genus Polylopha; species Polylopha cassiicola. Next base: position 10,571,790 of record CP149060.1, on the reverse strand, counting down.
GAATTCAAAAAATTTTAGAAATCGGTTTAAAAGGAGGCGTTGTTAAACCATTTCACTTGTCGCATTTTGAGAAGCGAAATGGGTGCTTGTATAATATATGTTATATTCTGTCTAGCCACTGCCGCCGGTAAGTAATTAATATAATACTATCAAATATTAATTTTGCTGTTGGTGTTTTTTTTAAAACCATCGCGGTTGACACAAAACAGCTAAGAAGTGAGAATGTCTAATGTAGTTTTTGTGTGAAAGACTAACAACCATACATCCATGCATTCTTACAAACTTTCGCGTTTATAATTACAACGGGTTTAACTCACGCATTTTATATTATTTGTTGACGCAATAAATTTCAATTATGTTGACAGCGGCTCCCGGTAGCAGACGGTATGGGATCGTAGACGGCGAGCTGACCACTATAGACAAATATCCATTCCAAGTCGCTGTGCTGTTTGACTCGATATTGGTGTGCGGTGGTGAAATAATAAACAGCAGACACGTTCTCACAGCGGCTCATTGCATGGACCACGGGGACGACCCGGTTACGTAAGACAAAAGTTAATAATAAATAATAATAATTCAGCCTTTAAATAAATGTTCAACTACGAAACGCCAACACGGAACTGCAGACCTGGCTGGTGAGTGCTCACGTGATACTTGAACAGCCCCTTAGAAACATAATCTCGTTTATTCACAATTTGGATTTTCTGTTTGTCTATTAAGATTATTTCTTACTAGCTTCTGCCCGCGACTTCGTCTGCGTGGAACTCGTCCTTTTTTGCAGTAGGTAGGTTAAAAAGTAGCCTATGTCCTTTCTTAGGCTCCAAACTTTCTTTGTACCAAATTTCATTTAAATCGGTCCAGTTGTTTTAGCGTGAAAGCGTAACAAACAGACAGACAGAGTTACTTTCGCATTTATAATATTAGTAGGGATAGTAGGGATGTGGCTCTGTTCTCGGTGGAGTGGCAGCTATCGTCGGTTGTATTTCCAGTAATGAACTCAATGAGGTCTGTCCATCGTGTTGGGGAGCGGCCGCGAGGTCCTTCGCCTCGCCTGTTTGAATAAATAAATAAACTTATTTATATTGAAAACATTGCAGAGTAATGAAACTTCGCGCTGGATCAAGTTTCTACTACAAGGATGGCACTTTATACGATGTTGCTCAGACAATACTTCACCCTGAATTTGACAGTATGACATTGGTAAACGATATAGGCATTTTTCGTACTACCGCTGACATCGTGTTCAGTGATTTAGTAAAACCTGTCAACATAGCACCATCGGATTACAAGCTGAACGACAACGAAACCGTTTGGGTTGCGGGCTGGGGTTTAACTAAGGTGAGAACTGTTAAACTGTTAACTTGTTTGTTTCCGAAAGGCTAGAAATACACAAGTAAATATTGATGTATTTGGTTTATAAAAATAGTCAATTTGTGCAGTAGAAGCAGTAAAAGAAAACACTAACATTTTAGAGTCTTTATACAGGGTATTTTATAATTTCTAAAACAGTAATTTATTTGAGAAATTATATATGTTAAATAACTAGCTAAATAACTTCGTCCGCTTGGAGCTCCTCATTTTTTGCAGTCGGTTAAAAAGTAACCTATGTTCTTTCTCAGGCTCCAAAATTTCTTTGTACCAAATTTCATTTAAATCCAGTAGTTTTAGCGTGAAAGCGTAACAAACAGAGACAGACAGACAGACAGAGTTACTTTCGCATTTATAATATCAGTAGGGATGTAAAACTTAATTTTCGAAACGTCAGCAAGTTGTTATTGTTTCAATGCTATGAGTAATAACCTCGAGAGCATCAGAAATTATTTCATTATAATTGTTACATAAGAATAAGTAATAAATTACTTTCAGTAATCAAATATTTCCAATTACAGCAGGGAGGCAGCGTGTCTGTTCAACTACGCCATGTGAAAGTACTCACCGTTAACCAGGAAAAATGCAAGGATGCTTATAAAGATCTTCTAGATGAGATGGTTTGTGCTGGAACAGGCCAAGGAGATTCCTGTCAAGGGGATTCTGGAGGACCCCTTCTACACAACGATGTTCTAGTCGGAATAGTTTCATTCGGCCACGGTTGTAATTTACCAGACTACCCTGGAGTCTATACAAGGGTATCCAGCTACAACGCATGGATTAGAAACAACTCCTAAATGACCATAAAAGATAGAAGAAGGTGCGATATGTCATCCAAACAGTTTTGGCTGACATATCGCACCTTCACTAGAAAAGTGTGACTACTCGAAATGAGGAATATAATTTCAAATTTAAATGTGCAGTCTTAGAGTCATAAATGGATTAACAATATATTTCGAGATGCTACATTTTTCTAGTAAAGGTGCAATATGCTTAACGTCGCTTAGCTAACGATACCGCTTAAATCATTTGTGCCACTGAGTTCAAATACCGCTTAAATCACTCTGCGTGGGTACATTATTTTCATCAATGGATGATCTGAACGGTATTGTTAAGCGACGGTAAGCTATAAAACAAGCTTCGCTTATTTCAGGACTAGATCGATTGGTGTGAATTGTCAAAAATTCTGTATTATCATGTTTATCGATTGATATCATGTTTTGTAGTTTAGCAATATATTTGGGTGTTCTATATTGATATTGAGTTTTCGTATACATCCTTTTAACACAAAATGATGGCTCTGTGACGCCAGAACAAAAACAAACGATCGATCTCGACTGAGCAGAGTGATTTCGAAATGGTGTATCGATATTTAAATAATTCTTCGATAGTTATATCCACAATGTCGAAGAAACGTCAATATAATGATACGATAATGTTGTTATTATATGTTCATTGATTATAAATATTATAAAACAACATTAAGAAATAAAAATTAAGTTTAATGACGAAAGTCACAACAAGGGTAGTAATCCTTTACTACCCTTGCGAATGTTAGATAATTAAGTTAAGGAAAAAAACGCTAAATAAATGTCATCGTAAAAATGTTTTTCCTGTTAATATGAGAATAATTTTATTTTGGACGATTTAAAAGGGCATTTTCTGTTTTTGTGCCGCGTCTTGTTATTACGTTGTGAAGTTGGTGAGACTGAATGAATAATAACGACAATGGCGCCAGGTATTTTGTACTTCAACTGAAATGAAAAAAATGATGCTATAGTAATACCTATGTATTATATAATTATGATACTACTGGTTTTACCGGCGAACTTCGTACCGCAATGTTTTTTTATAAATAATTTTTAAATTTCTAAATTATAGAATTTCTATAGAAATCATTATAATGCACTATCTTTTATTATATTATTTTATTGAGAATATTTCAATTACCAACACAATTCAAAATCAGACATGTATACTGTTAATTTTTTTCTAAATTCTGATAACAAATCTTAAGAGGCAACCCTAGGGGTAAAATTGTACTGGGCAAAGTCGTCAAAAGTGAGCCTGAAATATGGATATGACATTACCCATCGCAATAAATCTGAATATAACAGAGATAAAGTAGGTACTGACTATTTGTCTTTCACCATCATTACCTATAAAGATTTTTTTGACAGTTGTAACTGTCAAAAAAATCTTATACCAGTAGATACATCGTACAAAGATTTAGGACAGAAGTTTTTGGAAGTATTTTGGCCCGCCAAATAACACCCTCATCTTTAACTGCGGCTAACTAGCGACTAAAGTACGGTACAATAAGGTCATTTATCGGCATTGACAGCAGATATAATATTCAAATTTCTACTAAACATTAAAAAACAATGTGCGTTTGGCCATATTTGGTTTATTTCGGTTTTAATCAAAAGTGCTGACTTGGCAAAGATAGGTTCAATGGGCAAAGTAGCAAGGTTTTTCTATCTGTGGAATGGAAAAAATATTATAAAAGCAGCCAGTTGAGATTTATTATTTTAATGCTAGTTTTAAAAATCTTTAAAAATTTTGCTTCAGTACATTTAATTGATTCTAACGTTTGCGGCATACGTTGTCCTGCCTGGTCTTGGTTCTGGTGGCTGGGTGTGGCTGGTCGCGGGCGGGCGGGACCGGGCGCTGTGGAGTCTTCGAAGACCGTCGCCCAGCAGTGGACGACTAGTCTTAATATACTATTATGGTGTGTGTGTACGACATATTGCTCAATTACTAGAAAAATGTAACACCTAGAAATATACTGTTAATCCATATAAAACTCTAAGACTGCACATTTAAATTTTATGCCTCATTTCGAGTAGTCACACTTTTCTAGTGAAGGTGCAATATGTCATCCAAAACTGTTTGGATGACATATTGCACCTTCTTCTATCTTTTATGGTCATCTAGGAGTTGTTTCTAATCCATGCGTTGTAGCTGGATACCCTTGTATAGACTGTAGGGTAGAGTGGTGAATTACAACCTGCGCCGAATGAGACTAATCCGACTAGAACATCATTGTGTAGAAGGGGTCCTCCAGAGTCCCCTTGACAGGTATCTCCTTGGCCTGTTCCAGCACAAACCATCTCATCTACTATAATACTTGGAAGATCTTTATAAGCATCCTTGCATTTTTCCTGGTTAACGGTGAGTACTTTCACATGGCGTAGTTGAACAGACACGCTGCCTAGGGGCTGTAATTGGAAATATTTGATTACTGAAAGTAATTTATTACTTATTCGTATGTAACAATTATAATGAAATAATTTCTGATGCTCTGGAGGTTATTACTCATAGCATTGAAACAATAACAACTTGCTGACGTTTCGAAAATTAAGTTTTACATCCCTACTGATATTATAAATGCGAAAGTAACTCTGTCTGTTTTTAACCGACTGCAAAAAAGGAGGAGCTCCACGCGGACGAAGTTATTTAGCTAGTTATTTAACATATATAATTTCTCAAATAAGTTACTGTTTTAGAAATTATAAAATACCCTGTATAAAGATTCTAAAATGGTAGTGTTTCCTTCTACTGCTTCTACTGCACAAATTGACTATTTTTATAAACCAAATCCATCAATATTTACTTGTGTATTTCTAGCCTTTCGGAAACAAACAAGTTAACAGTTTAACAGTTCTCACCTTAGTTAAACCCCAGCCCGCAACCCAAACGGTTTCGTTGTCGTTCAACTTGTAATCCGATGGTGCTATGTTGACAGGTTTTACTAAATCACTGAACACGATGTCAGCGGTAGTACGAAAAATGCCTATATCGTTTACCAATGTCATACTGTCAAATTCAGGGTGAAGTATTGTCTGAGCAACATAGTATAAAGTGCCATCCTTGTAGTAGAAACTTGATCCAGCGCGAAGTTTCATTACTCTGCAATGTTTTCAATATAAATAAGTTTATTTAATTATTAAAACAGGCGAGGCGAAGGACACACTCACACACACTTCTCACACTCCCCAACATGATGGACAGACCTCATTGAGTTCATTACTGGAAATACAACCGACGATAGCTGCCACTCCACCGAGAATAGAGCCACATCCCTACTATCCCTACTAATATTATAAATGCGAAAGTAACTCTGTCTGTCTGTCTGTCTGTTACGCTTTCACGCTAAAACAACTGGACCGATTTAAATGAAATTTGGTACAAAGAAAGTTTGGAGCCTGAGAAAGGACATAGGCTACTTTTTAACCGACTGCAAAAAAGGACGAGTTCCACGCAGACGAAGTCGCGGGCAGAAGCTAGTTGTGAATAAACGAGATTATGTTTCTAAGGGGCTGTTCAAGTATCACGTGAGCACTCACCAGCCAGGTCTGCAGTTCCGTGTTGGCGTTTCGTAATTGAACATATATTTAAAGGCTGAATTATTATTATTTATTATTAACTTTTGTCTTACGTAACCGGGTCGTCCCCGAGGTCCATGCAATGAGCCGCTGTGAGAACGTGTCTGCTGTTTATGATTTCGCCACCGCACACCAATATCGAGTGAAACAACACAGCGACTTGGAATGGATATTTGTCTATAGTGGTCAGCTCGCCGTCTACGATCCCATACCGTCTGCTACCGGGAGCCGCTGTCAACATAATTGAAATTTATTGTGTCAACAAATAATATAAAATGCGTGAGTTAAACCTGTTATAATTATAAACGCGAAAGTTTGTAAGAATGCATGGATGTATGGTTGTTAGTCTTTCACACAAAAACTACATTAGACATTCTCACTTCTTAGCTGTTTTGTGTCAACCGCGATGGTTTTAAAAAAAACACCAACAGCAAAATTAATATTTGATAGTATTATATTAATTACTTACCGGCGGCAGTGGCTAGACAGAATATAACATATATTATACAAGCACCCATTTCGCTTCTCAAAATGCGACAAGTGAAATGGTTTAACAACGCCTCCTTTTAAACCGATTTCTAAAATTTTTTGAATTCCTTTTTAAGCATATTATGGCAATATCTAGGTTATGGACTAGTTTAGTTTAGTATTTTACGTCTTTTTTTTAATTTACTAGACGTATGTCCTCTGAAAAGTCGTTAAAGAGCTATTTTAACAGTTGGTATTTAGGCCTAAGTATTATATTTATTAGGTACAACGTGCATTCTTCATTTATTTATCTTTATTGTATTTTGCTATCTTTATTATAATATTAATTTATTATTTATTGCCTACATTTGAACACTAAACACTTAACATACATGAGCTAGATAGTCGAATGTACCACTGACTGGTTTGAATTCCAGTTAACTAAGTTACTTGTATTTTTCAATTGTGTATTGTATCGTGTACAACTAACGTCTCAGAATTGTTACAAAAACATAATTATGGATACAAGTCCAAAATGGTAGAGTATTTTTATTATTGACTAGCTTCTGCCCGCGACTTCGTCCGCGTGGAACTCCTCCTTTTTTGCAGTCGGTTAAAAAGTAGCCTATGTCCTTTCTCAGGCTCCAGACTTTCTTTGTACCAAATTTCATTAAAATCGGTCCAGTAGTTTTTGCGTGAAAGCGTAACAGACAGACAGACAGACAGACAGAGTTACTTTCGCATTTATAATATTAGTAGGGATTAAATTATTCTGTTAAGGCAATTCAATACAGGTAAGTGAATATAATGATTTATTTGGCTTCTCTTAGAATGGACACAATGTAGCGGGCTAACCTCGAGAGTTCGACTGCATTTCCATACTTCCATATCACCGTTCACCTCATTCATTTCGACGGTAGCTGAGCCAAGGTCAGCACCCGAAATTAAAGGCCTTGTCCGGGGCCAGCTCACCCCGGACTCTACAGGCCCAAAGTCATTTGACCACCTTTAGACCTCGCGCTTTGATCTGCCTCTGAAGAAACGATTCTGAAGAAACTAAATCTAAAACCTCAACTAAAGTTCTCAACGTCACCGTGCACATCTTCATCTTACCTTCACTGCCTTCACTACCTGAGGGGCAGACTTGCTGCACCTACCTGCTGCACTGCGCTTCACCTACCTGCGGCTGCAGCGGAGCTCGACCCGGGCCCTTCCAGTCCGCCCGGCTACCCTAATTGCCGAGGCGGCGGGCCTGGAACGCCGACGACCCGAGCCCTGCCTCCTGCTGTCTACGCCGAGCCACCTCTTAAGTAAAGTATGTAAAGTATGTGAATATTATCATTACGAACTTCAAATACGTGAGTTTAATTCGTTATAACTGATTCATTCGAAAATACCTGCCTACTATGTTTTTCAGAGTAGAATATATAATTTACAAAGAGACACTAGGGAAATATCAAAATATACCTGCATAATTAAAAAAACATATAAAATAAGCATAGGTTGTGAACGAGGAGTTCACAACAGGATCCTAGGTTTTGGCTCTGGTGGCTGGGTGTGGCTGGTCGCGGGCGGGCGGGACCGGGCGCTGTGGAGGTCCTCGGAGACCGCCGCCCAGCAGTGGACGACTAGTCTTAATATACTATTATGGTGTCGAGACGTGTTCAACATCAGGCGCACGGGGTGAGGTGCGCGTGCGGCGCGGCGCCGACGCTCGGCTGGCATCGGGCAACATCGGGTTCCTTCGTGGGGCCCGGCTGCGGTCTCCACGATGGGAACGCCCCTTGCGCATACGCGTCCCTCGGACTCGGACGCGCCTCTTCCGCAATTTTTATATTTTTTAATATTTTTATATTTTTTATAACGGCGATTAAACCAGCTCATTCCTCAAATACAGTCTGCTTTTTATTAAAGTCCCTGCTAACATATGGGGTAGATGATTTAAAAATCAACAAAATTAATTTCACATAAAACTCCGTAACCATCACAGCTAGTGTCGTATCAGAGTCCATTGAGATTAGTAAAAAAATCTTAATAACAACTGAAGGCACTTAGATGCGCAAATTGCATAGGAAGAATTATTACCCACCCCCTGTATCCCTAAACTAGAACACGTGCAAAAATCAATTAAAACCAACAACTACCAACATCTATTGTTTGATTGTTATCTTCAAATATGGTCGTAAGTCAATGTCATTACGCCGAAAGAGTTTACTTTTGATGTCCAGGTAAAACCGACTACCTAATTCTAACGTCCATTGTTTAAGGGAGATAGGTATAGCGCACGACCCAGACTTCAGTCAGTTTTATTGCCTTTCTTTGTTCTTGTTTCCTTTTATATTTAACGACATCCTCATTTTTTAAAATAACAACTAGTGCATTTGTCTGGAAATACCCAGCCGCGGCTATGTAGTCGATTGTGTCGCAGGTGTCGCCAAAGAGTGGATTACTTGGAATAGATAACGAAATTATAATTACCTACTTACTGCATTGGAATGAAACAACTTTAACGGATTTAACTCGCGTATTTTATTTTTACCATATCATATGTATATGTACTATCACTACTATCACTTTAGCATAAGACTATTGTCAGCTCAGTCGTGCTACTATTATGGAATCTGTAAAGGGTCCGAAATGTCAGCCAATAAAAATAAAATACGCGAGTTAAATCCGTTAAAGTTGTTTCATTCCGATGTATAATAACTGCAATCAGAAATTATTAATTACTGCAATTCGGCTCCTTTGTTTTGAAACACCCAGCCTTATTTTTATATATTTATTTGCAGCGTCGTTTAGAACTTTAGACCTACAATGCATAAATTATTTATAAAATACAAAAGTAAGTAAGTAAACTAAGAATTGGTTGACGTAAAATGGCGAAAACACCATCCCATTGCGGTTCCTTTTTGCTTGCCAAAGAAAAAAAAGCTTTAACACAAGTGTCATAACGTATAAACTTGCATTTATAAAAAAATACTTAAGACCTTTTAACTTCGTGCATTGACAAAAACGGTCCCCTGCGGCGCAATGATGCACCGTAGTTATCATGCCATTATAAGATGAAAATATTGATGTTTTGTAAAAATAACTGTTTATATTTCCGTGATTATAACTAACCTTCAGATTTATCTAAACAAAAGAAAAAAAATCTTTATTAAATATACTGAAAACCAATCGTCAAAGTTTGAAGTGTTTTTTTCAGAACTTACAAGGAAATAATAACTTTAAAAAATTGTATTAGTTAGATTTCTTTGTCAACAACCCAATCCCACCCAAAAAAAATATATGATTAAACAAAATACTATGGCAAAATCAATTTATGTTATGTAGCACATGCGCATCATGCGCATGGCAGGTACTGTAAACCCATGATGCACATGTGCATCATGCGCCGCGGGGGTCTGCAATTCCATGATGCACATGTGCATCATGCGCACCCAAAGAGTTAACAGAGACACAAACAAAACGGCAACTAGTTGTTTGCGCAGTTCGATATAAATCAACAGTTGTTGAACAGTTTATGGGGTACAGTCACGCCATTTTAGGTTTGTTTTTTCCATTAGACTACATCCATTATCGTCTTTGGGGTGACTTCATGACTCCATTTTAGATGCACCTTAATTTTATAGCGTGTACGGTTACGGAGTAGTTAATAATATTTTTTATTTGTTTGTGTTTAGGTATTTTGTAATTGTACTAGCGATCCGCCCGGCTTCACACGGACGCTATATACCTTCCTATTCAATCACTATATCTATTAAAAAACTGCTTTAAAATCCGTTGCGGGGTTTTAAAGATTTAAGCATAGGTGTATAGGGACGGATAGACAGCTACAACAACTTGGTTTCATACTATGTAGTGTTTTAACCTTTATGTATAATTATAATATTATTATGTCAGTTGATAATAAACGTTAGAAAAGAAAACCACTAGACTTGTTAATTAGTAAATATTGTTAGAAATATAGTCCGCAATTATTGTATTAATAAAAATTAAACTAGGTAACTAAAAGGTCATTTAAGTCCTGTATGGGGAATAATAATAGTGATTTCGTATATTGTTAAATATATAGGATATCTCAATTACGAAGACAGTAAATTATATTTGTGTTACTTTGTTTACGACGGTGTGACGTCACACAACCGTTCGATAGTATATCTGTAGGTATATACAGTATAGACGTTCGCCCCTACTTCGCACGGGTTTTTTTCAAAATATTCTATAGCCTATGTCACTCGTGGATATTGTGGCTTTCGAATGGTGAAAGATTATTTAAAGACGGTCCAGTAGTTTTTGAGCCTATTCATTACAACCAAACAAACAAAGTTTTACTGTTTATAATATTAGTATTGATAAAAATATTTTTTTAAAAAATAAATTTCAGCTTAATACCTCCACGCGGTTTTGAAAAAAAAGATTTAGACAGACGGACAGACGGACAACGAAGTGATCCCAAAATATCGGAGCGCACGGCAGTGCCCCCGCCAAGGCGAGCGCAAAGCAAACACTGCCGTACCATCCTTTACTACCCTTGTTGTGACTTTCTTCACTAAACTTTATTTTCATTACTGAATGTGTTTTTTTAAAATGTTCATATAATAACAACATTATTGTATCATTCATTTGACGTTTTTCGACTTTATGGATATAATTATAGAAGAATTATTTAAATATCGATATACCATTTCGAAATCACTCTGCTCAGTCGAGATCGATCGTTTGTTTTTGTTCTGGCGTCACAGAACCATCGTTTTGTGTTTAAAGGATGTATACGAAAACTCAATATCAATATAGAACACCCAAATATATTGCTAAGCTACAAAACATGATATCAATTGATAAACATAACAATATAGAATTTTTGACAATTCACACCAATCCATCTAGTCCTGAAATAAGCGAAGCTTGTTTTATAGCTTACCGTCGCTTAACAATACCGTTCAGATCATCCATTGATGAAAATAATGTACCCACGCAGAGTGACTTAAGCGGTATTTGAACTCAGTGGCACAAATGATTTAAGCGGTATCGTTAGCTAAGCGACGTTAAGTATATTGCACCTTTACTAGAAAAATGTAGGATCTGGAAATATATTGTTAATCCATTTAAGACTCTAAGACTGCACATTCAAATTTGAAATTATATGCCTCATTTCGAGTTGTCACGCTTTTCTAGTGAAGGTGCAATATGTCATCCAAAACTGTTTTATGGTCATCTAGGAGTTGTTTTTAATCCATGCGTTGTAGCTGGATACCCTTGTATAGACTCCAGGGTAGACTGTTGTATTACAACCTACGCCGAGTGAGACTACTCCGACTAGAACATCATTGTGTAGAAGGGGTCCTCCAGAGTCCCCGTAACAGGTACTTCCTTGGCCTGTTCCAGCACAAACCATCTCATCTACTATATTTACAATATCTTTATAAGCATCCTTGCATTTTTCCTGGTTAACGGTGAGTACTTTCACATGGCGTAGTTGAGCAGACGCGTCGCCCTCCTTCTGTAATTAGAAATACTTGATTACTGAAAGTAATTTATTACTTATTCGGATGTAACAATTACAACGAAATAATTTCTGATGCCCTCGAGGTTATTACACATTGCATTGAAACAATTACAACTTGCTGACGTTTCGAAAATAATACAACAATTTATTACGATAAAAAAATTTAGTTTTACATTATTTAATATATATATATATATATATATATATATATATATATATATATATTTAAATAACGTACTATTTTAGAAATTATAAAATACCCTGTTTAAAGACTATAAAATGGTAGTGTTTCCTTCTACTGCTCAAATTGACTATTTTTAAAAACCAAATACATACATATTTACTTTTATATGTCTCGGAAACAAACAGGTTAAGTTCATATAATCCACTTGCTATCGGAATACATAAATTAATAAACAGATTCAGTCAACCTTAACAAAACTCCTGACTTTACATCTATTGCCATCAGCCACATCAAATACCACAACAAACTACTACTATATACCTTAAGGACACTAGCGATCTATTTAATAACCCGAATAACTGCTCATACACCAAAACACAATTCCCTATACACGAAGAGCTTACCAAATACCTCCAAACCAACACACTAACTTTCACATCAACATAATTCCTCAGCAACCATGGATACCACAAGGAATACTTGGTCCGTTTTAAAATCAACATCGATCATCATTGTCTTGTTCAAGCAACAACATAACCCAATCTCTGAATCACCTTTTACACGGTTGCCCTCGCTTTGCAAAAGCGAGATACGACCATGAATCCAAGTGTCACTCCCTAAGTATTGACCCTAAAAAATTCAAAGAAGTCATCTCGAAAGAGACCACCAATACACCCCTCCGTAAATTCATCAAAATTATCATCATGAACTTGAAAGCCTTTAACGGCACGTAATCATCCTAACACTCACAATTATAAATTACGTCCCATTCTCCCTAATCGCCCATGGGGCGAACGGGCGACGATCTCTGTGGTCCAACGTATCACACTCTACAAGGGGGGCGGTTTAAGTCCGTAGGCTACTGGGCACCATTCCCAGTAGAGTCGGGCATGCTGTCAGGAACGGTCCTGGCAGTATACATAAGTATTTCCGCTTCCCACGCAAAAAAAACTTTTCTTACCGTAGTTGCACCCCAGCCCGCAACCCAAACGGGTTCGTTGTCATTCAACTTGTAATCCGATGGTGCAATGTTGACAGGTTTTACTAAATCACTGAACACGATGTCAGCGGTAGTACGGTAAATGCCTATATCGTTTGGATAATCAGGGTGAGCGCCATAATCAGGGTGAGGTATTTTTTCAGCAACATTATATAAAGTGCCATCCTTGTAGTAGAAACTTGATCCAGTGCGAAGTCTCATTCTACTGCAATGTTTTCAATATAAATAAGTTTATTTAATTATTAAAACAGGCGAGGCGAAGGACCTCGCGGCCGCTCCCCAACACGATGGACAGACCTCATTGAGTTCATTACTGGAAATACAACCGACGATAGCTGCCACTCCACCGAGAACAGAGCCACATAAGAAATAATCGTAATAAGACAAACAGAAGATCCAAGTTGTGATTAATAAACGAGATAATTTTCTAAGGGGCTGTTCAAGTATCACGTGAGCACTCACCAGCCAGGTCTGCAGTTCCGTGTTGGGGCTGAATGGAGCTATATGACAAGTTTTCAGCTTGCCTCAAATATTGGTGCCAGCTCTGCCGTGCTGTTTGCAAACGTAGTAAGTAAATATGAGTTTCATGTGTACTTACTGCGTTTATCGTTAGCACGGTAGAGCGCTCGGGCTAAGAAAACTATGCATAGTGGGACATTTATTTAAAGCCTGAATTTTTAAAAAAAAAAAAAAAAAAAAAAAAAAAAAAAAGCCTGAATTATTATTATTTATTATTAACTTTTGTCTTACCTAACCGGGGGGTCCATGCAATGAGCCGCTGTGAGAACGTGTCTGCTGTTTATTATATCGCCACCGCACATTAAACTCAAGAATAGCAACACAGCGACTTGGAATGGATATTTGTCTATAGTGGTCAGCTCGCCGTCTACGATTCCATACCGTCTGCTACCGGGAGCCGCTGTCAACAAAATTAAGATTTATTGAGTTATAGCTTTATAAACGTCAACAAATAATATAAAATGCATGAGTTAAACCCGTCGTAATTATTAACGAGAAAGTTTGTGAGAAAGCATGGATGTATGTTTGTTAGTCTTTACACAAAAACTACTAAATGGATTTTAATAAATAGGCTATATTTTACGATATTGTCATCGTGTGCAGACAAAGTCGCTGGCAGAACACTCCTATGTGTAATAACCGCGGAGGCAGTAGACATTCTGACTTCTTAGCTGTTTTGTTTCAACCGCGTTGGTTTCTAAAAAAACACCAACAGAAAAATAAATATTTAATAGTATTATATTAATTGCTTACCGGCGGCAGTGGCTAGACAGAATATAACATATATTATACAAGCACCCATTTCGCTTCTCAAAATGCGACAAGTGAAATGGTTTCAAACGCCTCCTTTTAAACCGATTTCCAAAAATTTTTAGAATTCCTTTTTAAGCATATTATGGGAATATCTAGGTTATGGACTAGTTTAGTTTAGTATTTTACGTTTTTTTTTATAATTTACTAGACGTATGTCCTCTGAAAAGTCGTTAAAGAGCTATTCTAACAGTCGGTATTTAGGCCTAAGTATTATATTTATTAGGTACAACGTGCATTCTTCATTTATTTATCTTTATTGTATTTTGCTATCTTTATTATAATATTAATTTATTATTTATTACTGACATTTGAACAGTAAACACTTAACATACATTACCTAGATAGTCGAATGTACCACTGACTGGTTTGAATTCCAGTAAACTAAGTTACTTGTTCTTTTTAATTGTGTATTGTATCGTGTACAACTAACTGCTTATAAGTTCTCAGAAATGTTACAAAAACATATGGATACAAGTCCAACATGAAAGAGTATTTTTATTATTGATTACATTATTCTGTTAAGGCAATTCAATACAGGTAAGTGAATATAATGATTTATTATGCTTCTCTTAGAATGGTCACAAGCTATGTATACAACTAGGTAGATTAATAATGACTATGAAATAATCAATCAATATATTATTTGCATGGTCATGAGTTGTATACAGGTGTTATTGATTATTTACAGAGTACATAATATATATCATGTCCTACCTCAGAGAGGCGTACAATATTTTGCTAACCTAACGCTCATTTAGGTGCAAGTTGCATAAATTATTAAACAATTACAGTTAGATTAGTAAGTAAGTATATTATGTAGCACAAGTTAGATTTAATGTTTTACAGATGAGGCATTCATTTCAATGTATAATGACCGCGAAGGCTTCATAAATTATTAGATTTCATTACTTTTTGAGATAAACAAGCAGCTTCATCGAGACTTGGCTAGTTTTTTACAGAATTTCGTTGGTGGGATAGATTTTACATTGAGGACGTTTGAGACGCCGTCGTTGTCGTCTCTAGCTGTGTCTGTAGTTGTGTAAATAATATTAAGCACCTATCAATTGAAACATTATAACTATCATTACCAGATGATCATTTCACTTACGTTTTTTATACCTAATTCGTCTTAACAATTATAACGGAATTAACTTGTATATCATTTTTAAGCTGACACTAGACAAGTAGCTGTAGCCAATTTTAACATTGTCATGGGAACTGTAAAGTATGTGAAATATCATTACGAACTTCAAATACGTGAGTTTAATCCGTTATAACTGATCCATTCGAAAATACCTGCCTACTACGTTTTTCAGAGCAGAATATATAATTTACAAAGAGACACTAGGGAAATATCAAAATATACCTGCATAATTAAAAAAACAGATAAAATAAGCATAGGTTGTGAACGAGGAGTTCACAACAGGATCCTAGGTGTTGGCTCTGATGACTGGGTGTGGCTGGTCGCGGGCGGGCGGGACCGGGCGCTGTAGAGGTCCTCGGAGACCGCCGCCCAGCAGTGGACGACTAGTCTTAATATACTATTATGGTGTCGAGACGTGTTCAACATCATGCGCACGGGGTGAGGTGCGCGGGCGGCGCGGCGCCGACGCTCGGCTGGCATCGGGCAACATCGGGTTCCTTCGCGAGGCCCGGCTGCGGCCTCCACGATGGGAACGCCCCTTGCGCATACGCGTCCCTCAGACTCGGACGCGCCTCTACCGCAATTTTTATATTTTTATATTTTTTATAACGGCGATTCAACCAGCCCATTCCTCAAATACAGTCCGCTTTTTATTAAAGTCCCTGCTAGGACCCTTAACATATGGGGTAGATGATTTAAAAATCAACAAAATTAATTTCACATAAAACTCAGTAACGATTAACAGAGACAAAGAAAACGGCAACTAGTAGGTAGTTTGCGCAGTTCGGTATAAATCAACAGTAAGTTGTTGAACAGTTTATGGGGTACAGTCACGCCATTTCAGGTTTGTTTTTTCCATTTGACTACATCCATTATCGTTTTTGGGGTGACCTCATGACTCCATTTTAGATGCACCCTAATTTTATAGCGTGTACGGTTACGGAGAAGTTAATAATATTTTTTTTATTTGTTTGTGTTTAGGTATTTTGTAATTGTACTAGCGTTACGCCCGGCTTCACACGGACGCTATATACCTTCCTCTTCAATCACTATATCTATTAAAAAACTGCTTTAAAATCCGTTGCGGGGTTTTAAAGATTTAAGCATAGGTATAAAGGGACGGACAGACAGCTACAACGACTTGGTTTCATACTATGTAGTGTTTTAACTTTTATGTAATAATAATAATAATAATTTATTTGCGTAACATAATGGTTTACATTCAAATTTACAGTGATTGGTACCTCTTTGTAAGTGTTCATGACACCTGTGTTAAGAGGTTATGTATAATTATAATATTATTATGTCAGTTGGTAATAAACGTTAGAAAATAAAACCACTTGACTTGTTAATTAGTAAATATTGTTAGAAATATAGTCTGCAATTGCATTAATTACAATTAAACTAACTTAAAGGTCATCTAAGTCCTGTATGGGAAATAATAATAGTGATTCAGTAAATTGTTAAATATATAGGATATCACAAATCATAATAAAGGCAATTAAACCCTATTTCCTTTATTTATAGTTAGAATTCACATTTGAAGGAGGCGCAGGTAATATTTGCAGATTGATTAGAACTAAACGCTGGTGGAAAACTGGGCCAAGTTCGGAGACAGTAAATTATATTTGTCTAAGTTTGTTTACGACGGTGTGACGTCACACAACCGTTCGATAGTTTATCTGTAGATATATACAGTACAGACGTTCGCCCCTGCTTCGCACGGGTTCCCTTTTTTTTCATAATATTCTATAGCCTGTGTTACTCGTGGATATTGTAGCTTTCGAATGGTAAAAGATTTTTTAAAAAGTCGGGTAGTTTTTAAGCCATTTCATTACAACCAAACAAACAAATTTTTCCTCTTTATAATATTAGTATAGATAAAAATATTATTTAATAAAATAAATTTCAGTTTGATACCTCCACGCGTTTTTGAAAAAAGGGTTTCGACAGACAGCATCAGCATCGACAGATCCCAAAGCATCGGAGGGCACGGCAGTGCCCCCGCCAAGGCGGACGCAAAGCAAACACTGCCGTACTATCCTTTACTACCCTTGTTGTGACTTTCTTCATAAACTTTATTTTTATTACTTAATGTTGTTTTAAAATGTTGATAATCAATGAACATATAATAACAACATTATCGTATCATTCTTTTGACGTTTCTTCGAAATTATCGAGGAATTGTTTAAATATCGATACTCCATTTCGAAATCACTCTGCTCAGTCGAGATCGATCGTTTGTTTTTGTTCTGGCGTCACAGAGCCATCGTTTTGTGTTAAAATGATGTATACGAAAACTCAATATCAATATAGAACACCCAAATATATTTCTACAAAACATGATATCAATTGATAAACATAACAATATAGAATTTTTGACAATTCACACCAATCGATCTAGTACTGAAATAAGCGAAGCTTGTTTTATCGTTATCGTTAGCTAAGCGACGTTAAGCATATTGCAGCTTTACTAGAAAAATGTAGCATCTCGAAATATATTGTTAATCCATTTAAGATTCTAAGACTGCACATTCAAATTTGAAATTATATGCCTCATTTCGTGTTGTCACACTTTTCTAGTGAAGGTGCGATATGCCATCGAAAACTGTTTTATGGTCATCTAGGAGTTGTTTCTAATCCATGCGTTGTAGCTGGATACCCTTGTATAGACTCCAGGGTAGAGTGGTGAATTACAACCTTCGCCGAATGAGACTACTCCGACTAGAACATCATTGTGTAGAAGGGGTCCTCCAGAGTCCGTTTGACAGGAATCTCCTTGGCCTGTTCCAGCACAAACCATCTCATCTACTATATTTTTAATATCTGTATAAGCATCCTTGCATTTTTCCTGGTTAACGGTGAGTACTTTCACATGGCGTAGTTGAAGAGACGAGCTGCCCCCCTGCTGTAATTAAAAATATTTGATTACTGAAAGTAATTTACTTATTCTTTTTACTTTACTTATTCGGATGTATGTGCAACGAAATAATTTCTGATGCTCTTGAGATTGTTACACATAGCATTGAACAGTTACAGCTTGCTGACGTTTCAAAATAATGCATCTTACAACAATGTATTACGATAAAGAAAAATTAAAACAAACAAATCCGTTTAATAGTTGTTTCATTCCAAAGAAAAATAAGTTGAGGACTATAAAATGGTATTGTATCCTTCTACTTCACAAATTGACTATTTTTGTAAACCAAATCCATCAAGATTTATTTCTGTACTTCAAGCGATTCGGAAACAAACAAGTTAACAGTTTAACAGCTCTTACTGAAGTATGACCCCAGCCCGCAACCCAAACGGTTTCGTTGTCGTTCAACTTGTAATCCGATGGTGCAATGTTGACAGGTTTTACTAAATCACTGAACACGATGTCAGCGGTAGTACGAAAAATGCCTATATCGTTTAACAAATTCATACTGTCATAATCAGGGTGAGGTATTGTCTGAGCAACATCATATAAAGTGCCATCCTTGTTGTAGAAACTTGATCCAGTGCGAAGTTTTATTTTACTGCAATGTTTACAATATAAATAAGTTTATACAAATATTACAAAAAAGGCGAGGCGAAAGACCTCGCGGCCGCTCCTCAACACGATGGACAGACCTCATTGAGTTCATTACTGGAAATGCAACCAACGATAGCTGCCACTCCACCGAGAACAGAGCCACATAAGAAATAATCGTAATAAGACAAACAGAAGATCCAAGTTGTGATTAATAAACGAAATAATTCTCTAAGGGGCTGTTCAAGTATCACGTGAGCACTCACAGCCAGGTCTGCAGTTCCGTGTTGGGGCTGGATGGAGCTATATGACAAGTTTTCAGCTTGCCTCAAATATTGGGGCCAGCTCTGCCGTGCTGATTGCAAACGTAGTAAGTAAATATGAGTTTCATGTGTACTTACTGCGTTTATCGTTAGCACGGCAGAGCGCTCTGGCTAAGAGTACTATGCATAGTGGGACATTTATTTAAAGACTGAATCATTATCATTTATTATTAGCTTTTGTCTTACCTAGCCGATGGGCCCATGCAATGAGCCGCTGTGAGAACGTGTCTGCTGTTTATTATTTCGCCACCGCACCACAACATCGAGCCAACCAGCACAGCGACTTGGAATGGATATTTGTCTATAGTGGTCAGCTCGCCGTCTACGATCCCATACCGTCTGCTACCGGGAGCCGCTGTCAACAAAATTGTAATTTATTGAGTTAGCTTTATAAACGTCAACAAATAATATAAAATGCGTGAGTTAAACCCATTGTAATTATAAACGAGAAAGTTTGTAAGAATGCATGGGCATCCATGCATTCTTACAAACTTTCTCGTTTCTCGTTTTCTCGTAGCAACATGCATATGTTTGTTAGTCCTTCACACAAAAACTACTAAATGTATTTTATTAAATAGGCTATATTTTACAACGATATTGTGTACTCATCGTGCGCAGACAAAGTCGCGGGCAGAACACTCCTATGTGTAATAACCGCGGAGGCAATAGACATTCTCACTTCTTAGCTGTTTTGTTTCAACCGCGTTGGTTTCTAAAAAAACACCAACGAAAAATAAATATTTAATAGTATTATATTAATTACTTACCGGCGGCAGTGGCTAGACAGAATATAACATATATTATACAAGCACCCATTTCGCTTCTCAAAATGCGACAAGTGAAATGGTTTAAAACGCCTCCTTTTAAACCGATTTCCAATAATTTTTAGAATTCCTTTTTAAGCATATTATGGCAATATCTGGGTTATGGACTAGTTTAGTTTTATGTCTTTTTTTATAATTTACTAGACGTATGTCCTCTGAAAAGTCGTTAAAGAGCTATTCTATCAGTTGGTATTTAGGCCTAAGTATTAAATTTATTAGGTACAACGTGCATTCTTCATTAATTTATCTTTATTGTATTTTGCTATCTTTATTATAATATTAATTTATTATTTATTGCCTACATTTGAACACTAAACACTTAACATACATGAGCTAGATAGTCGAATGTACCACTGACTGGTTTGAATTCCAGTTAACTAAGTTACTTGTTCTTTTTAATTGTGTATTGTATCGTGTACAACTAACAGCTTATAAGTTCTCAGAAATGTTACAAAAAGTCCAAAATAAAAGAGTATTTTTATTATTGATTACATTATTCTGTTAAGGCAATTCAATACAGGTAAGTGAATATAATGATTTATTTGGCTTCTCTTAGAATGGACACAAGCTATGTATACAACTAGGTAGATTAATAATGACTATGAAATAATCAATCAATATATTATTTGCATGGTCATGAGTTGTATACAGGTGTTATTGATTATTTACAGAGTACATAATACATATATATCATGTCCTACCTCAGAGAGGCGTACAATATTTTGCTAACCTAACGCTCATTTAGGTGCAAGGTGCATAAATTATTAAACAATTACAGTTAGATTAGTAAGTAAGTATATAAATTATGTAGCACAAGTAAGATTTAATGTTTTACTGATGAGGCATTCATTGCAATGTATAATGACCGCGATGACTTCAGAAATTATTAGATTTCATTACTTTTTGAGATAAACAAGCAGCTTCATCGAGACTTGGCTAGTTTTTTACAGAATGTCGTTGGTGGTATATATTTTACATTGAGGTCGTGTGCGACGCCGTCGTTGTCGTCTCTAGCTGTGTCTGTAGTTGTGTAAATAATATTAAGCACCTATCAATTGAGACATTATTACTATCATTACCAGATGATCATTTATATTACCTTTTTTATACCTTATTCGTCTTAACAATTATAAGTATTATAACGGAATTAACTTGTATATCATTTTTAAGCTGACATTAGACAAGTAGCTGTAGCCAATTTTAACATTGTTATGGGAACTGTAAAGTATGTGAAATATCATTACGAACTTCAAATACGTGATTTTAATCCGTTATAACTGATCCATTCGAAAATACCTGCCTACTATGTTTTTCAGAGTAGAATATATAATTTACAAAGAGACACTAGGGAAATATCAAAATATACCTGCATAATTGAAAAAAACATATAAAATAAGCATAGGTTGTGAACGAGGAGTTCACAACAGGATCCTAGGTTTTGGCTCTGGTGGTGAAATTCCACAGATCCCATGCGTCCCCTTAACGGCAGTGCGGGAAACGCCGGTGTGTTTTTAGTGGGTAGGCCCGGGAACTAGTCCCGGGAGAGTCCCACATACCCTCAGGCCGCCCCAGGCCCGGGGGATGCGTAAGGCATTTTCACACCGTCAAAAAAAAAAAAAAAAAAGGTTTTGGCTCTGGTAGCTGGGTGTGGCTGGTCGCGGGCGGGCGGGACCGGGCGCTGTGGAGGTCCTCGGAGACCGCCGCCCAGCAGTGGACGACTAGTCTTAATATACTATTATGGTGTCGAGACGTGTTCAACATCATGCGCACGGGGTGAGGTGCGCGGGCGGCGCGGCGCCGACGCTCGGCTGGCATCGGGCAGCATCGGGTTCCTTCGCGAGGCCCGGCTGCGGCCTCCACGATGGGAACGCCCCTTGCGCATACGCGTCCCTCGGACTCGGACGCGCCTCTTCCGCAATATTTATATTTTTATATTTTTTATAACGGCGATTAAACCAGCCCATTCCTCAAATACAGTCCGCTTTTTATTAAAGTCCCTGCTAGGACCCTTAACATATGGCGTAGATGATTTAAAAATCAACAAAATTAATTTCACATAAAACTCAGTAACGATTAACAGAGACACAAAGAAAACGGCAACTAGTAGTTTGCGCAGTTCGGTATAAATCAACAGTTGTTGAACAGTTTATGGGGTACAGTCACGCTATTTCAGGTTTGTTTTTTCAACTTTTATGTAAGTATAATTCTAATATGTATGTTGGTAATAAACGTTAGAAAAGAAAACCATTTTACTTGTTAATTAGTAAATATTGTTAGTAATACAGTTCGCAATTGCATTAATAACAATGAAACTAGGTAACTTAAGGGTCATTTAAGTACTGTATGGGGAATAATTATAATAGTGATTTCGTATATTGTTAAATATATAGGATATCTCAATTACGAAGACAGTAAATTATATTTGTGTTACTTTGTTTACGACGGTGTGACGTCACTCAACCGTTCGATAGTATATCTGTAGGTATATACAGTATAGACGTTCGCCCCTACTTCGCACGGGTTTTTTTCAAAACATTCTATAGCCTATGTCACTCGTGGATATTGTGGCTTTCGAATGGTGAAAGATTATTTAAAGACGGTCCAGTAGTTTTTGAGCCTATTCATTACAACCAAACAAACAAAGTTTTACTGTTTATAATATTAGTATTGATAAAAATATTTTTTAATAAAATAAATTTCAGTTTGATACCTCCACGCGTTTTTGAAAAAAAAGATTTAGACAGACGGACAGACGGACAACGAAGTGATCCCAAAGTATCGGAGCGCACGGCAGTGCCCCCGCCAAGGCGAGCGCAAAGCAAACACTGCCGTACCATCCTTTACTACCCTTGTTGTGACTTTCTTCACTAAACTTTATTTTCATTACTGAATGTGTTTTTTTAAAATGTTCATATAATAACAACATTATTGTATCATTCATTTGACGTTTTTCGACTTTATGGATATAATAATAATTATAGAAGAATTATTTAAATATCGATATACCATTTCGAAATCACTCTGCTCAGTCGAGGTCGATCGTTTGTTTTTGTTCTGGCGTCACAGAGCCATCGTTTTGTGTTTAAAGGATGTATACGAAAACTCAATATCAATATAGAACACCCAAATATATTGCTAAGCTACAAAACATAATATCAATCGATAAACATGATAATACAGAATCTTTGACAATTCACACCAATCGATCTAGATCTGATATAATCGAAGCCTGTTTTATAGCTTACCGTCGCTTAACAATACCGTTCAGATCATCCATTGATGAAAATAATGTACCCACGCAGAGTGACTTAAGCGGTATTTGTACTCAGTGGCACAAATGATTTAAGCGGTATCGTTAGCTAAGCGACGTTAAGCATATTGCACCTTTACTAGAAAAATGTAGGATCTGGAAATATATTGTTAATCCATTTAAGACTCTAAGACTGCACATTCAAATTTGAAATTATATGCCTCATTTCGAGTTGTCACGCTTTTCTAGTGAAGGTGCAATATGTCATCCAAAACTGTTTTATGGTCATCTAGGAGTTGTTTTTAATCCATGCGTTGTAGCTGGATACCCTTGTATAGACTCCAGGGTAGACTGTTGTATTACAATCTACGCCGAGTGAGACTACTCCGACTAGAACATCGTTGTGTAGAAGGGGTCCTCCAGAGTCCCCGTAACAGGTACTTCCTTGGCCTGTTCCAGCACAAACCATCTCATCTACTATATTTAGAAGATCTTTATAAGCATCCTTGCATTTTTCCTGGTTAACGGTGAGTACTTTCACATGGCGTAGTTGAGCAGACGCGTCGCCCTCCGGCTGTAATTAGAAATATTTGATTACTGAAAGTAATTTATTACTTATTCGGATGTAACAATTACAACGAAATAATTTCTGATGCCCTCGAGGTTATTACACATTGCATTGAAACAATTACAACTTGCTGACGTTTCGAAAATAATACAACAATTTATTACGATAAAAAAATTAAGTTTTACATTATTTAATATATATATATATATATATTTAAATAAGGTACTATTTTAGAAATTATAAAATACCCTGTTTAAAGACTATAAAATGGTAGTGTTTCCTTCTACTGCTCAAATTGACTATTTTTAAAAACCAAATACATACATATTTACTTTTATATGTCTCGGAAACAAACAGGTTAAGTTCATATAATCCACTTGCTATCGGAATACATAAATTAATAAACAGATTCAGTCAACCTTAACAAAACTCCTGACTTTACATCTATTCCCATCAGCCACATCAAATACCACAACAAACTACTACTATATACCTTAAGGACACTAGCGATCTATTTAATAACCCGAATAACTGCTCATACACCAAAACACAATTCCCTACACACGAAGAGCTTGCCAAATACCACCAAACCAACACACTAACTTTCACATCAACACAATTCCTCAGCAACCATGGATACCACAAGGAATACTTGTTCCGTTTTAAAATCAACATCGATCATCATTGAAGCAACAACATAACCCAATCTCTGAATCACCTTTTACACGATTGCTCTCGCTTTGCAAAAGCGAGATACGACCATGAATCCAAGTGTTCGAAACTTCAAAAACTTCAAAGAAGTCATCTCGAAAGAGACCACCAATACACCCCTCCATAAACTCATCAAAATTATCTTCATGAACTTGAAAGCCTTTAACGGCACGTAATCATCCTAACACTCACAATTATAAATTACGTCCCATTCTCCCTAATCGCCCATTGGGCGAACGGGCGACGATCTCTGTGGTCCAACGTATCACACTCTACAAGGGGGGCGGTTTAAGTCCGTAGGCTACTGGGCACCATTCCCAGTAGAGTCGGGCATGCTGTCAGGAACGGTCCTGGCAGTATACATAAGTATTTCCGCTTCCCACGCAAAAAAAAACTTTTCTTACCGTAGTTGCACCCCAGCCCGCAGCCCAAACGGGTTCGTTGTCATTCAACTTGTAATCCGATGGTGCAATGTTGACAGGTTTTACTAAATCACTGAACACGATGTCAGCGGTAGTACGAAAAATGCCTATATCGTTTGGATATTCATCAGGGTCATAATCAGGGTGAGGTATTGACTGAGCAACATCATATAAAGTGCCATCCTTGTTGTAGAAACTTGATCCAGTGCGAAGTTTCATTTTTCTGCAATGTTTCCAATATAAATAAGTTTATTTATTTATTCAAACAGGCGAGGCGAAGGACCTCGCGGCCGCTTCTCAACACGATGGACAGACCTCATTGAGTTCATTAATGGAAATGCAACCGACGATAGCTGCCACTCCACCGAGAACAGAGCCACATAAGAAATAATCGTAATAAGACAAACAGAAGATCCAAGTTGTGATTAATAAACGAGATAATTTTCTAAGGGGCTGTTCAAGTATCACGTGAGCACTCACCAGCCAGGTCTGCAGTTCCGTGTTGGGGTTGGATGGAGCTATATGACAAGTGTTCAGCTTGCCTCAAATATTGGTGCCAGCTCTGCCGTGCTGATTGCAAACGTAGTAAGTAAATATGAGTTTCATGTGTACTTACTGCGTTTATCGTTAGCACGGTAGAGCGCTCGGGCTAAGAAAACTATGCATAGTGGGACATTTATTTAAAGAATGAATTATTATCATTTATTATTAACTTTTGTCTTACCTAACCGGTTCGTCCATGCAATGAGCCGCTGTGAGAACGTGTCTGCTGTTTATTATTTCGCCACCGCACATAAAACGCAAGTCTCGCAACACAGCGACTTGGAATGGATATTTGTCTATAGTGGTCAGCTCGCCGTCTACGATCCCATACCGTCTGCTACCGGGAGCCGCTGTCAACATAATTGAAATTTATTGTTTCAACAAATAATGTAAAATGCGTGAGTTAAACCCGTTATAATTATAAACCAGAAAGTTTGTGAGAATGCATAGATGCATGTTTGTTAGTCTTTCACACAAAAACTACTAAATGTATTTTAATAAATAGAGTTGTAACATCGTATAAATTAAACACACGTCAACAACGCCATACAAAGGATTAGTTCAGAAAGTACCGCTAGATGGCGCTGTTACTACGAGTAAACATGCTAACGAGTGTTTCCCTCAGATTTCATATAGATTTTGTTAACTTTTGTTTCGATAATTAAAATCCTTCAGGTGATACTTAACCTACTTGAGATTGCTTTAAGAGTGCACTATCCTCCGGGGTGGACACTCTCGAACCTTCGCTGGTAGCTAAGTACTCTAATCGCGCTTTGGATAGACGCATCTACTCACGTAGAACGTTGTTCCGAACGTGACCCTAACCCATTGTAACAGTCCGTAATAAACGAACTATACGCGATACTCCACGAGTTTGATTGTGCCTACGTCCAACCTCCGACACCCCGCCACCGTATTACAAACTGGCGCCCAACGTGGGGCAAGCTTCGACGAAAAGAAGTTACTTTGTCACGAAGTCCGGACGTACGACAACAATCGAAAGAAAAACCGGGAAATCTGCCAGCTCTGCACTTTCTGAAGAAACCCCAGAAACCAACATGTCAATCAACCTAACTAACGACCAATTCAAGGAACTCCTGATAACTATCGGTGCCGGCAGCAAGAACTCGATGACCACCTGCAATTTTACTTACGACGGTTCAAAAAACTCCGATTCGGTAGAAGCATTCCTGGCCGGAGTATCAGTCTTCAAGGAAATCGAAAATATCAGCGATACCGATGCGATGAAAGGTCTACCATTACTTCTGCAGGGCGAAGCGGGCTCTTGGTGGCAAGGAGTCAAGGAAAGCGTGAAAACCTGGTCAGAGTTTGAAAAACGCTTGCGTACTAACTTTGCTCCAAAGAAGCCTGCGTTCATCCTATATCACGAGCTCATGACGGTAAAACAGGACTCGGACACTACTACAGCATCCTTTATCGCCAAGAAAAGACTGCTGTTCTCCCTATTACCAGCACCAGCGCACCCTGAGGAACAACAGCTTGATATGATTTATAGTCTTCTCAAACTCCAGATAAGGGATAGAGTACCCCGAAGTTCAATAAAAACTTATGAAGAATTGTTGAGTGCTGCACACGGTGCGGAGCAAGTTCTTCTGGAACAGAAACATGCGAGTGTTGGAAAAGCAACAATTAATCACCAGTCAGCAGGACAACCCTCACACTCAAATACAGGAAGACTCCGCTGTAATTATTGCAAGTACCCGGGTCACACTACTGATGCCTGCCGCAAGAAGGAATTTGCCAATTCAACAATAGCTACACCTGCAAGCCAGTCAAAACAAGCTCCGGCTGCGGGATCTGATTTTCAAAGCCAAATGCCTACACCTTCCATGCCAAAGTTCTCGTGTTATGGCTGTGGCGCTCCAGGTGTAGTACGCACCAGCTGCCCCACCTGCTCAACTCAACCTAAGCGGGGCCCCATTAAGGATGATCCCATTGGATTCTGCGCCGTAAACGTTCAGACAGATGCCAGGGCAAGACCAGTCATATGCTTGAACATAAGGAACATACACGGATATGGCTACATTGATACTTGTGCAAAAGCAAGAGTGGCATCTTATCATCTATATAGTCAGTTAAAGCAAGAAGGGTTCCTGTTCAAAAAGGAGAAGGTACAGATCACTTTGGCCGATGGAGTTCCCAAACAACAAGAAGTGCTCACAGTCAAGGTTGATGTTAATATTTGTGAGCGAATCATCTCAACTACATTTGTAGTCCTGCCAGAATCCCGAGACAATCGAACTCTATTGGGAATAGGATTTCTCCAGGATGCACGGATAATTCTCGATATGGCCCAGTTTACTTGGTGGTTCATTGACAGCCCAGAGGAGATTCATGAGCTATATGAAGAGGATTTCCTTAAATTCTTCGAACCTCAAAATAAAATAGGCATATCCCATACTTCAATTGAAATACACAAACCGTGCCCAGTTTACGATGTAAATCAGAACATCACACGTGTGGCTACAGTTGAGGAAACTGGGGATACAGGGAATCAGCCATCAAAAATGCAGAAGAATTCATATGGTCCTCCCTATCGACTACTCCAAATAAATGATCAAGTAACAACCAGACGATACAAGACTTTCGACGGATATGATCCAAGATCAGATTATATGATGCGCGATGCCCAGCGATCTATACATGACATCGAAGTCACCTTATCTCCAAGATCACAGAGCCTCTTCCCTGGAACGGTGGAGTACGGCGTGGATCTAGGGATCGACTCATTAGATATGATTGATTCTTACATCCAACGTGATACCCCACTTGTAATTCATCATGCAACTGCCTTAGAGCCATATAAAGGAGAGGAAGACAATTTACAGACTCCCGCTCAACCAATACGCGAACGAGGCCGTCCCAGGAAACAATAAGATGAAATAATCCAGTTTCCCTTGTCGGGTCGACTGCAGAAACTGAGGGGGGGAGTTGTAACATCGTATAAATTAAACACACGTCAACAACGCCATACAAAGGATTAGTTCAGAAAGTACCGCTAGATGGCGCTGTTACTACGAGTAAACATGCTAACGAGTGTTTCCCTCAGATTTCATATAGATTTTGTTAACTTTTGTTTCGATAATTAAAATCCTTCAGGTGATACTTAACCTACTTGAGATTGCTTTAAGAGTGCACTATCCTCCGGGGTGGACACTCTCGAACCTTCGCTGGTAGCTAAGTACTCTAATCGCGCTTTGGATAGACGCATCTACTCACGTAGAACGTTGTTCCGAACGTGACCCTAACCCATTGTAACAGTCCGTAATAAACGAACTATACGCGATACTCCACGAGTTTGATTGTGCCTACGTCCAACCTCCGACACCCCGCCACCGTATTACAGGCTATATTTTACATTGATACTGTGTACTCATCGTGTGCAGACAAAGTCGCGGGCAGAACACTCCTATGTGTAATAACCGCGGAGGCAGTAGACATTCTCACTTCTTAGCTGTTTTGTTTCAACCGCGATGGTTTTAAAAAAAAACACCTACAGCAAAATAAATATTTGATAGTATTATATTAACTACTTACCAGCGGCAGTGGCTAGACAGAATAATATAACATATATTATACAAGCACCCATTTCGCTTCTCTAAATGCGACAAGTGAAATGGTTTAAAACGCCTCCTTTTAAACCGATTTCCAATAATTTTTAGAATTCCTTTTTAAGCATATTATGGCAATATCGAGGTCATGGACTAGTTTAGTTTAGTATTTTACGTCTTTTTTTATAATTTACTAGACGTATGTCCTCTGAAAAGTCGTTAAAGAGCTATTTTAACAGTCGGTATTTAGGCCTAAGTATTATATTTATTAGGTACAATGTGCATTCTTCATTTATTTATCTTTATTGTATTTTGCTATCTTTATTATAATATTAATTTATTATTTATTACTGACATTTGAACACTAAACACTTAACATACATGACCTAGATAGTCGAATGTACCACTGACTGGTTTGAATTCCAGTTAACTAAGTTACTTGTTCTTTTTAATTGTGTATTGTATAGTATACAACTAACTGCTTATAAGTTCTCAGAAATGTTACAAAAACATATGGATACAAGTCCAACATGAAAGAGTATTTTTATTATTGATTAAATTATTCTGTTAAGGCAATTCAATACAGGTAAGTGAATATAATGATTTATTTGGCTTCTATTAGAATGGACACAAGCTATGTACCTATACAACTAGGTAGATTAATAATGACTATGAAATAATCAATCAATATATTTATTGTATGGTCATGACTCATGAGTTGTATACAGGTGTTATTGATTATTTACAGAGTACATATAGCATGTCCTACCTCAGAGAGGCGTACAATATTTTGCTTACTTGCTAATTTAGGTGCAAATTCCATAAATTATTAAACAATTAAAAATATTAAACATTTAGGTACAGTCAGATTAGTAAGTAAGTATATTATGTAGCACAAGTTAGATTTCATGTTTTACTGATGAGGCATTCATTTCAATGTATAATGACCGCGAAGGCTTCAGAAATTATTAGATTTCATGAAGTACTTTCTGAGATTAAAAATTTAACAAACCCCCGACATAAAAGCCTAAAAGCCCTTTAAAAAGTATAACAATAATAAAAACATAATATTAGTTACCTAAATATTAATATTTCGTCATGTCGGGGGGACCGCTTCTCATTTAGTTACTTACTTAATACCTACCTACAATCAACCTAAACCTACGGTCCCCCCGACATGACGTTTTCTTTGTAGAAATATTAATATTTAGGTAACTAATATTAAGTTTTTATTATTGTTATACTTTTTAAAGGGCTTTTAGGTTTTTATATAGGGGATGTATTAAATTTTTAATTTATTTATTTTTTTCATACTTTTTGTAAGTAGGTATCTACTACATAAATTATTATTTTTAACTAATTTCCATTTCACATGGAATTTAGTAATGTATATGTTATCCTCTTACATTTAATACTCCACTCGGGTACATTTGTCGACATTGGGTTTACCATTTACACTTTTACTTCCCATAATTTTTGAACTACTTAACCGATTTTCATTACAATTTCAATTTTGTAATCTACACGTGATCCTCTTTCATTTGATACCCCACTTGAGTATATTTGTAGACATTTGGTTTTCCATCCTCACGTTGACACCCTTTATTTTTTGTACGACTCAACCGATTTTTATTATAATATCCATTTTGTAATGTACACGTGATCCTCTTTCATTTGATACCCCACTCGAGTATGTTTGTAGACTTTTATTTTTCCATCTCCTCTTTCACCCCCCCTAATTATTAAACTACTGAGCAGATTTTTATCAAACATAGCTAAGAACACTCTCGACATATACACCTTTCAAACAAAAAAAAAACAAACAAAAAAAAGGATATCTAACTCAGTCTTTCCTGCGACCATAGCCATGTTCGTATCTGCGGAACCGTATAATATTGTGGAATATTCGTCAGAAAGCGATGAACAATAGGGTTTTACGTATTTTATATATTTTTTACGAATATATTGATGTTTATAACAAATAAAATATATATATATATTTTTTTTATTGTTATTGTTAAAAAAATAGTAATAAGTATGTAAAATACTACCTTGACTTTTATTTATGAATTATAATTTATTAAAACACCATAATTGTCTTATTTCCGCTGGTTAAATTCCAATCATACACAAAAATAATATTGTCCGCCTAGATCGAGCAAATACCAGTATGTGCAAATAAACAAAGTTTTCCTCTTTATAATATTACTTAGTACCTATGGATAAAAATATTTTTTAATAAAATGAATTTCATTTTGATACCTCCACGCTTTTTTGAAAAAAAAGGGTTTCGACAGACAGACAGACGGGCAACGAAGTGATCCCAAAGTATCGGAGCGCACGGCAGTGCCCCCGCCAAGGCGGGCGCAAAGCAAACACTGCCGTACCATCCTTTACTACCCTTGTTGTGATTTTCTTCACTAAACTTTATTTTCATTACTGAATGTTGTTTAAAAAGGTTCATATAATGACAACATTATCGTATTATTCTTTTGACGTTTTTTGACCTAATGGATATAATTATCGAAGAATTATTTAAATATCGATACACCATTTCGAAAGCACTCTGCTCAGTCGAGATCGATCGTTTTTTTTTTCTAGCCTTACAGAGCCATCACTTTGTGTTAAAAGGATGTATACGAAAACTCAATATCAATATAGAACACCCAAATATATTGCTAAGCTACAAAACATAATATCAATCGATAAACATGATAATACAGAATTTTTGACAATTCACACCAATCCATCTAGTCCTGAAATAAGCGAAGCTTGTTTTATAGCTTACCGTCGCTTAACAATACCGTTCAGATCATCCATTGATGAAAATAATGTACCCACGCAGAGTGACTTAAGCGGTATTTGAACTCAGTGGCACAAATTATTTAAGCGGTATCGTTAGCTAAGCGACGTTAAGCATATTGCACCTTTACTAGAAAAATGTAACATCTAGAAATATATTGTTAATCCATTTATGACTCTAAGACTGCACATTCAAATTTAAAATTATATGCCTCATTTCGAGTTGTCACGCTTTTCTATTGAAGGTGCAATATGTCATCCAAAACTGTTTTATGGTCATCTAGGAGTTGTTTTTAATCCATGCGTTGTAGCTGGATACCCTTGTATAGACTCCAGGGTAGACTGTTGTATTACAATCTACGCCGAGTGAGACTACTCCGACTAGAACATCATTGTGTAGAAGGGGTCCTCCAGAGTCCCCGTAACAGGTACTTCCTTGGCCTGTTCCAGCACAAACCATCTCATCTACAATATTTAGAAGATCTTTATAAGCATCCTTGCATTTTTCCTGGTTAACGGTGAGTACTTTCACATGGCGTAGTTGAGCAGACGCGTCGCCCTCCGGCTGTAATTAGAAATATTTGATTACTGAAAGTAATTTATTACTTATTCGGATGTAACAATTACAACGAAATAATTTCTGATGCCCTCGAGGTTATTACACATTGCATTGAAACAATTACAACTTGCTGACGTTTCGAAAATAATACAACAATTTATTACGATAAAAAAATTAAGTTTTACATTATTTAATATATATATATATATTTAAATAAGGTACTATTTTAGAAATTATAAAATACCCTGTTTAAAGACTATAAAATGGTAGTGTTTCCCTTCTACTGCGCAAATTGACTATTTTTAAAAACCAAATACATACATATTTACTTTTATATGTCTCGGAAACAAACAGGTTAAGTTCATATAATCCACTTGCTATCGGAATACATAAATTAATAAACAGATTCAGTCAACCTTAACAAAACTCCTGACTTTACATCTATTGCCATCAGCCACATCAAATACCACAACAAACTACTACTATATACCTTAAGGACACTAGCGATCTATATAATAACCCGAATAACTGCTCATACACCAAAACACAATTCCCTACACACGAAGAGCTTGCCAAATACCTCCAAACCAACACACTAACTTTCACATCAACACAATTCCTCAGCAACCATGGATACCACAAGGAATACTTGTTCCGTTTTAAAATCAACATCGATCATCATTGTCTTGTTCAAGCAACAACATAACCCAATCTCTGAATCACCTTTTACACGATTGCCCTCGCTTTGCAACAGCGAGATACGACCATGAATCCAAGTGTCACTCCCTAAGCATTGACCCTAAAAACTTCAAAGAAGTCATCTCGAAAGAGACCACCAATACACCCCTCCATAAACTCATCAAAATTATCATCATGAACTTGAAAGCCTTTAACGGCACGTTATCATCCTAACACTCACAATTATAAATTACGTCCCATTCTCCCTAATCGCCCATGGGGCGAACGGGCGACGATCTCTGTGGCCGACGCCGGTTCGCACCATGGGCTGGACACTATTTTATTTTTCATTTTCATTCTCTCATTCCTGCCTGTTGGGCGGGCGGGCGGAGGCCGATCAATGCCTCGGAATCCGCCGGCCTGCCCAACAGGCATCCACATTCACCCATTCTTTTCCCCTATACCCTTTCATCCTTCATCTACCTACACCACGCTGTTGGACACAAAGCGTATTCCGATAGCGCCGCGTGTCCAACGTATCACACTCTACAAGGGGGGCGGTTTAAGTCCGTAGGCTACTGGGCACCATTCCCAGTAGAGTCGGGCATGCTGTCAGGAACGGTCCTGGCAGTATACATAAGTATTTCCGCTTCCCACGCAAAAAAAACTTTTCTTACCTTAGTTGCACCCCAGCCCGCAACCCAAACGGGTTCGTTGTCATTCAACTTGTAATCCGATGGTGCAATGTTGACAGGTTTCACTAAATCACTGAACATGATGTCAGCGGTAGTACGGTAAATGCCTATATCGTTTGGATAATCAGGGTGAACGCCATAATCAGGGTGAGGTATTTTTTCAGCAACTTTATATAAAGTGCCATCCTTGTTGTAGAAATTTGATCCAGTGCGAAGTCTCATTCTACTGCAATGTTTTCAATATAAATAAGTTTATTTAATTATTAAAACAGGCGAGGCGAAGGACCTCGCGGCCGCTCCCCAACACGATGGACAGACCTCATTGAGTTCATTACTGGCAATACAACCGAAAATAGCTGCCACTCCACCGAGAACAGAGCCACATAAGAAATAATCGTAATAAGACAAACAGAAGATCCAAGTTGTGATTAATAAACGAAATAATTCTCTAAGGGGCTGTTCAAGTATCACGTGAGCACTCACCAGCCAGGTCTGCAGTTCCGTGTTGGGGCTGGATGGAGCTATATGACAAGTTTTCAGCTTGCCTCAAATATTGGTGTCAGCTCTGCCGTGCTGATTGCAAACGTAGTAAGTAAATATGAGTTTCATGTGTACTTACTGCGTTTATCGTTAGCACGGTAGAGCGCTCGGGCTAAGAGTACTATGCATAGTGGGACATTTATTTAAAGAATGAATTATTATCATTTATTATTAACTTTTGTCTTACCTAACCGGTTCGTCCATGCAATGAGCCGCTGTGAGAACGTGTCTGCTGTTTATTATTTCGCCACCGTACATTAAACTCGAGTATAGCAACACAGCGACTTGGAATGGATATTTGTCTATAGTGGTCAGCTCGCCGTCTACGATACCCATACCGTCTGCTACCGGGAGCCGCTGTCAACAAAATTAAGATTTATTGAGTTAGCTTTATAAACGTCAACAAATAATATAAAATGCGTGAGTAAAACCCGTTATAATTATAAACGAGAAAGTTTGTGAGAATGCATGAATGTATGTTTGTTAGTCTTTCACACAAAAACTACTAAATGGATTTTAATAAATAGGCTATATTTTACAACGATATTGTGTACTCATCGTGTGCAGACAAAGTCGCGGGCAGAACACTGTGATGTGTAATAACCGCGAAGGCAGTAGAAATTCTGCCTTCTTAGCTGTTTTATTTCAACCGCGTTGGTTTTTAAAAAAACACCAACAGCAAAATAAATATTTAATAGTATTATATTAATTACTTACCGGCGGCAGTGGCTAGACAGAATATAACATATATTATACAAGCACCCATTTCGCTTCTCAAAATGCGACAAGTGAAATGGTTTAAAACGCCTCCTTTTAAACCGATTTCCAAAATTTTTAGAATTCCTTTTTAAGCATATTATGGCAATATCTAGGTTATGGACTAGTTTAGTTTAGTATTTTACGTCTTTTTTTATAATTTACTAGACGTATGTCCTCTGAAAAGTCGTTAAAGAGCTATTTTAACAGTCGGTATTTAGGCCTAAGTATTATATTTATTAGGTACAATGTGCATTCTTCATTTATTTATCTTTATTGTATTTTGCTATCTTTATTATAATATTAATTTATTATTTATTGCCTACATTTGAACACTAAACACTTAACATACATGACCTAGATAGTCGAATGTACCACTGACTGGTTTGAATTCCAGTTAACTAAGTTACTTGTATTTTTCAATTGTGTATTGCATCGTGTACAACTAACAGCTTATAAGTTCTCAAAAATGTTCCAAAAACATATGGATACAAGTCCAAAATGAAAGAGCATTTTTATTATTGATTAAATTATTCTGTTAAGGCAATTCAATACAAGTAAGTGAATATAATGATTTATTTGGCTTCTCTTAGAATAGACACAAGCTATGTATACAACTAGGTAGATTAATAATGACTATAAAATAATCAATCAATATATTATTGACATGGTCATGAGTTGTATACAGGTGTTATTGATTATTTATAGAGTACATAATTATGTCATCTCCGACCTCAGAGAGGCGTACAATATTTTGCTAACCTAACGCTCATTTAGGTGCAAGATGCATAAATTATTAAACAATTACAGTTAGATTAGTAAGTAGGTAAGTGGGTGGTTCCATGAAAGTTGGGTAAATTTCACACATATTTTGCCATAAGTGTTATTAAATAGTAATTACATTTTTTTTTAGTAAATACAAATATTTTAATAATATATTTTTTGTATCCAAAGAGGCCGGACACTTTACTTTGTATTTATGGAGAAAATGGTGTTTTTTTGAAATCTGTGATCTAGGGACTGACGGGCTGTGCTAGGGACTGATGACCTTCATTGTTAGTACGATAAAATTACATTTTTATCTTATATAATGAGTATTTATTTAGTCATTCTTTTTATTATCTTATTAATTGACACATTTCTAGCAAAATCCAATCAAACTATAGATAAAGCAGTCTTTCGAGATACTTCTAGTCTCTACCTTACCAACAAGAATAACAGTACTTATAATACTTTAAATGACGTACTTGAGATCACATAACTAAAAATATTATAAAAAATAAGAGTTTCTCTTTCCTTTTCCTTTTTTTGAGGTATTTTAATCTTTCTTTCTCTTTGTACTTACTTCGCTAATAAAACTGGATCATTCATTATTTTTTTTTCTTGTTCAGACTTTTTTTTGCTTTTTCTGCTTTAGATAATGGTATTTTCTTTTAGGCGGCATATTCTAAAACCAACAACCGTTTCTTAGATTGAAAAATATATTTCAACGTGTCTGATCGTCAGTCCCTAGCCTTCCCTAGTACATTTACGGCCAGGGCCTGATGGTCTAGGGACTGACGAATCAGGACAAAATCACTCTTAGTTTACTCTCAAAATGAAAAGCCTTAAGTTGTAGATAATTACAACATCGATACCAATAAAGCACATAATATACTCACACACAAAAGAGAATATTAACTATTTAACTTTTTAATAAACAACTCACCTAGGGACTGACAGATTGACTGGCACAGCACGTGTTTGCTCATCGGGGAGGCCGACCGCACTGACACCAAGATAGCTGCTATTGGCTGGCCCACGTGTGTGGCTAACTTCATCTTATTACTTTTAAACGCTTCGGTTTTAAAATGCTCGTTTCGTTCGATTGCCGCGGTTTTACAAATTTACTGAGTGGCTAGGGCCTGACCATAAATATCGATGACACTTTTTGTTTAAAAAAATAACATGTAAAATAATGA
Source organism: Polylopha cassiicola (assembly GCA_038024825.1). Taxonomy (NCBI): domain Eukaryota; kingdom Metazoa; phylum Arthropoda; class Insecta; order Lepidoptera; family Tortricidae; genus Polylopha; species Polylopha cassiicola. The sequence continues at coordinate 10,534,679 of CP149060.1, read as the reverse complement.
ATATTGTTCACTAAATTGTTTCGGTAAATAAGATGATGTAATTTTTAGTGTGTTTATGTTAAATAAAGTTCAAATATCATCTGGGTATACTCAAAACCGACAAACGGAAACATTATTTCGGAGATGTGACATGGCTAGGGACTGATATTAGGGAGCTAAAACATCATTTTTCTGCCAAAAACAAATACGATCAACGCAAAAGTGAGTGACATGATTAAAAATAGTTTATTTCATTACCAGACATTTTTATATTGGGTACATACTATAAACTTATAAAAATAATCACTGGAACACAAAGTTACCCAACTTTCATGGAATCACCCAAGTATATTATGTAGCACAAGTTAGATTTAATGTTTTATAGATGAGGCATTCATTTCAATGTATAATGACCGCGAAGGCTTCAGCAATTATTAGATTTCATTACTTTTTGAGATAAACAAGCAGCTTCATCGAGACTTGGCTAGTTTTTTACAGAATGTCGTTGGTGGGATAGATTTCACATAGAGGACGTTTGAGACGCCGTCGTTGTCGTCTCTAGCTGTGTCTGTAGTTGTGTAAATAAGCCAATTTTAACATTGTCATGGGAACTGTAAAGTATGTGAAATATCATTACGAACTTCAAATACGTGAGTTTAATCCGTTATAACTGATCCATTCGAAAATACCTGCCTACTATGTTTTTCAGAGTAGAATATATAATTTACAAAGAGACACTAGGAAAATATCAAAATATACCTGCATAATTGAAAAAAAAAAACAAATTAAAATAAGCATAGGTTGTGAATGAGGAGTTCACAACAGGATCCTAGGTGTTGGCTCTGGTGGCTGGGTGTGGCTGGTCGCGGGCGGGCGGGACCGGGCGCTGTGGAGGTCCTCGGAGACCGCCGCCCAGCAGTGGACGACTAGTCTTAATATACTATTATGGTGTCGAGACGTGTTCAACATCATGCGCACGGGGTGAGGTGCGCGGGCGGCGCGGCGCCGACGCTCGGCTGGCATCGGGCAGCATCGGGTTCCTTCGCGAGGCCCGGCTGCGGCCTCCTCGATGGGAACGCCCCTTGCGCATACGCGTCTCTTGGACCCGGACGCGCCTCTTCCGCAATTTTTATATTTTTTATAACGGCGATTAAACCAGCCCATTCCTCAAATACAGTCTGCTTTTTATTAAAGTCCCTGCTAGGACCCTTAACATATGGCGTAGATGATTTAAAAATCAACAAAATTAATTTCACATAAAACTCAGTAACGATTAACAGAGACACAAAGAAAACGGCAACTAGTAGTTTGCGCAGTTCGGTATAAATCAACAGTTGTTGAACAGTTTATGGGGTACAGTCACGCTATTTCAGGTTTGTTTTTTCAACTTTTATGTAAGTATAATTCTAATATGTATGTTGGTAATAAACGTTAGAAAAGAAAACCATTTTACTTGTTAATTAGTAAATATTGTTAGTAATACAGTTCGCAATTGCATTAATAACAATGAAACTAGGTAACTTAAGGGTCATTTAAGTACTGTATGGGGAATAATTATAATAGTGATTTCGTATATTGTTAAATATATAGGATATCTCAATTACGAAGACAGTAAATTATATTTGTGTTACTTTGTTTACGACGGTGTGACGTCACTCAACCGTTCGATAGTATATCTGTAGGTATATACAGTATAGACGTTCACCCCTACTTCGCACGGGTTTTTTTCAAAACATTCTATAGCCTATGTCACTCGTGGATATTGTGGCTTTCGAATGGTGAAAGATTATTTAAAGACGGTCCAGTAGTTTTTGAGCCTATTCATTACAACCAAACAAACAAAGTTTTACTGTTTATAATATTAGTATTGATAAAAATATTTTTTAATAAAATAAATTTCAGTTTGATACCTCCACGCGTTTTTGAAAAAAAAGATTTAGACAGACGGACAGACGGACAACGAAGTGATCCCAAAATATCGGAGCGCACGGCAGTGCCCCCGCCAAGGCGAGCGCAAAGAAAGAAAGAAAGAAAGAAAATATTTATTTACCACACATTACAAAATTACAGAAATAACAAAAAATAAAAATACTTAATCTAATACAATAAATGTGGTAAAAGGGTCTCCAGCTCAGCATTTTGCTGCGACACGACAGTGCATGCCACAGCGCTGATCTTCCGCTGTAGCCCGGCCGAGGGTGACGTGGTATTCGACCGATACAGTTCAACAAACACACACATAATAATAATAATATCATACACAACAATTTTGGACATAAATACAATGATAAAAAATATTTATATATAAGTACTCATCATCATCTATCGTTTCATAATCTATCGTTTCATAAAGCAGGCTTTCGAGTTATGCGGCGAAGTGTTTTGTGTCTTTATTAGATATGCTTTTAACCTGTTACCAAAACATTTTACAGTCTTAGACGATCTAATTGGAGGAGGTATATTGTTCCAACACTTGGTGGCCGCATAACGAAAACTTCCCCTAAATGCTGTCAATTTATGCCTAGGACAAACAAGCACAATATTTGATGTTTCTCTAATTTGACCTCGCCAATGAAGTTTGGACCAGAGGTAATTAGGTTCCCTGAAATTTACAATCCCAAATAGTAGGGTAGCTAAATGCAATTTCCTCCTAGCTTCCATCTTCATCATATTAGCACTATTAATATAGGGGGTAACATGTGTGCGAGGAGGAATATGGAAACAATATCTTGCACATGCATTTTGTACTCGCTGAATAAGACGTTTCGTCCTCTCTAGTAGACATGGACCATACACAGTATCAACATAATTTAACTTTGAGAGAACCAAAGATTCGCACAGCATAATGCGAATATCTTCACTAAGGTACTGGCGCGTTCTATATATAACTTTAAGCCTATAAAAGCAACTACTTGATTTCAGAGGATTTAAAAGGAGAGAATTTTTGGCAGACCACTCTGAAATTTGTTCCAAATCCCTGTTCATTTTAATAGCGGCCGTATCTACCTGGTGCGGATGAGCGTGTATGTACAATTGTAGGTCGTCCGCATATAAATGATATTTGCAATGTTGTATACATTTCGTTATATCAGCACTATACATGATAAAAAGTATGGGTCCCAAAATAGAACCCTGTGGGACGCCTCTCGTCACAGGTAAGGGGCTAGATACCACGTCAGCGCCATTTTTACCGGGAACCTTGACAAGCTGTGATCTACCACTTAAATAGGTATGGAACCATCTGACAGTAGACGCGTTAAAGCCATAATAACTCATTTTGGATAGCAACATTGGAATGCTGATGCAGTCAAAAGCCCGCGAGTAGTCTAACAATGTTAGAATCGTTGCCATACCAGCATCCTGAGCAGAAAGGATATTGTCAACGACATCAATTAGTGCAGTCGAGGTGCTACGTTGTTTTCTGAATCCTGATTGAAGTTCCGGTAAAATGTTATTTGTCTCAAGAAAATTTGTTAGCTGATCACATACTACTTTCTCTAAAATTTTGGATAGACAGGGAAGCAAGCTTATTGGTCTCAAATCGCCAAAGTTAATCGGATTGGACTTTTTTGGAATCGGTCTCACCACAGCTCGTTTCCAGAGCTCAGGAAATGTCGAAGATGTTATGGACTTATTTATAATAAATGTGATAATGCTAAGTGTGCGCGGCAACGTGAGCAACAACATATCAAGTGATATATCGTCTGTACCCAAAGCATTTGATTTAAGATTACGTATGATTTTGCTAACTTTAGTTTCACTAACTGATGTTAATGTGAAAATAGCTGATGAGTGTCTATGATATTCATAAAACGTCAATTCTGAAAGAGATATCGCGTCACACGTGGGTAGCTTTAAGAAATGTTCATTTACATTGCTGGGATTATTCAGGTCAGCAGGTAAGTCAGCAACTGAGTGATCTTTAAGCAAAGTGGCTTTAAGATTGTTCCATAGAGTTTTGGGGTTCTTTAAATTATTATTAATATTACATTTAAAATACGCTCGCTTCTCATTGTAAAGAGAAGAAATCACTAGGCTTTTAAGATCCTTGTAGTAACGCTTATGTGCACTTGTCTTAGTAAGTCGATATTGCTTGTGGGCCTTATCGCGGAGTAGCATCATATCTTTGATAGTGTCTGTAAACCATGGCTGGTGTTTATAATTAGCCCTGAATGTTTTTATAGGAGCATGCAAATCAAACAACTGTATTACATAATTACTAAAGAGTTGAGTCATTTTATTGACATCTACCAGAGTTGTAATATGCTCCCAATCAATTGAATTTAAATCTCTGTCAAATTGTTTGAACAAAATATCCTTAAGCGATCTATGCGTGATCCATGTAGGCAATGGTTTAGGTAGTCGAATGTCCAATTCAGCCAATATAAATGCATACGCTCCCAATGTAGGAATATAATCAACGATAACTCTACGCGATCGAGCATCAGTACATATTAGATCTATGAGAGTCTCACTTAGATGACTGAAATGTGTCGGTTCCTGAGCTAACTGTGTTAAACCTGCATAATTGAGAAAAGTGTTCATGCTTATTACTTTGGGATCATTCATATTGATCATGTTGATATTGAAGTCACCGAGTAACACTACCTGGTCACAGTCTGAAAATGAGGCAAGTGAGTCCGTCAAGGCATCAACGAATACCTCACTATCGAGCCAAGGGGGACGGTATGCTGTGCCTATTAGTATTTTCCTAGAATGCAACTTTACAGTAAGCCACATTTGTTCAACAGAAGGCGTGGCAGGGTGTTGACATGTTTTGGCACTAATTCCATTTTTGATATAAAACCCGACACCTCCACCACGTCCCCTGATTGTGGCAGGCCTTGGCATGTGTCTCAGCTTGTAACCTGGCACCACAGGGGCACGCCGCTCCTCACCAGCTCGAAGCCAGGTTTCATTTATTGCCATAACGTCAACTGAATGCTTTAACATAATAGCAATAAACTCATCATGACCTGTCCCTAGGGATCCGGCATTAAACAATCCAACTTTAAAGTAGGTGCGCCTAAGGCCTATAATTAATAAAGACCACATACAACGTCTGCTTTTCTCCACTACACATATAATTTGAGAAAAACATATCTGGCATATCATTACCAATTCTTATTTCAATAAACGTATGTTGTGTTGAGTTGATACAATGAGAAAATAAACAAAACCTAATCACTAATGCCAGTGACACAACGATGTGTGTAATTCTCACAGCTTTTCGAGTTTTATAACATATATATATAGATGTTGTGGTCCTTGGTAGGATTTTAATAATATTTATACTTACATGCAATTCATACAGTACTAAAATAAAATAAACAAACAAATGCCTTATGGGCCAACTGGAAAAATACCAAAAATCTGTTTAAAATCTTCTTCACGCTGGATACGGTGTGCCGGTTTTCCTTGAGCTCGTCGTATAAATATGCGCCCTTCCTTAGTCCAGGCGTATTTCCAGCCCATACGGCGGCTCTCCTCTCGTGCTTTATAGAATAGTTTCCTATTTGATCCTGTAAGGCGCTCATTAATGTAAAATCGACAGGGGTCACCCTGCCAACCCAGATCAGTGGTGCTAGCACCTCGGCGTACACGGGCTGCGCGAAGGAAGTCTTCCCGCAACGCGCGTCGCGCAAATCGTACTACAAGCGGACGTGGACGCAACTTGCGCTCATGATCGCTGTCATTATTTCCAGGAGCGGGCACTTGGCGGCGTGTACCTACTCGAGCGGCACTTACAATATCACGATCATCTAATTGAATGCCTAATTTCCTAGCAACCAGAGTGGCGACATGCATGTGGTTCTCCGCGTTCTCCTCCGGAAGACCAGTTACCTCAACGTCGTTCAACAGTAATTCTTGGTCGCGTTCATGTAGGGCCGCTTCGAGCTGTTGAACTTTGAGTAAGAGCTCGGCATTCCCTGTACCCTCTGCCAGGCGGCTCTCGAGCGTGGTTGTTCTCTCTTCTATCATGTCAATCCTATTGTTTAATTCTGCAATCGTAACATTGTACTTTGCTACTTCTTGTCTGAAAATAGCCATTTCGCTACGCATTGCGTGGATTTCTTCACGAAAAAGTCTGAGCTCCCCAACCAAATCACATTTTTTTTCCGGTGTGTCATCAACTAAGTCAACGGGTGACAATGATCGTGGTCGATGCCTTCGTTTTGTAACATTAGCATCGTAATGAATAGCACTGCATTCATGCTCAGAAGAAGTTGAAAGAGAATGCATATTATCATAACGCTGTGACGAGTGCACTGGAGTGTTAGTATTATCTCTCTTAGGGAGCTTGCTCCGGCATGTAGGACATTCCCATAATGATTTGTTTTCTTTTGTCATTAATCTATACCTTTTATCCGCGACATTCGCGCAGATCAAATCATATAGCAGGAGGCACACGGAGCATTGCAAGTATTCCGTATCTTTTATAACACTTGTACATCCAGCGCAATTATTTGCCATCTTTTTCTTATATCTGCGGGTATTTGATTATAGTTAACGCTTAATTTGTGTCTCAATAGCGGTTTGCAGTGACTCGCTACTTATATTTGTACCGGGATTCGAACTCACTATCACTCGGCTAAAGGTCCTAAGCGCCATGCATATCGCGGCGCTTACGCGTTTAGTGCAAAAACACCGTCCACACAAGTCACTATTTTATTTTACACACTTTTATTTGCCAAATCGTAATTTTGGTAATAGGAAAAAGTTTAATTCTTTTTTTTTACTATTACTATATGGAATACTTTAGCAATTGGGAACGATATAGGTCACATTTCAAGCAAACACTACACTTTAATCGAGATGAAACCAAGAATAAGCTACACTGAATAACAACAGACGTGTTGCTCGGCCGGCCCACCGACGTCAACCTCAAAGCAAACACTGCCGTACCATCCTTTACTACCCTTGTTGTGACTTTCTTCACTAAACTTTATTTTCATTACTGAATGTGTTTTTTTAAAATGTTCATATAATAACAACATTATTGTATCATTCATTTGACGTTTTTCGACTTTATGGATATAATTATAGAAGAATTATTTAAATATCGATATACCATTTCGAAATCACTCTGCTCAGTCGAGATCGATCGTTTGTTTTTGTTCTGGCGTCACAGAGCCATCGTTTTGTGTTTAAAGGATGTATACGAAAACTCAATATCAATATAGAACACCCAAATATATTGCTAAGCTACAAAACATAATATCAATCGATAAACATGATAATACAGAATCTTTGACAATTCACACCAATCGATCTAGATCTGATATAATCGAAGCCTGTTTTATAGCTTACCGTCGCTTAACAATACCGTTCAGATCATCCATTGATGAAAATAATGTACCCACGCAGAGTGACTTAAGCGGTATTTGTACTCAGTGGCACAAATGATTTAAGCGGTATCGTTAGCTAAGCGACGTTAAGCATATTGCACCTTTACTAGAAAAATGTAGGATCTGGAAATATATTGTTAATCCATTTAAGACTCTAAGACTGCACATTCAAATTTGAAATTATATGCCTCATTTCGAGTTGTCACGCTTTTCTAGTGAAGGTGCAATATGTCATCCAAAACTGTTTTATGGTCATCTAGGAGTTGTTTTTAATCCATGCGTTGTAGCTGGATACCCTTGTATAGACTCCAGGGTAGACTGTTGTATTACAACCTACGCCGAGTGAGACTACTCCGACTAGAACATCATTGTGTAGAAGGGGTCCTCCAGAGTCCCCGTAACAGGTACTTCCTTGGCCTGTTCCAGCACAAACCATCTCATCTACTATATCAAAATTAAATGAATCTTTATAAGCATCCTTGCATTTTTCCTGGTTAACGGTGAGTACTTTCACATGGCGTAGTTGAGCAGACGCGTCGCCCTCCTTCTGTAATTAGAAATACTTGATTACTGAAAGTAATTTATTACTTATTCGGATGTAACAATTACAACGAAATAATTTCTGATGCCCTCGAGGTTATTACGCATTGCATTGGAACAATTACAACTTGCTGACGTTTCGAAAATAATACAACAATTTATTACGATAAAAAAATTTAGTTTTACATTATTTAATATATATATATATATATATTTAAATAACGTACTATTTTAGAAATTATAAAATACCCTGTTTAAAGACTATAAAATGGTAGTGTTTCCTTCTACTGCTCAAATTGACTATTTTTAAAAACCAAATACATACATATTTACTTTTATATGTCTCGGAAACAAACAGGTTAAGTTCATATAATCCACTTGCTATCGAAATACATAAATTAATAAACAGATTCAGTCAACCTTAACAAAACTCCTGACTTTACATCTATTGCCATCAGCCACATCAAATACCACAACAAACTACTACTATATACCTTAAGGACACTAGCGATCTATTTAATAACCCGAATAACTGCTCATACACCAAAACACAATTCCCTATACACGAAGAGCTTACCAAATACCTCCAAACCAACACACTAACTTTCACATCAACACAATTCCTCAGCAACCATGGATACCACAAGGAATACTTGTTCCGTTTTAAAATCAACATCGATCATCATTGTCTTGTTCAAGCAACAACATAACCCAATCTCTGAATCACCTTTTACACGGTTGCCCTCGCTTTGCAAAAGCGAGATACGACCATGAATCCAAGTGTCACTCCCTAAGTATTGACCCTAAAAACTTCAAAGAAGTCATCTCGAAAGAGACCACCAATACACCCCTCCGTAAATTCATCAAAATTATCATCATGAACTTGAAAGCCTTTAACGGCACGTAATCATCCTAACACTCACAATTATAAATTACGTCCCATTCTCCCTAATCGCCCATGGGGCGAACGGGCGACGATCTCTGTGGCCGACGCCGGTTCGCACCATGGGCTGGACACTATTTTATTTTTCATTTTCATTCTCTCATTCCTGCCTGTTGGGCGGGCGGGCGGAGGCCGATCAATGCCTCGGAATCCGCCGGCCTGCCCAACAGGCATCCACATTCACCCATTCTTTTCCCCTATACCCTTTCATCCTTCATCTACCTACACCACACTGTTGGACACAAAGCGTATTCCGATAGCGCCGCGTGTCCAACGTATCACACTCTACAAGGGGGGCGGTTTAAGTCCGTAGGCTACTGGGCACCATTCCCAGTAGAGTCGGGCATGCTGTCAGGAACGGTCCTGGCAGTATACATAAGTATTTCCGCTTCCCACGCAAAAAAAACTTTTCTTACCTCAGTTGCACCCCAGCCCGCAACCCAAACGGGTTCGTTGTCATTCAACTTGTAATCCGATGGTGCAATGTTGACAGGTTTTACTAAATCACTGAACACGATGTCAGCGGTAGTACGGTAAATGCCTATATCGTTTGGATAATCAGGGTGAGCGCCATAATCAGGGTGAGGTATTTTTTCAGCAACATTATATAAAGTGCCATCCTTGTAGTAGAAACTTGATCCAGTGCGAAGTCTCATTCTACTGCAATGTTTTCAATATAAATAAGTTTATTTAATTATTAAAACAGGCGAGGCGAAGGACCTCGCGGCCGCTCCTCAACACGATGGACAGACCTCATTGAGTTCATTACTGGAAATACAACCGACGATAGCTGCCACTCCACCGAGAACAGAGCCACATAAGAAATAAACGTAATAACACAAACAGAAGATCCAAGTTGTGATTAATAAACGAGATAATTTTCTAAGGGGCTATTCAAGTATCACGTGAGCACTCACCAGCCAGGTCTGCAGTTCCGTGTTGGGGCTGGATGGAGCTATATGACAAGTTTTCAGCTTGCCTCAAATATTGGTGCCAGCTCTGCCGTGCTGTTTGCAAACGTAGTAAGTAAATATGAGTTTCATGTGTACTTACTGCGTTTATCGTTAGCACGGTAGAGCGCTCGGGCTAAGAAAACTATGCATAGTGGGACATTTATTTAAAGACTATTCAGTCTATTATTATTTATTATTAACTTTTGTCTTACCTAACCGGGGGGTCCATGCAATGAGCCGCTGTGAGAACGTGTCTGCTGTTTATTATTTCGCCACCGCACATTAAACTCAAGAATAGCAACACAGCGACTTGGAATGGATATTTGTCTATAGTGGTCAGCTCGCCGTCTACGATCCCATACCGTCTGCTACCGGGAGCCGCTGTCAACAAAATTAAGATTTATTGAGTTATAGCTTTATAAACGTCAACAAATAATATAAAATGCATGAGTTAAACCCGTCGTAATTATTAACGAGAAAGTTTGTGAGAATGCATGGATGTATGTTTGTTAGTCTTTCACACAAAAACTACTAAATGGATTTTAATAAATAGGCTATATTTTACAACGATATTGTCATCGTGTGCAGACAAAGTCGCTGGCAGAACACTCCTATGTGTAATAACCGCGGAAGCAGTAGACATTCTCACTTCTTAGCTGTTTTGTTTCAACCGCGTTGGTTTCTAAAAAAACACCAACAGAAAAATAAATATTTAATAGTATTATATTAATTGCTTACCGGCGGCAGTGGCTAGACAGAATATAACATATATTATACAAGCACCCATTTCGCTTCTCAAAATGCGACAAGTGAAATGGTTTCAAACGCCTCCTTTTAAACCGATTTCCAAAAATTTTTAGAATTCCTTTTTAAGCATATTATGGGAATATCTAGGTTATGGACTAGTTTAGTTTAGTATTTTACGTTTTTTTTTATAATTTACTAGACGTATGTCCTCTGAAAAGTCGTTAAAGGTATATTTATTAGGTACAACGTGCATTCTTCATTTATTTATCTTTATTGTATTTTGCTATCTTTATTATAATATTAATTTATTATTTATTGCCGACATTTGAACACTAAACACTTAACATACATGACCTAGATAGTCGAATGTACCACTGACTGGTTTGAATTCCAGTAAACTAAGTTATTTGTTCTTTTTAATTGTGTATTGTATCGTTTACAACTAACAGCTTATAAGTTCGCAGAAATGTTACAAAAACATATGGATACAAGTCCAAAATAAAAGAGTATTTTTATTATTGATTAAATTATTCTGTTAAGGCAATTCAATACAGGTAAGTGAATATAATGATTTATTTGGCTTCTCTTAGAATAGACACAAGCTATGTATACAACTAGGTAGATTAATAATGACTATATAATAATCAATCAATATATTTATTGCATGGTCATGAGTTGTATACAGGTGTTATTGATTATTTACAGAGTACATATACCATGTCCTACCTCAGAGAGGCGTACAATATTTTGCTTACCAAATGCTAATTTAGGTGCAAGGTGCATATATTATTAAACAATTAAAAATATTAAACAATAGCCAGATAAGTAAGTAAGTACATGTAGCACAAGTTAGATTTAATGTTTTACAAATGAGGCATTCATTGCAATGTATAAAAACAAGGCTTCAGAAATTATTAGATGTCATTACTTTTAGAGATAAACAAGCAGCTTCATCGAGACTTGGCTAGTTTTTTACAGAATGTTGTTGGTAGGAGAGACGTCACATTGTAGTTGTGTAAATAATATTAATTGAAACATTATTAGTATCATACCAAATGATAATTTCACATACGTTTTTTATACCTTATTCGTCTTAACAATTATAACGGAATTAACTTGTATATCATTTTTAAGCTGACATTAGACAAGTAGCTGTAGCCAATAGCTAAATGTAACATTGTTATGGGAACTGTAAAGTTTTTGAAATATCATTACAAAATTAAAATACATGAGTTACATCCGATATAACTGTTTCATTCAAAAATACCTACTAAGTTTTTCAGAGTAGAATATATAATTTACAAAGAGACACTAGGTAAATATCAAAATATTATACCCGCATATTTAAATAAAATATATAAAATAAGCATAGGTTATGAACGAGGAGTTCACAAACATTTTAGAAGGTACCTATTTTTTTTGTGTCACTTCTACCTAGTCTATGTTCAATTACGGTCATTACGAGAAAAGATTGTGACCCGACAGTTCTTATTCAATCGTCTCAAAAACCAAGATTTGTCTAATTTAGATGAAAGGTTGCATTTTTGAGAAACCGGCTGTTATCAGACAAATCATACGATAACGATCAAATTGATATTTTAAAACTTAATTTTGCTTGTTTTAAATCAGAAATGAAACAAAAATGAACTAAAGCTCATTACAAAGGTAGTATTTTTGAACAATCTAACCAATCATGGCTGGTAATAATCAGACGAGCTCTACTACCGATTGGACAGCATTCCGAGGAGGCAGCTGAGGCTCGCAATAAACATTTTCGAACTTACCGGACCGATTTCGGCAGAAAATTTTCAAAAGGGATATCCAACTCAATCTTTCCTTCGACCAAAGACATGTTCGTATCTGCGGAACTGTATATTGTGGAATATTCGTCAGAAAGCCATGAAAAATAGGGTACCTATATCGTATTTTATATATTTTTTACGAATATATTGATGTTTATAACAATTAAATTATATTTTTTTTATATTTTTTTTGTTATTTTTTTTATTTTATTGTTATTGTTAAAAAAATATGTAAAATACTACCTTCACTTTTATTTCTGAATTGAAAATTACTAAAACACCACAATTGTCTTATTTCCGCTGGTTAAATTCCAATTATACACAAAAATAATATTGTCCGCCTAGATCGAGCAAATACCAGTATGTGCAAATAAACAAAGTTTTCCTCTTTATAATATTAGTACCCTAGGGCGTGCATTCCATAAAGGCACAGTGTCACTAATGTATGGACTGCCTACCCTGGTGCCATACTAAAGCTCACCCCACTGCACGCGCCTGTTAGTACCTACCCATAGATAAAAATATTTTTTAATAAAATTAATTTCATTTTGATACCTCCACGCTTTTTGAAAAAAAAAGAGTTTCGACAGACAGACAGACGGACAACGAAGTGATCCCAAAGTATCGGAGCGCACGGCAGTGCCCCCGCCAAGGCGAGCGCAAAGCAAACACTGCCGTACCATCCTTTACTACCCTTGTTGTGATTTTTTTTACTAAACTTTGATTTTCATTACTGAATGTTGTTTTAAAAATGTTCATATAATAACAACATTATTGTATCATTCATTTGACGTTTTTCGACTTTATGGATATAATTATCGAAGAATTATTTAAATAATTATTTAAATATCGATACACCATTTCGAAATCACTCTGCTCAGTCGAGATCGATCGTTTGTTTTTGTTCTGGCGTCACAGAGCCATCGTTTTGTGTTAAAAGGATGTGTACGAAAACTCAATATCAATATAGAACACCCAAATATATTGCTAAGCTACAAAACATAATATCAATCGATAAACATGATAATACAGAATCTTTGACAATTCACACCTATCGATCTAGTCCTGAAATAAGCGAAGCTTGTTTTATAGCTTACCGTCGCTTAACAATACCGTTCAGATCATCCATTGATGAAAATAATGTACCCACGCAGAGTGATTTAAGCGGTATTTGAACTCAGTGGCACAAATAATTTAAGCGGTATCGATAGCTAAGCGACGTTAAGCATATTGCACCTTTACTAGAAAAATGTAGCATCTAGAAATATATTGTTAATCTATTTTAAACTCTAAGACTGCACATTTAAATTTGAAATGATATGCCCTATTTCGAGTTGTTACACTTTTCTAGTGAAGGTGCGATATGTCATCCAAAACTGTTTTATGGTCATCTAGGAGTTGTTTTTAATCCATGCGTTGTAGCTGGATACCCTTGTATAGACTCCAGGGTAGACTGTTGTATTACAACCTTTGCCGAGTGAGACTACTCCGACTAGAACATCATTGTGTAGAAGGGGTCCTCCAGAGTCCCCGTAACAGACACTTCCTTGGCCTGATCCAGCACAAACCATCTCATCTATTATATTTACAACATTTTTATAAGCATCCTTGCATTTTTCCTGGTTAAGGGTGAGTACTTTCACATGACGTAGTTGAACAGACGAGCCGCCCCCCAGCTGTAATTAGAAATATTTGATTACTAAAAGTAATTTATTACTTATTCGGTTGTAACAATTACAAAGAAATAATTTCTGATTACTATATTGCACATTGTTGTATTGCACAATGCATTGAAACAATTACACCTTGCTGACTTTTCGAAAATAATGCATCTTACAACAATTTATAACGATAAAAAAAATCAAGTTGTACTTTATTCAATCTATAATTTATAAATTCTTAAATAAAGTACTATTTGAGAAATTATAGAATAACCTGATTAAAGACTATAAAATGGTAGTGTTTCCTTCTCAAATCCATCAATATTTACTTGTGTATTTCTAGCCTTTCGAAAACAAGCAGGTTAACAGTTTAACAGTTCTCACCCTAGTACTTCCCCAGCCCGCAACCCAAACGGGTTCGTTGTCGTCCAACTTGTAATCCGATGGTGCTATGTTGACAGGTTTTACTAAATCACTGAACACGATGTCAGCGGTAGTACGGTAAATGCCTATATCGTTTGGATAATCAGGGTGAGCGCCATAATCAGGGTGAGGTATTGACTGAGCAACATCATATAAAGTGCCATCCTTGGTTTGGTAACTTGATCCAGCGCGAAGTTTCATTTTTCTGCAATGGTTCCAATATAAATAAGTTTTTTTATTTATTAAAAAAAGGCGAGGCGAAAGACCTCGCGGCCACTCCCCAACACGATGGACAGACCTCATTGAGTTCATTACTGGAAATACAACCGACGATAGCTGCCACTCCACCAAGAACAGAGCCACATAAGAAAAAATCGTAAAAAGACAAACAGAAAATCCAAGTTGTGATTAATAAACGAGACAATTTTCTAAGGGGCTGTTCAAGTATGACGTGAGCACTCACCAGCCAGGTCTGCAGTTCCGTGTTGGGGCTGGATGGAGCTATATGACAAGTTTTCAGCTTGCCTCAAATATTGGAGCCAGCTCTGCCGTGCTGATTGTGAACGTAGTAAGTAAATATGAGTTTCATGTGTACTTACTGCGTTTATCGTTAGCACGGCAGAGCGCTCGGGCTAAGAGGACTATGCGTAGTGGGACTTTTATTTAAAGACTGAATTATTATTATTTATTATTAACTTTTGTCTTACGTAACCGGGTAGCCCATGCAATGAGCCGCTGTGAGAACGTGTTTGCTGTTTATTATTACGCCACCGCACATTAAACGAAAGTCTCGCAGCACAGCGACTTGGAATGGATATTTGTCTATAGTGGTCAGCTCGCCGTCTACGATCTCATACCGTCTGCTACCGGGAGCCGCTGTCAACAAAATTGTAAATTATTGAGTAGCTTTATAAACGTCAACAAATAATATAAAATGCGTGAGTTAAACCCGTTGTAATTATATACGAGAAAGTTTGTAAGAATGCATGGATGCATGTTTGTTAGTCCTTCACACAAAAACTACTAAATGTATTTTATTAAATAGGCTATATTTTACAACGATATTGTGTACTCATCGTGTGCAGACAAAGTCGCGGGCAGAACACTGTGATGTGTAATAATCGCGAAGGCAGTAGAAATTCTGACTTCTTAGCTGTTTTATTTCAACCGCGTTGGTTTAAAAAAAAACACCAACAGCAAAATAAATATTTAATAGTATTATATTAACTACTTACCGGCGGCAGTGGCTAGACAGAATAATATAACATATATTATACAAGCACCCATTTCGCTTCTCAAAATGCGACAAGTGAAATGGTTTAAAACGCCTCCTTTTAAACCGATTTCCAATAATTTTTAGAATTCCTTTTTAAGCATATTATGGCAATATCTGGGTTATGGACTAGTTTAGTTTTATGTCTTTTTTTATAATTTACTAGACTTATGTCCTCTGAAAAGTCGTTAAAGAGCTATTTTAACAGTTGGTATTTAGGCCTAAGTATTATATTTATTAGGTACAACGTGCATTCTTCATTTATTTATCTTTATTGTATTTTGCTATCTTTATTATAATATATTGATTTATTATTTATTGCCTACATTTGAACACTAAACACTTAACATACATGAGCTTGATAGTCGAATGTACCACTGACTGGTTTGAATTCCAGTTAACTAAGTTATTTGTAATTTTTTAATTGTGTATTGTATCGTGTACAACTAACAGCTTATTAGTTCTCAGAAATGTTACGAATACATATGGATACAAGTCCAAAATAGAGTATTTTTATTATTGATTAAATTATTCTGTTAAGGCAATTCAATACAGGTAAGTGAATATAATGATTTATTTGGCTTCTCTTAGAATGGACACAAGCTATGTATACAACTAGGTAGATTAATAATGACTATGAAATAATCAATCAATCAATATATTTATTGCATGGTCATGAGTTGTATACAGGTGTTATTGATTATTTACAGAGTACATATACCATGTCCTACCTCAGAGAGGCGTACAATATTTTGCTTACCTAATGCTAATTTAGGTGCAAGGTGCATAAATACCTAATTAAAAATATTAAACAATAGTCAGATAAGTAAGTAAGTACATGTAGCACAAGTTAGATTTAATGTTTTATAGATGAGGCATTCATTGCAATGTATAATGACCGCGAAGGCTTCAGAAATTATTAGATTTCATTACTTTTACGATAAACAAGCAGCTTCATCGAGACTTGGCTAGTTTTTTACAGAATGTCGTTGGTGGGATAGATTATACATTGAGGACGTTTGAGACGCCGTCGTTGTCGTCTCTAGCTGTGTCTGTAGTTGTGTAAATAATATTAAGCACCTATCAATTGAAACATTATAACTAACATTACCAGATGATCATTTCACTTACGTTTTTTATACCTTATTCGTCTTAACAATTATAACGGAATTAACTTGTACCTATTTCATTTTTACAAGTAGCTGTAGCCAATTTTAACATTGTCATGGGAACTGTAAAGTATGTGAAATATCATTACGAACTTCAAATACGTGAGTTTAATTCGTTATAACTGATTAATTCGAAAATACCTGCCTACTATGTTTTTCAGAGTAGAATATATAATTTACAAAGAGACACTAGGGAAATATCAAAATATACCTGCATAATTAAGAAAAAACATATAAAATAAGCATAGGTTGTGAACGAGGAGTTCACAACAGGATCCTAGGTGTTGGCTCTGGTGCTGGTCGCGGGCGGGCGGGACCGGGCGCTGTGGAGGTCCTCGGAGACCGCCGCCCAGCAGTGGACGACTAGTCTTAATATACTATTATGGTGTCGAGACGTGTTCAACATCATGCGCACGGGGTGAGGTGCGCGGGCGGCGCGGCGCCGACGCTCGGCTGGCATCGGGCAGCATCGGGTTCCTTCGCGAGGCCCGGCTGCGGCCTCCACGATGGGAACGCCCCTTGCGCATACGCGTCTCTCGGACTCGGACGCGCCTCTTCCGTAATTTTTATATTTTTATATTTTTTATAACGGCGATTAAACCAGCCCATTCCTCAAATACAGTCCGCTTTTTATTAAAGTCCCTGCTAGGACCCTTAACATATGGCGTAGATGATTTCAAAATCAACAAAATTAATTTCACATAAAACTCAGTACCTAACGATTAACAGAGACACAAAGAAAACGGCAACTAGTAGTTTGCGCAGTTCGGTATAAATCAACAGTAAGTTGTTGAACAGTTTATGGGGTACAGTCACGCCATTTCAGGTTTGTTTTTTCCATTTGACTACATCCATTATCGTTTTTGGGGTGACCTCATGACTCCATTTTAGATGCACCCTAATTTTATAGCGTGTACGGTTACGGAGAAGTTAATAATATTTTTTTAATTTGTGTGTGTTTAGGTATTTTATAATTGTACTAGCGATCCGCCCGGCTTCACACGGACGCTATATACCTTCCTCTTCAATCACTATATCTATTAAAAAACTGCTTTAAAATCCGTTGCGGGGTTTTAAAGATTTAAGCATAGGTATATAGGGACGGACAGACAGCTACAACGACTTGGTTTCATACTATGTAGTGTTTTAACTTTTATGTATAATTATAATAGGTCAGTTGGTAATAAACATTAGAAAAGAAAACCAATTGACTTGTTAATTAGTAAATATTGTTAGAAATACAGTCCGCAAGTGCATCAATTACAATTAAACTAACTTAAAGGTCATCTAAGTACTGTATGGGGAAAAATAATAGTGATTCAGTAAATTGTTAAACATATTATAGGATATCACAAATCATAATAAAGGAAATTAAACCCTATTTCCTTTATTTATAGTTAGATTTCACATTTGAAGGAGGCGTAGGTAATATTTCAAGATTGATGAGAACTAAACGCTAGTGGAAAACTGGGCCATGTTCGGAGACAGTAAATTATATTTGTCTAACTTTGTTTATGACGGTGTGACGTCATACAACCGTATAGATATATACAGTACTAGCTTCTGCCCGCGACTTCGTCCGCGTGGAACTCGTCCTTTTTTGCAACCGGTTAAAAAGTAGCCTATGTCCTTTCTGAAGCTCCAGACTTTCTTTGTACCAAATTTCATTTAAATCGGTCCAGTAGTTTTAGCGTGAAAGCGTAACAGACAGACAGACAGAGTTACTTTCGCATTTATAATATATAGAGCATAGAGCATAGAGCAATAGAGCAAAAGTCCCAACCAAAACGACTAAAAATCACTATCTCAATTTAGTTATCTGCCTACTGCCTACCCCCTAAGAACGATGGCGTGATTATTTATAGCCTATGTCCATTTCTAGGTTATCATCTATTACCATACCAAATTTCATCATAATCCGTTAAGCCGTTTAGACGTGAAAGAGCAAAAGTCCCAACCAAAACGACTAAAAATCACTATCTCAATTTAGTTATCTGCCTACTGCCTACCCCCTAAGAACGATGGCGTGATTATTTATAGCCTATGTCCGTTTCTAGGTTATCATCTATTACCATACCAAATTTCATCAAAATCCGTTGAGCCGTTTAGGCGTGAAAGAGCAACAGACAGACAGACAGACAGACAGACAGACAGAGTTACTAAAGCATTTATAATATTAGTAGGGAAGTAGGGATAGTAGGGATAGACGTTCGCCCCTGCTTCGCACGGGTCCCCTTTTTTTTCATAATATTCTATAGCCTGTGTTACTCGTGGATATTGTAGCTTTCGAATGGTAAAAGATTTTTTAAAAACGGTCTTGTAGTTTTTAAGCCATTTCATTACAACCAAACAAAGTTTTCCTGTTTATAAAATTAGTATTGATAAAAATATTTTTTAATAAAATAAATTTCAGTTTGATACCTCCACGCGTTTTTGAAAAAAAGATTTAGACAAACAGACAGACGGACAACGAAGTGATCCCAAAGTATCGGAGCGCACGGCAGTGCCCCCGCCAAGGCGAGCGCAAAGCAAACACTGCCGTACCAGCCTTTACTACCCTTGTTGTGACTTTCTTCACTAAACTTTATTTTCATTACTGAATGTTGTTATAAAAATGTTCATATAATAACAACATTATTGTATCATTCATTTGACGTTTTTCGACTTTATGGATATAATTATCGAAGAATTATTTAAATATCGATACACCATTTCGAAATCACTCTGCTCAGTCGAGATCGATCGTTTGTTTTTGTTCTGGCGTCACAGAGCCATCGTTTTGTGTTCAAAGGATGTATACGAAAACTCAATATCAATATAGAACACCCAAATATATTGCTAAGCTACAAAACATAATATCAATCGATAAACATGATAATACAGAATTTTTGACAATTCACACCAATCGATCTAGTCCTGAAATAAGCGAAGCTTGTTTTATAGCTTACCGTCGCTTAACAATACCGTTCAGATCATCCATTGATGAAAATAATGTACCCACGCAGAGTGACTTAAGCGGTATTTGAACTCAGTGGCACAAATTATTTAAGCGGTATCGTTAGCTAAGCGACGTTAAGCATATTGCACCTTTACTAGAAAAATGTAACATCTAGAAATATATTGTTAATCCATTTATGACTCTAAGACTGCACATTCAAATTTAAAATTATATGCCTCATTTCGAGTTGTCACGCTTTTCTAGTGAAGGTGCAATATGTCATCCAAAACTGTTTTATGGTCATCTAGGAGTTGTTTTTAATCCATGCGTTGTAGCTGGATACCCTTGTATAGACTCCAGGGTAGACTGTTGTATTACAATCTACGCCGAGTGAGACTACTCCGACTAGAACATCATTGTGTAGAAGGGGTCCTCCAGAGTCCCCGTAACAGGTACTTCCTTGGCCTGTTCCAGCACAAACCATCTCATCTACAATATTTAGAAGATCTTTATAAGCATCCTTGCATTTTTCCTGGTTAACGGTGAGTACTTTCACATGGCGTAGTTGAGCAGACGCGTCGCCCTCCGGCTGTAATTAGAAATATTTGATTACTGAAAGTAATTTATTACTTATTCGGATGTAACAATTACAACGAAATAATTTCTGATGCCCTCGAGGTTATTACACATTGCATTGAAACAATTACAACTTGCTGACGTTTCGAAAATAATACAACAATTTATTACGATAAAAAAATTAAGTTTTACATTATTTAATATATATATATATATTTAAATAACGTACTATTTTAGAAATTATAAAATACCCTGTTTAAAGACTATAAAATGGTAGTGTTTCCTTCTACTGCTCAAATTGACTATTTTTAAAAACCAAATACATACATATTTACTTTTATATGTCTCGGAAACAAACAGGTTAAGTTCATATAATCCACTTGCTATCGGAATACATAAATTAATAAACAGATTCAGTCAACCTTAACAAAACTCCTGACTTTACATCTATTGCCATCAGCCACATCAAATACCACAACAAAACTATATCCCTTAAGGACACTAGCGATCTATATAATAACCCGAATAACTGCTCATACACCAAAACACAATTCCCTACACACGAAGAGCTTGCCAAATACCTCCAAACCAACACACTAACTTTCACATCAACACAATTCCTCAGCAACCATGGATACCACAAGAAATACTTGTTCCGTTTTAAAATCAACATCGATCATCAATGTCTTGTTCAAGCAACAACATAACCCAATCTCTGAATCACCTTTTACACGATTGCCCTCGCTTTGCAAAAGCGAGATACGACCATGAATCCAAGTGTCACTCCCTAAGTATTGACCCTAAAAACTTCAAAGAAGTCATCTCGAAAGAGACCACCAATACACCCCTCCGTAAATTCATCAAAATTATCATCATGAACTTGAAAGCCTTTAACGGCACGTAATCATCCTAACACTCACAATTATAAATTACGTCCCATTCTCCCTAATCGCCCATTGGGCGAACGGGCGACGATCTCTGTGGTCCAACGTATCACACTCTACAAGGGGGGCGGTTTAAGTCCGTAGGCTACTGGGCACCATTCCCAGTAGAGTCGGGCATGCTGTCAAGAACGGTCCTGGCAGTATACATAAGTATTTCCGCTTCCCACGCAAAAAAAAACTTTTCTTACCGTAGTTGCACCCCAGCCCGCAGCCCAAACGGGTTCGTTGTCATTCAACTTGTAATCCGATGGTGCAATGTTGACAGGTTTTACTAAATCACTGAACACGATGTCAGCGGTAGTACGAAAAATGCCTATATCGTTTGGATATTCATCAGGGTCATAATCAGGGTGAGGTATTGACTGAGCAACATCATATAAAGTGCCATCCTTGTTGTGGAAACTTGATCCAGTGCGAAGTTTCATTTTTCTGCAATGTTTCCAATATAAATAAGTTTATTTATTTATTCAAACAGGCGAGGCGAAGGACCTCGCGGCCGCTTCTCAACACGATGGACAGACCTCATTGAGTTCATTACTGGAAATGCAACCGACGATAGCTGCCACTCCACCGAGAACAGAGCCACATAAGAAATAATCGTAATAAGACAAACAGAAGATCCAAGTTGTGATTAATAAACGAGATAATTTTCTAGAGGCTGTTCAAGTATCACGTGAGCACTCACCAGCCAGGTCTGCAGTTCCGTGTTGGGGTTGGATGGAGCTATATGACAAGTGTTCAGCTTGCCTCAAATATTGGTGCCAGCTCTGCCGTGCTGATTGCAAACGTAGTAAGTAAATATGAGTTTCATGTGTACTTACTGCGTTTATCGTTAGCACGGTAGAGCGCTCGGGCTAAGAAAACTATGCATAGTGGGACATTTATTTAAAGAATGAATTATTATCATTTATTATTAACTTTTGTCTTACCTAACCGGTTCGTCCATGCAATGAGCCGCTGTGAGAACGTGTCTGCTGTTTATTATTTCGCCACCGCACATAAAACGCAAGTCTCGCAACACAGCGACTTGGAATGGATATTTGTCTATAGTGGTCAGCTCGCCGTCTACGATCCCATACCGTCTGCTACCGGGAGCCGCTGTCAACATAATTGAAATTTATTGTTTCAACAAATAATGTAAAATGCGTGAGTTAAACCCGTTATAATTATAAACCAGAAAGTTTGTGAGAATGCATAGATGCATGTTTGTTAGTCTTTCACACAAAAACTACTAAATGTATTTTAATAAATAGAGTTGTAACATCGTATAAATTAAACACACGTCAACAACGCCATACAAAGGATTAGTTCAGAAAGTACCGCTAGATGGCGCTGTTACTACGAGTAAACATGCTAACGAGTGTTTCCCTCAGATTTCATATAGATTTTGTTAACTTTTGTTTCGATAATTAAAATCCTTCAGGTGATACTTAACCTACTTGTGATTGCTTTAAGAGTGCACTATCCTCCGGGGTGGACACTCTCGAACCTTCGCTGGTAGCTAAGTACTCTAATCGCGCTTTGGATAGACGCATCTACTCACGTAGAACGTTGTTCCGAACGTGACCCTAACCCATTGTAACAGTCCGTAATAAACGAACTATACGCGATACTCCACGAGTTTGATTGTGCCTACGTCCAACCTCCGACACCCCGCCACCGTATTACAAACTGGCGCCCAACGTGGGGCAAGCTTCGACGAAAAGAAGTTACTTTGTCATGAAGTCCGGACGTACGACAACAATCGAAAGAAAAACCGGGAAATCTGCCAGCTCTGCACTTTCTGAAGAAACCCCAGAAACCAACATGTCAATCAACCTAACGAACGACCAATTCAAGGAACTCCTGATAACTATCGGTGCCGGCAGCAAGAACTCGATGACCACCTGCAATTTTACTTACGACGGTTCAAAAAACTCCGATTCGGTAGAAGCATTCCTGGCCGGAGTATCAGTCTTCAAGGAAATCGAAAATATCAGCGATACCGATGCGATGAAAGGTCTACCATTACTTCTGCAGGGCGAAGCGGGCTCTTGGTGGCAAGGAGTCAAGGAAAGCGTGAAAACCTGGTCAGAGTTTGAAAAACGCTTGCGTACTAACTTTGCTCCAAAGAAGCCTGCGTTCATCCTATATCACGAGCTCATGACGGTAAAACAGGACTCGGACACTACTACAGCATCCTTTATCGCCAAGAAAAGACTGCTGTTCTCCCTATTACCAGCACCAGCGCACCCTGAGGAACAACAGCTTGATATGATTTATAGTCTTCTCAAACTCCAGATAAGGGATAGAGTACCCCGAAGTTCAATAAAAACTTATGAAGAATTGTTGAGTGCTGCACACGGTGCGGAGCAAGTTCTTCTGGAACAGAAACATGCGAGTGTTGGAAAAGCAACAATTAATCACCAGTCAGCAGGACAACCCTCACACTCAAATACAGGAAGACTCCGCTGTAATTATTGCAAGTACCCGGGTCACACTACTGATGCCTGCCGCAAGAAGGAATTTGCCAATTCAACAATAGCTACACCTGCAAGCCAGTCAAAACAAGCTCCGGCTGCGGGATCTGATTTTCAAAGCCAAATGCCTACACCTTCCATGCCAAAGTTCTCGTGTTATGGCTGTGGCGCTCCAGGTGTAGTACGCACCAGCTGCCCCACCTGCTCAACTCAACCTAAGCGGGGCCCCATTAAGGATGATCCCATTGGATTCTGCGCCGTAAACGTTCAGACAGATGCCAGGGCAAGACCAGTCATATGCTTGAACATAAGGAACATACACGGATATGGCTACATTGATACTTGTGCAAAAGCAAGCGTGGCATCTTATCATCTATATAGTCAGTTAAAGCAAGAAGGGTTCCTGTTCAAAAAGGAGAAGGTACAGATCACTTTGGCCGATGGAGTTCCCAAACAACAAGAAGTGCTCACAGTCAAGGTTGATGTTAATATTTGTGAGCGAATCATCTCAACTACATTTGTAGTCCTGCCAGAATCCCGAGACAATCGAACTCTATTGGGAATAGGATTTCTCCAGGATGCACGGATAATTCTCGATATGGCCCAGTTTACTTGGTGGTTCATTGACAGCCCAGAGGAGATTCATGAGCTATATGAAGAGGATTTCCTTAAATTCTTCGAACCTCAAAATAAAATAGGCATATCCCATACTTCAATTGAAATACACAAACCGTGCCCAGTTTACGATGTAAATCAGAACATCACACGTGTGGCTACAGTTGAGGAAACTGGGGATACAGGGAATCAGCCATCAAAAATGCAGAAGAATTCATATGGTCCTCCCTATCGACTACTCCAAATAAATGATCAAGTAACAACCAGACGATACAAGACTTTCGACGGATATGATCCAAGATCAGATTATATGATGCGCGATGCCCAGCGATCTATACATGACATCGAAGTCACCTTATCTCCAAGATCACAGAGCCTCTTCCCTGGAACGGTGGAGTACGGCGTGGATCTAGGGATCGACTCATTAGATATGATTGATTCTTACATCCAACGTGATACCCCACTTGTAATTCATCATGCAACTGCCTTAGAGCCATATAAAGGAGAGGAAGACAATTTACAGACTCCCGCTCAACCAATACGCGAACGAGGCCGTCCCAGGAAACAATAAGATGAAATAATCCAGTTTCCCTTGTCGGGTCGACTGCAGAAACTGAGGGGGGGAGTTGTAACATCGTATAAATTAAACACACGTCAACAACGCCATACAAAGGATTAGTTCAGAAAGTACCGCTAGATGGCGCTGTTACTACGAGTAAACATGCTAACGAGTGTTTCCCTCAGATTTCATATAGATTTTGTTAACTTTTGTTTCGATAATTAAAATCCTTCAGGTGATACTTAACCTACTTGTGATTGCTTTAAGAGTGCACTATCCTCCGGGGTGGACACTCTCGAACCTTCGCTGGTAGCTAAGTACTCTAATCGCGCTTTGGATAGACGCATCTACTCACGTAGAACGTTGTTCCGAACGTGACCCTAACCCATTGTAACAGTCCGTATTAAACGAACTATACGCGATACTCCACGAGTTTGATTGTGCCTACGTCCAACCTCCGACACCCCGCCACCGTATTACAGGCTATATTTTACATTGATACTGTGTACTCATCGTGTGCAGACAAAGTCGCGGGCAGAACACTCCTATGTGTAATAACCGCGGAGGCAGTAGACATTCTCACTTCTTAGCTGTTTTGTTTCAACCGCGATGGTTTTAAAAAAAAACACCTACAGCAAAATAAATATTTGATAGTATTATATTAACTACTTACCGGCGGCAGTGGCTAGACAGAATATAACATATATTATACAAGCACCCATTTCGCTTCTCAAAATGCGACAAGTGAAATGGTTTAAAACGCCTCCTTTTAAACCGATTTCCAATAATTTTTAGAATTCCTTTTTAAGCATATTATGGCAATATCGAGGTCAGGTAAAAAAAGACGTAAAATACTAAACTAAACTAGTCCATAGTTTAGTTTAGTATTTTACGTCTTTTTTTATAATTTACTAGACGTATGTCCTCTGAAAAGTCGTTAAAGAGCTATTTTAACAGTCGGTATTTAGGCCTAAGTATTATATTTATTAGGTACAACGTGCATTCTTCATTTATTTATCTTTATTGTATTTTGCTATCTTTATTATAATATTAATTTATTATTTATTACTGACATTTGAACAGTAAACACTTAACATACATGAGCTAGATAGTCGAATGTACCACTGACTGGTTTGAATTCCAGTAAACTAAGTTACTTGTTCTTTTTAATTGTGTATTGTATCGTGTACAACTAACAGCTTATTAGTTCTCAGAAATGTTACGAATACATATGGATACAAGTCCAAAATAAAAGAGTATTTTTATTATTGATTAAATTATTCTGTTAAGGCAATTCAATACAGGTAAGTGAATATAATGATTTATTTGGCTTCTCTTAGAATGGACACAAGCTATGTATACAACTAGGTAGATTAATAATGACTATATAATAATCAATCAATATATTTAGTGCATGGTCATGAGTTGTATACAGGTGTTATTGATTATTTACAGAGTACATATACCATGTCCGACCTCAGAGAGGCGTACCTACAATATTTTGCTTACCTAACGCTAATTTAGGTGCAAGGTGCATAAATTATTAAACAATTACAGTTAGATTAGTAAGTAGGTAAGTATATTATGTAGCACAAGTTAGATTTAATGTTTTATAGATGAGGCATTCATTTCAATGTATAATGACCGCGAAAGCTTCAGCAATTATTAGATTTCATTACTTTTTGAGATAAACAAGCAGCTTCATCGAGACTTGGCTGTTTTTTACAGAATGTCGTCGGTGGGATAGATTTTACATTGAGGACGTTTGAGACGCCGTCGTTGTCGTCTCTAGCTGTGTCTGTAGTTGTGTAAATAATATTAAGCTCCTATCAATTGAAACATTATTAGTATCAGACCAGATGATCATTTCACTTACGTTTTTTATACCTAATTCGTCTTAACAATTATAACGGAATTTACTTGTATATCATTTTTAAGCTGACATTAGACAAGTAGCTGTAGCCAATAGCTATATGTAACATTGTTATGGGAACTGTAAAGTTTTTGAAATATCATTACAAAATTAAAATACATGAATTACATCCGATATAACTGTTTCATTCAAAAATACCTACTACGTTTTTCAGAGTAGAATATTATATAATTTACAAAGAGACACTAGGGAAATATCAAAATATTATACCTGCATATTTAAATAAAATATATAAAATAAGCATAGGTTATGAACGAGGAGTTCACAAACATTTTAGAAGGTACCTATTTTTTTTGTGTCACTTCTACCTAGTCTATGTTCGTTTTAGATTTACGAGGGTCATTACGAGAAAATATTGTGACCCGACAGTTCTTATTCAATCGTTTCAAAAACCAAGATTTGTCTAATTTAGATGAAAGGTTGGATTTTTTGAGAAACCGGCTGTTATCAGACAAATCATACGATAACGATCAAATTGATATTTTAAAACTTAATTTTGCTTGTTTTAAATCAGAAATGAAACAAAGATGAGGGTGCGCCAAATTTGAACTAAATTTTTAATGTCGATTATCGGAAGTCCGAAAATATTGTTACTAAAAATTTACATCCTAATAGTCACTACTCATAACTACTCTGTTCCTAACATTCTGTATTCCTAATCATTCAACTTCATAATGTTTGTCGCAATAAAGTTTATTATACTACTATTTATTCATCTATATTTTCTCAACATAACCATCTTTTACAATATTATCCATTATCATATTTTTGTTATGTAGATTAGTTTTAATTCATAAAATTGAACAATATTAATTTTATAAGGGTAAATAAGTTTCTTGTGCTTGGGTTTGTGAAAATAACTGCTTCCAGAACAGTAGGTTAGGTTAGGTTAGAACTGCGATCATAACAGGATAAAAAGGGCTACCAGAACAGTACCTTCTATCAAATACCGGAAAGTAGGTCACACTAAGAAACAAGCAAAGTAAAAAAAGTTAACTATGTAAAATTCTGTAAAGTAGGTAAATACAAACCTTCTCTTTTAAGGCATCCAAGCGCGTTAACCATTGACTGAGATCGGTATCTTACGTATTGCATACCCTCAATAAGAATCATAATTATAATCGTGTACCCGCACATTACATGATATCCGCATATTAATAATATTAGTAATAATATTAGAAAAAAGAACTATATGATTTTAAATGTTATAAAGAAAAATGTTAGGATTTACATAAAGTTAGAACAGTGAAATTATTAATTCAAATTTTCGGAAAACTGAGTGTTATGGACTGCGTTAATAGTAAAAGAAATTGTAGGCACGAAAACTTTAGTAAACAAAATTTTAGGAAAAGTAATCATTAGGAGTACAAATCGTTAGGAAAATCATTTTCATTATTAAAACACCATAATTGTCTTATTTCCGCTGGTTAAATTCCAATCATACACAAAAATAATATTGTCCACCTAGATCGAGCAAATACCAGTATGTGCAAAGAAACAAAGTTTTCCTCTTTATAATATTACTTAGTACCTATAGATAAAAATATTTTTTAATAAAACGAATTTCATTTTGATACCTCCACGCTTTTTTGAAAAAAAAGGGTTTCGACAGACAGACGGACAACGAAGTGATCCCAAAGTATCGGAGCGCACGGCAGTGCCCCCGCCAAGGCGGGCGCAAAGCAAACACTGCCGTACCATCCTTTTGTGACTTTTTTTACTAAACTTTGATTTTCATTACTGAATGTTGTTTTAAAAATGTTCATATAATAACAACATTATTGTATCATGCATTTGACGTTTTTCGACTTTATGGATATAATTATCAAATAATTATTTAAATATCGATACACCATTTCGAAATCACTCTGCTCAGTCGAGATCGATCGTTTGTTTTTGTTCTGGCGTCACAGAGCCATCGTTTTGTGTTAAAAGGATGTATACGAAAACTCAATATCAATATAGAACACCCAAATATATTGCTAAGCTACAAAACATGATATCAATCGATAAACATGATAATACAGAATCTTTGACAATTCATACCAATCGATCTAGTCCTGAAATAAGCGAAGCTTGTTTTATAGCTTACCGTCGCTTAACAATACCGTTCAGATCATCCATTGATGAAAATAATGTACCCACGCAGAGTGATTTAAGCGGTATTTGAACTCAGTGGCACAAATGATTTAAGCGGTATCGTTAGCTAAGCGACGTTAAGCATATTGCACCTTTACTAGAAAAATGTAGCATCTAGAAATATATTGTTAATCTATTTTAAACTCTAAGACTGCACATTTAAATTTGAAATTATATGCTTCATTTCGAGTTGTCACACTTTTCTAGTGAAGGTGCAATATGTCATCCAAAACTGTTTTATGGTCATCTAGGAGTTGTTTCTAATCCATGCGTTGTAGCTGGATACCCTTGTATAGACTCCAGGGTAGAATGGTGAATTACAACCTTTGCCGAGTGAGACTACTCCGACTAGAACATCATTGTGTAGAAGGGGTCCTCCAGAGTCTCCATAGCAGGCATCTCCTTGGCCTGTTCCAGCACAAACCATCTCATCTACTATATTTACAATGTCTTCATAAACATTCTTGCATTTTTCCTGGTTAACGGTGAGTATTTTCACATGGCGTAGTTGATCAGATAAGCGGGGGGCAGCATACTGTAATTGGAAATATTTGATTACTGAAGTTTCGAAAGTAATGCATCTTACAACAATTTATTACGATAAAAAAAAATAAGTTGTACATTATTTTAATGTAGAATTATGATTTCTCAAATGAGGTCCTATTTTAGAAATTATAAAATAACCTGTTTAAATGACTATAATAATTATGGTAGTGTTTCCTTCTACTGCTTCTACTGCACAAATTTACTGTTTTTATAAACCAAATACATCAATAGGTATTTACTTGTGTATTTCTAGTGTTTCGGGAACAAACAGGTTAACAGTTTAACAGTTCTTACCTCAGTGTCACCCCAGCCAGCAACCCAAACCGTTTCGTTGTCGTTCAACTTGTAATCCGGTGGTGCAATGTTGACAGGTTTTACTAAATCACTGAACACGATGTCAGCGGTAGTACGAAAAATGCCTATATCGTTTGGAAATTTATGAGGGACATAATCAGGGTGAGGTATTGTCTGAGCAACATCATATAAAGTGCCATCCTTGTTGTGGAAACTTGATCCAGCGCGAAGTTTAATTTTTCTGCAATGTTTTCAATATAAATAAGTGTATTTAATTATTAAAACAGGCGAGGCAAAGGTCCTCGCGGCCGCTCCCCAACACGACGGACAGACCTCATTGAGTTAATTACTGGAAATACAACCGACGATAGCTGCCACTCCACCGAGAACAGAGCCACATAAGAAATAAACGTAATAACACAAACAGAAGATCCAAGTTGTGATTAATAAAACGAGAAGTAAACGAGATAATTCTCTAAGGGGCTGTTCAAGTATGACGTCAGCACTCACCAGCCAGGTCTGCAGTTCCGTGTTGGGGTTTCGTAGTGGGACATTTATTTAAAGACTGAATTATTATCATTTATTATTAACTTTTGTCTTACTTGGGCGGGCCCATGCAATGAGCCGCTGTGAGAACGTGTCTGCTGTTTATGATTATGCCACTGCACCTCAACTCCAAGTTATGCCGCAACACAGCGACTTGGAATGGATATTTGTCTATAGTGGTCAGCTCGCCGTCTATAATCCCAAACCGGCGGCTGTCAACTAACCCACCGGGAGCCGCTGTCAACAACATTGAAATTTATTGTGTCAACAAATAATATAAATTGCGCGAGTTAAACCCGTTATAATTATAAACGAGAAAGTTTGTGAGAATGCATGGATGTATGTTTGTTAATCTTTCATAAAAATTACAAAATGGATTTTAATAGATAGGTAGGCTTTATTTTACAACGATATCGATATCTATATCGATATATATATACAATATATATGTCGCGGGCAGAACCGCGGAGGCAGTAGAAATTCTGACTTCTTAGCTGTTTTGTTTCAACCGCGTGGTTTAAAAAAAACACCAACAGGCAAAATAAATATTTGATAGTATTATATTAATTACTTACCGGCGGCAGTGGCTAGACAGAATATAACATATATTATACAAGCACCCATTTCGCTTCTCAAAATGCGACAAGTGAAATGGTTTAAAACGCCTCCTTTTAAACCGATTTCCAATAATTTTTAGAATTCCTTTTTAAGCATATTATGGCAATATCTGGGTCATGGACTAGTTTAGTTTAGTATTTTACGTCTTTTTTTATAATTTACTAGACGTATGTCCTCTGAAAAGTCGTTAAAGAGCTATTCTAACAGTTGGTATTTAGGCCTAAGTATTACATTTATTAGGCACAATGTGCATTCTTCATTTATTTATCTTTATTGTATTTTGCTATCTTTATTATAATATTAATTTATTATCTATTGCCTACATTTGAACACTAAACACTTAACATACATGACCTAGATAGTCGAATGTACCACTGCCTAGTTTGAATTTCAATAACAAACAATGTAATTTTTTTAATTGTGTATTATGTAATGTTCAACTAGCATTGGCTTATGCTTATTATATATCCAGGTGTCATGAGTTGTATACAGGTGTTATTTATTATCTATAGAGTACATATAGCATGTTCTACCTCACAGAGGTGTACATTTTTTTAATGCTAATTTAGTTATTTATTTACCTCAAGATTGTTGTGCATAAATTATTAAACAATTAAAAAATATTAAACAACAATCAGTTTAGTTAGAACATGTAGCACAAGGTTAGATTTGAGGCTTTAGAAATTATTAGACGTCATTACTCTTGATATAAACAAGCAGCTTCATCGAGACTTGGCTAGTTTTTTACAGAATGTCGTTGGTGGGATATATTTTACATTGAGGACGTTTGAGACGCCGTCGTTGTCGTCTCTAGCTGTGTCTGTAGTTGTGTAAATAATATTAAGCACCTATCAATTGAAACATTATAACTAACATTACCAGACGATCATTTATATTAACTTTTTGTTCTAAATTCGCCTTTTAAACAAAAAAAAATAGAATCTTTCACACGCACGCACGCAAACGCTTACAATCTGACACACACGTTTGTGTGTGTGTACGTATGTACACGTATGTACACACACACACACACACATGCGCCGTTCTTAGAGCCTTCTTACAGTTCTAAGTTCCATACAAGCGCTAAAAACCATTTGCTCATTGGAATGAAACAACTTTCAACGGATTTAACTTGCGTATTTTATTTTATTGGTTGACTGTGACGGTGTTGATTTGTTTTGGGGCGTTACTGGCGCTTCCCTTATTAGTTTTTAATTGTAGGTATAGTAAAATAGTCAACTTTGCGTAAAATGTAACAGATATATTTTATATTTTTGAACAGGGTAGTGCTTAAAATTTAGTAATTTAATAAATAAGGTAGTTTGCTTAGCTGTATAAATCACTTTATCATAATTTGTCAGTTCAGTCGTGCTACGATTATGGAATCTGTAACAGTTCCGAAACGTCAGCCAATAAAATAAAATACGCGAGCTAAATCCGTTTGAATTTTCATTCCAATGTGTAATAACCGCGAAGGCATAAAAAAAAAACCATTTGCTCACTATTAAACGTGTTACACGAAATTGAACAAACCAACTCTCAACTTTAAGCCAAGTGTGACGCGATATTGAACGAACCGGCGACACTCTCGCCTCCGCGACCGAAAGTATGTAGCCAGCTACTTCGCATCGGAAATTAGTTTTTTCCTCTCGCCAGCGATTTTCATTCCGGATTAATCTCCGGCAATACGTTTCCATTGCGAATGTCACCGATCTCTTTTCAATTCAACACGCGTTCTCATTCACTGGATTTTTTTAATATTATGCTGTTTTATTACGTGTTGTTCTTCATTGAAATCTCGGTCAAGTGCCAATCGTTTGACGAAACGAATGCCAAATTGTAATTAATGTTTATAACAAAATTTCTGCTTTTGCGGTTATTACACATTGGATTTTCAATCATATTAAATTAACTCGAGTAGGTTTATTTGCATTCTTTTACCCCTAATTGTTTCCATATTCGTTTTCATAGCTCACTGAGCTGATGATAGTCTAAAAATAAATTGTAAATAATAAAATACTTGAGTTAAATCCCTTATAATTTAAATCATTTCATTATAATTGCAAAATTTTTGAAATTAACATAATATTATATTATATTACACTAGCTGTGCCCGCGTCTTCGTTCGCATGGACTAGTTATTCTTCATAAGGCTTCATATTTTCCCCCGTTTTTTACACATTTTCCACTGTTTCTTCGCTCCTATTGGTCACAGCGTATTGTTATATAGCGTAAAACCTTCCTCGATAAATGGTCTCTCCAAAAAAACAAACAAACAAACTCTCCAGCTTTATAATATTAGTATAGATTACATTACGCGAACAAAAACTGACGTCATCGTGGACTATCGTTTC
Organism: Polylopha cassiicola; assembly: GCA_038024825.1. Classification (NCBI taxonomy): domain Eukaryota; kingdom Metazoa; phylum Arthropoda; class Insecta; order Lepidoptera; family Tortricidae; genus Polylopha; species Polylopha cassiicola. Next base: position 10,501,319 of record CP149060.1, on the reverse strand, counting down.
ATTCGCTATGATATTATTTTAAAACTTTTTTTTTTATTCATCTCTTTCGATTGCTATTAGCAATATGGTAAGTTTTTGAAACGTCAAATAATACGCTATAGCTTTGATTCTAATGTATAATCACTGCGAAGGCGTCATGAATCCTAACTAATATTATAAATGCGAAAGTTACTCTGTCTGTCTGTCTGTCTGTTACGCTTTCACGCTAAACCCACTGGATCAATTTAAATGAAATTTGGTACACAGATAGTCTAGAGCCTGAGAAAGAACATAGGCTACTTTTTAACCGACTGCAAAAAAGGAGGAGTTCTACGCGGACGAAGTCGCGGGCAGAAGCTAGTTATTAATAATAAAAAAATATTTGATAAGAATCTCGATGTAAATTACGATAGTAATTGCAGTTGCATAATAAGCCGTTGTCAAGTCCAGTGTTAACGCGCACAATGCACCGACTTGCAGGAAATTTGCATTATTACGGCTTCTATATTATAACCCACACTGTGTATGGAAATTCATATTGTTTTGCGAAAACAGTCAAAGCCTTTGTAAAAAGGAAAACAAGTTTTTCGATGTTTGAAAAAGTGTTTCTGAGAATTTTGTTTTGGTCGAATTTAAGTGAGATTTCAAATTTGCTATTTGAATCTTTGAAAATGACAGCTTACAAGAAACGGCTTAAATTATAATTAAAAACTGTCAATGTGTAGTAATTTATTTATTAATTATTCACGAAAACTTTACCTACCAACTATGTTTTTTTTTAATCTGAAATACATAGATCAGAATATACATTTGTGTAATGGTTAATTTATGTGTAGAACTAAGTAAACATTTGAATAATGTAAAAACACTAGTTAGACTATCGTCAGCGCAATCAAAATATTACGTAAACTGTAAAGTTTTCGAAATATCAGCATAAATTAATAAACCAGAGTCAAATTCGTTATAGTTGTTTCATTCCAATACCTATGTAATAACCAAGCATCAGAAAATACCTGTGATATAAATTTCGTAATAACCGCGACAGCATCAGACCTGTGATACAAATTTCGTAATAACCGCGACAGCATCAGACCTGTGATACAAATTTCGTAATAACCGCGAAAGCATCAGACCTGTGATACAAATTTCGTAATAACCGCGAAAGCATCAGACCTGTGATACAAATTTCGTAATAACCGCGAAACCATCAGACCTGTGATACAAATTTCGTAATAACCGCGAAAGCATCAGACCTGTGATATAAATTTCGTAATAACCGCGACAGCATCAGACCTGTGATACAAATTTCGTAATAACTGCGACAGCATCAGACCTGTGATACAAATTTGGTAATAACCGCGACAGCATCAGACCTGTGATACAAATTTCGTAATAACCGCGAAAGCATGAGACCTGTGATACAAATTTCGTAATAACCGCGACAGCATCAGACCTGTGATACAAATTTCGTAATAACCGCGACAGCATCAGACCTGTGATACAAATTTCATAATAACCGCGAAAGCATCAGACCTGTGATACAAATTTCGTAATAACCGCGAAAGTATCAGACCTGTGTTATAAATTTCCTTCCGCCCCAGTAAAGTACTTATAACACTGCATTAAGACGGTGTCCCGTGCCATAATATAAAGAGTCACTATTTCAAAGTGTTAAGTATAAAGTACAAGAGAATTAAGTTTAAAAGGGCCCGTCACGGCTCCGTCACGACACGGACGGCGTTAAATTGAAAACGGAGCCGATTCACACGATATGCTTTTTAAATATTTTATCTTAAATTGGCGGTTCGCCCCGGCTTCGCACGGGTCCCTATTTTTTCAAAATATTCTATAGCCTATGTTACTCAGGGTGAACGTAGCTTCCCAACAGTGAAAGAATTTTTCAAATCGATCCAGCCGTTTTGGAGCCTATTCAATCCAAACAAACAAACCTTTCCTCTTTATAATATTAGTATAGACTAGCTTCTGCCCGCGACTTCGTCCGCGTGGGACTCCTCTTTATGCAGTCAGTTAAAAAATAACCTATGTCCTTTCTCAGGCTCCAGACTTTCTTTGTACCTAATTTCATTTAAATCGGTCTAGTAGTTTTAGCGTGAAAGCGTAACAGACAGACAGACAGAGTTACTTTCGCATTAATTATATTATTAGTAGGGATTGGGGGCCCGCTCTGGCTTCGCACGGATCCCTATTTTCTTTCAAAATATTCTATAGTGACTCGGGAATAGTGTAGCTTCCCAACAGTGAAAGAATTTTTCACATCAGTCCAGCCATTTTGGAGCATATTCAATCCAAACAAACAATTTTTCCTCTTTATTATATTTGTGTACTCGTAATATAAACTAGCCGGCCAGGCGAACTTTGTACCGCGACATTTTTTTATAAATATTTTCTAAATGTCATACACAAACGAACAACCAAAAATAATTACTTATTCAATTTGGTGCAGTCGTTCGAAAGTTATGTTCGAAAGTTATATAAGTATATTATTATTTATTTATATTAAACTAGCGGCCCCGGCAGACGTCGTCCTGCCCGTCCGATTGTTTCGTCAAAGATCTGTCAAAGTCTTCTGTCACTTACCGTCAATCACTTTGTATATGGGAGTATAGAAAGATGTTGATTTTACACTTTTTCAAAATGTTTTTTAAATTTTCTCCACTTACAAACCTTCCCTGGACTTCCACGAATAATTCAAGACCAAAATTAGCCAAATTGGTTCGTGCGCTCTGGAGTTATAGCGTCAGGAAGGAAAACTCGACTTATTTTTATATAATAGACAAGCGACCCGCCCGGCTTCACACCTTCCTCTTGAATCAATCTACCTATTAAAATCCGTTGCGTAGTTTTAAACATATAAGCGTAGGTACATATTAACAGATTGCGATTATGGAAACTGTAAAGAATCCGAATCGTCAGCAAATGAAATAAAAATACGCTAGTTAAAGTTGTTTCATTCCAATGTATAATAACCGCGAAGGCATCAGAAATGATCCCAAATAGAAATGTTAATTTCCGTTCCGTGTGGACAAGCCCCTGCTTCTAAAAACGTGTTTAATATAATTAAAACCGTTTTCAGCTCGTGACATCTTAACTCGGCGCTAAATGCTGTCTTAGCCCCTTTATATCGCTTTCATGCAACTTTCTCTAAATATTTAGTACTTCGAAATATTACCGACTTATTTTTACATTGAATCTTTCGGTGGTCACTTGACACATGTTGTTATTCTTAAAATTACTAAAATATTATGTTTAATCTATAATAGGTATTTATGTAGAAATTAGTTTTAGTTACAATTTAAACTCAAAAACGCTTAAATCGATTTGGTTGAAAATTCATGTGGTGATAGCTTACCCTCCAGAATATTTATTTTATTATAGACTAGCGGCCCGTCCCGGCTTCGCACGGGGGGACTTAAGATTTTTTTAAAGATACTTAATGTTAAGATGAACAATTCGCCCATAAAGCATTTTTGTATAACTTTAACTATATGCTCAGCGCACGCCACGGAAGGCCTCAGAAACGATACTTTTCCCCCGTTTTTGAAACATTTTCGGTTACTGCTCCGCAACTATAAGACCTAGCGTGATATTATATAGCCTATGTAACTCGGGGATAATGTAGCTTTCCAAAGGTGAAAGAATTTTTGAAATTGGTCCAGTAGTTTCGGAGCCTATTCATTACAAACATACAAAAATACAAATCTTTCCTCTTTATAATATTAGTATAGATAAAAGTCACTAATACACTGAAAGACTGTGCAGCCAATAAAATAAAATACGCGAGTTAAATCCGTTTATACCTAATTGCTTCATAATTTCATGCCAATGTGTAATAACCGCGTAGGCATCAGAAATAATTAACTGTAAAGTTTTCAAAATATCAACAAATATAATTATTAAAATACGAGTTTAATCCGTTATAATTGTTTAATATAAAATATAATAGATCTAACTAACGAGTTTTATTTGAGACGGATTCAAGGTCTGCCGAGATTTCAATGTAGATAGGTATTGTAGGAACTTAACCTGATTTAGTACATAACGTAACTAAATCTACGTGGAGGGGGGAGACCGGAAGTATCCAGTGGAATTAAATCAGTGGCTGAACTCGGGGTTCCGTCGCCTTCCATCTGTCGGCGCCGGAAGTGGCGCCATTTTCCCATGCCGGAAGTGTTTAGTCGGTCGAAAATATTCTTCATATTGGAAATGTTTATTTTGTAATACTCCGTACAATATAAAAGGAATGTTTTTTTATTGACTGGTCTATTAAGAGCCCTATGACATCAGAGGACGCGGAATTCAAGGACAGATGTGTGTTGAACACAGTCATTTGTACCTGAGTCTTTTTATATATGTATTTAGGTAGGTATGTAGGTATTGTGTTGTCTAGTTTTAGGTTTTGCTCAGTTTGGTGTGATTTGTCCAAGAACACGAAATATTTATATGAAACATAAATATTTCGTGTTCTGGGCATAAATAAAAAAAAAATTACAATACAAAAGAAGCAAAGAAGCTTCGGAAAGACCATTGCTGAGAAACAACGTCGAAAGAACCTCAGCAAAAGGTATTTTTTACCCACTAACAAATAGAAGAATACCTTCTATTTGGTGTTTTTATCTTATAAAAAAAGTTGCTAATATCTTAAATAGTGTCTAAGATATATTGTGAAAAAGACCCTAGATAAAAATACTTTTAGGTATTTAATAAGCTTTTATACCGATAAGTAAAGCTTATGCCTGTACCTGTGAGGTAGGAATGTTCCGGCAATCTGGGTAATCTGGTTCACAGGCAGCGGGCAAATTTACGGGCGACGTGTCACCTATTTGTAATGGATTACTCAAATCCGGTGTAACCGCGGGTTTTGTCATAATAAAGTGGTTAAAACACACTATTTTGCCTTCAAGATATCACAAAAATATGCAAAAATTAAACATCACTGCTTAAATGTGTGTATATCCCTCACTCTTAGTATTCCTCTTCACCATACTAATTTCGTTTCCAACTCTTTCGCCCTTCAGGCAATCCGTCTCTGGAATTCTCTCCCTCTATCCATCAGGCAAGCACCGAGTAAGCTAGCATTCAAGCGTTTGTTACGTAAGCACTTTTTAAATCTTTAGTTTTCATCATCTGTCATTGTAGTTATTTATGTATTTTTGTATATCTATATATTTATGTATTGTATTTATGTAGTGTAATATCATCCTGTTTTAATAATATATTGTATCTATTATTTTATATGTATTATTATTTTTGCGCCTACACATGCTCTCTATTTGCTTTAAAGGTTGTCTGGTAGAGAATGCCGTATGGCATTAAGTCCTCCTTTTGTACATTTGTTTTTTATTGTGCAATAAAGTGTAAATAAATAATAAATGTGCTATGTTGCTAATCTTTGAGGTCTGATTGCCTCTACCTATTACAAGTTAATAGCTTGTCTCAAAAGGCAACTGCGTGTTTTTAATCCGCTAGATGTGCGTCGTGTAGAATGAGGTCCAGCTGTCATGTTGAGAGACAAGCTGGCATGTTATAGGTGGAACATGATTAGTGGACCTCATTCTACACTATTAATTACTTTTTACATGTCTATTTTAATACATTTTGATGATTTACACATATTTTGATACTATTTACAATTTAGATGTCGTTGTTTGCTTGTATAACATTAAACACTCTCAATACTTATTTAACACGAGTTTTGATAATATTTTTGGTCCTTCGAACCGCGACATTTAACTAGAAAAGACAGTATAATATATCAAAATATGTAAAAAAAATAGATAGTATAAAAATAATTATATATCTATATCAAAATAAGAAACAAGGAATATCAGCCAGTCGAAGTCGCCAACAAGCACATAATGTAGCGATTTTGTCGAAATAGTTTATTTTCCAGAACTGCAGCCTAAATCTACGGAACTAAATCCAGCGTAGGTTTTAAAGCTTTTTTAGATACGACATTTTGGGAACTACATTTTTCAATTTTACGGCCATTAAATTGACAGTTATAGTTTTAGGAATAAAAAGGACGTAGGTAAAGGGACGTAATAATAGGCTTATATTGTAAAGGTGGACTTATCTTCAATAATCCACTTTGAGGCATACTTAACCCACGATTTCATAAATTGTAGTACGGATACCTTTTTCTCGTTTTTTTTTCTTTTCGTTATTAAGATATTCTTTCTATAATATGAGGCCTTTATAAGTAAATTAAATAGTGAGGTTTTGTAAAAAACCTTCTGTCAGTGTTGGTAACATCCACAAGTTTGTATGTAAGTATGTGTCTATTTTTCAGACTTGAGTAAAATTTCAGAAAAAAACAATTTTTTTCGACAAAATTTTTGGTAGCTCAAATATTCGACTAAGAATTATTACTTTTCATTGAACTAGAACGGAACTAGAACACCTCCAAATTCTTCTTTTATGACTGTGGAGACCTTTTACATCTCCAAACTTTTATTTTTAATTTTATTTTTAATTTTGACCATGGAGGCTCTTTACATCTCCATTAAGTAAACTTAGTTTAAGTAATTCTTCAGATCTCTCAATTATTTGTAGATTAAGTTGTATTTAAATTGACTCGGAGACACTATACATCTCTCGGTAAATGTGCCCGTATAATATCATAATTATCTGTAGCAACTATATATTTTGTATTCAGTCATACTTTTCAATTCGCTGGTAGACTCAGACATGTAAAAGTGTTTTTATTGCCTACTTGCAGAATAAAGATTTTGAATTTTTAATTTTGAAGGAATTTCTCCAACACAACAACCATCAAATCCTGTTTCCTCTCAGTCGTGGTTTTATGTATAATATTGTAAGTACATATAAATTATTAGTGAGTAAGTATTTCTGTCTTCCCTCGCTTATTAATATCGCCCCGGGCGTGATCAAACATACATTCCGCTTTAAATAATTGAGTAACTTTGAATCATCATTTTAGTCGATATGAAATATTTAAGGTTATGCCACTACTAGCATTGCATTACTACTTGTAATTTACATACCAATTTAATTTTATTACATACTGAAGTAATATATTTGGACAATTCACACCTATTGATCTAGTCCCAAACTAAGCAAAGCTTGTACTATGGGTACTAGACAACATATAAACATACATATAATATAGGACATCCAAAACTTAGGTACAGATGCCAGTGCTCATCACATTGACATCGGCCCCTAGCAGGATTCGAACCTGCAACCTTCGGTTTCGTAGTCAGGGGCTCTGACCACTAGACCAACAGGCCGTCGAAGTAACTCCTTTATAATTATCTATAATAATATCCTTTATATTTCACAGAAGTCTAACTCGTTTATTGTAACACATTTGGTATAAAAGCTATTCCAATTGATTTATTTTAAAACGCTAAAATGGTAAATAAATTCGCAGAATGAAGTCGCTGATAAATGTTTCAAATGAGTATAATGAATGGGTTTAGACAAATGAGGCATTACATTTTAGCATTTTAAAGTCAATAAAATAAAATAATTTATTAGTAAAAAGACCTTACAACTACTTTTACTCGTCACATGAATAATCTAGCACTTCGGTGTTCATCATTAATGAGAAGAAACGCCACCAAAAACTCAGCAGAAAAAATCTTATATAAGCACTCGTATACAATATAACATGTATAACAAAACTAAGAGTATAACGTAAGATGTCTTCAGTCGGATTTCGTCCCAACGCCAAAGCATGTGGTTTTCTCGAAAGTCCTTCTTGAAGAGCTGAACAAACCGAACCTGGACCGTAGTATAAATAAATAAATAAATAAATATCTTTGAACAATTCACACCAATTATCTAGTCCCATTTTAAGCAAAGCTTTGCTTGTGTTATGGGTACTAGACAACGGATAAATATACATAAATACATATAAGACATCCAAGATTCAGGTACAGATGCCAGTGCTCATCACATTGACATCTGCCCCTAGCGGGATTCGAACCCGCAACCTCCGGTTTCGTAGTCAGGGCCTCTAACCACTAGACCAACAGGCCGTCGAACGTCCGTATGACGTGTATCTCAACCATTGCCTCCCTCAACTATATTAAAGACATTCTGCTGAGTTTCTTCTGTGCGTAATGATGTTGTAAAAGGACTTTTTTAGGGTCTATTTTTTAATAAATCATTGAAATTAATTAGTCTGTTGTTCCTCTACATAACATATCTGTGTTCTCGAGCCACAACCTTACACTTACGCGTAAAGTTTATGACATTTGATTTTGCCTGAGCCACCAGTTCCCGAACTTAGTTCCGGAGAAATTTGTCAGGTTTCAAACGTCGGGTTTATTCCTTGGAAATTAATTTAAGTTTGTTTGTATTTCAGAAGCTTCTCTGTAACATGGCAGTAAAGTACCCTCTTCATAAGTTCGATATTTTGAAAAGGTCTTACACTGTTAGACTGCCGTTGCCTAATTAATAATGTTTTTGTAGAAAGTAGTAAAAAAGTTTTGGAAACTTTTTACTTAGTTTTGTTCAACAAGAAAGTGGGTCATCCCTACTAATCCCTACTAATATTATAAATGCGAAAGTAACTCTGTCTGTCTGTCTGTCTGTCTGTTACGCTTTCACGCTAAAAGTACTGGACCGATTTAAATGAAATTTAGTACAAAGAAAGTCTGGAGCCTGAGAAAGGACATAGGCTACTTTTTAACCGACTGCAAAAAGGAGAAGTTCCAGGCAGACGAAGTCGCGGGCAGAAGCTAGTCTTATATATAAAAATGAATCGCAAAATGTGTTGGTAAGCGCATAACTCGACAACGCCTGGACCAATTTGGCCAATTTTTTTTTTAAATGTTCGTTGAAGTCCAAGGATGGTTCTTACGGCGAGAAAAAATCGAATAATTGCCGGGAAAACCCTAAAAACAGCCCTTTTCTTTCCCCATACAAATGTTGTCTAACTAAAGAAACCTAATTTGAATTTCGAACGGGCAGGATGACGTCTGCCGGGACCGCTAGTTATAATATAATAATATCCATAGATATTTATATAAGTACTTAACCTATATATAAAATTAAACTCATTTTAAATTATGTAGTTCTTTGAAATTAGTAAATAGACATTCAAAAAGTACTTTTACACATTAAAAAAATTCAACTAATGCTTCGCAAAGACTTGCTGAGAAGAAACGTCGCAAAAAACTCAGTAGAATCTTTTTCTTATACCTATAATATTATGTATTACTAGCGGCCCTGGCAGACGTCGTCCTGCCCGTCCGATTGTTTCGTCAAAGATCTGTCAAAGTCTTCTGTCACTTCTTCATAAGGCAATAGACAATATTTTCCCCGTTATTTACACATTTTCCACTGTTTCTTCGCTCCTATTGGTCGCAGCGTAATGCCTTCCTCGATAAATGGTCTATCCAACAAAAAAATAATTTTTGAATTCGAACCAGTAGTTCCTGAGATTAGCGCGTTCAAACAAACAAACAAACGAACTCTTCTCTTTATAATATTAGTATAGATAACGGTTTTTTTCCGTTAAAGGGAACATCGGTTAAATTTTAGCAGGTATTTAATATTTACTCATTTATTGGAATTAGTTCCATTTATAAATTTTTCTCACAATCTCTGTAATGTTATTTTTAATAAAAAACTTTTTTGTGTGTTCCCAAAATCTCGCTAATTTTATACCCGAATGTACTAGCAAGTTAGCAATTAAGATTAGGAAAACTTAAACAGTTTTCTGTTTAAATTTCACTTGTAAATTTCTGTTTGTTTTGGTGAGTTAAACACACCCCGTAATTGTTTAGGATGAGAACACTGAAAGTTTCATACTTTCCGGGAAAAATATATACAACTAGCGGTTCGCCCCGGCTTCGCACGGATCCCTATTTTTTAAAAATATTCTATAGCCTATATTACTCAGGGTGAACGTAGCTTCCCAACAGTGAAAGAATTATTAAATACGGTCCAGTAGTTTTTGAGCCTATTCATTACAAACATACAATAATAGGTACAAATCTTTCCTCTTTATAATATTAGTATAGATTTACAGCAGTGTTACCTACCTATTTACTCATTTACCTAACTATTCTATCAATTTATCCAGGCATATTATTATTTTGTTTTTATTAGCTGACATAATAATTTCTGATGCTTTAATGTTAGCCTATGGTCAGCTCAGTCGTGCTACGAATATGGGAGCTGTAAAGTTTTTGAAACATGCGAGTTACGTCCGTTATAGTGTTTCATTCTAATCTATGTGACATGTTTCATATCACAGGCCAGTAGCTTGTCTCTCATTGGTTGAAATTGGCAGCTGGACCTCATTCTACAATACCGCCAATGTATGGTATGAAAAGAATAGTGCATTCGTTATATTATTATGTAGATACATTAATAATTAAAAAAATATTTAAAACACCTATTTTACTATTTTTCAATAAAAATGTCGGTATTCAGTATTTTATTTACAGTTATAACTAAAAAAAAAAAAATATTAAACCAAAAATATCAATGGAATTTCGAATTACCTACTTAGAGTACGTAGTTAACTACGGATTCAGTTTTTTTTAATACAGAATATGATATTTAGAATTTAATTACGGAAATCATTACAGCGTCATCATTTAGTCAAGTTACGTAAGTGGAGGTAAAACATCAAACGCAACTTGTGAACCCAAAGACATATCATTTTACTGTTTTAACGATTAAAACATGCAAACACAATCACAATATTTTAACAGTAAGTTCTACTTGTAATTATATATACATATAAATAAAACCTTTGAGTTCACTAACTATTATATATAAGGAAGTTCAAAATAATAATAGTTATGTAAGAAAAGTATAACAAGATAATAATTTCTCCTGCCTTCGTGATAATTACACATTGAAATGAAACAACTATTAACAGATTAACTCGCGTATTTTTATTTTATTTTGTTAGCTGACGTCTCGGATTCTTTACAGTTTCATAATCGCAGCACGACTGAGCTGACAATACTCTAACGCTAAAGTAAGTATTGTAAACTCAGTTGTATAAAAAATACGCGAGTTAATCCGTTAATAGTTGCTTCATCCCAAAGTAGGTATATTAAAAAAATACTAAAAGAAAGTGCATTTAGACTTGACGTATAGACGTCTAGACGTATGTCGTGTAAAATGAGATCCAGCTATTAGGTCCCACCAATGAGATACAAGCTACTGGCCTGTGATGTCAGACAAGCTACTGGACTGTGATGAGAGACAAGCTACTGCCCTGTGATGAGAGACGAGCTACTGGCCTGTGATGTCAGACAAGCTACTGGCCTGTGATGTCAGACAAGCTACTGGCCTGTGATGAGAGACAAGCTACTGCCCTGTGTTGAGAGACGAGCTACTGGCCTGTGATGAGAGACAAGCTACTGGCCTGTGATTGGTGGAACATGACAGTTGGACCTCATTCTACACGACGCTACTCTAGCAGATTTTTGACACCATTATATTATTACACAATAGTCGTTTAATAAATATTTTATATTAATAGTCTTAACTATAATATTTACTGTGCAGAAAATAAACAGTATTCAAAGTATTAAGTAACAGGGGGCCCTAGACAAGTGCCCAACGTTCAACGTTAACGTTAAACGTTAGAACCAAAATGTATGGGATTTGACATCCGCGAACGACTGTCACGTACGTCACAAATGTCAAATCCCATACATTTTGGTGCTAACGTTTAACGTTAACGTTGAACGTTGGGCACTTGTCTAGGGCCCAGGGTATTGTGGTTTCTTGGTATTTCTCGGAAATATTAACTTGTAAGTTAAGACAACATTTCCGCAAATTTACGATAAAGAAATAACCCTTAAATTTATCCTTGTAAAATTCTTGTTTAAATATTTTGTGTTAAAATAAATAACACGTAAGATAAACAGGTTGTTCCAAACATAATGATTAGGTATTTTCAAAATTCCTACAAAATTAAACATAACGATTAAAATATCTATAAAACACATTTAAGTAATTAATGAGTGAACAAAAACTGTCCCTAAAATAATTAAGATATAATAATTGTTGATGCCTTCGCGGTTATTACACATTGGAATGAAACAACTTTAACGGATTTAACTCGCGTATTTTATTTTTATTAACTGACGTTTCGGAGCCTTTACAGATTCCATAATCGTAGCACGACTGAGCTGACAATAGTCTTATGCTAAAGACTATTGTCACTTTACTTAAAAATAAAATACGCGAGTTAAACCCGTTAAAGTTGTTTCATTCCAATAATTAATATATTTCCCAAAACTACCAAAGTAACAATTAATAACCGGACACCATATTATCGACATCGTAATTAAAATTTATAAATTACTAACAACGTGTTTTTAATTGGAGGATAAATTAATTTTGAGAATAATTAACACTTTTAATAATACCTATACATAATACTCTATAATTATCACCATATAACAATACCTAATCCTAAAAAAATATCCTTTCCTAAAATCCTGGGTAACTGGGATATAGAAGCCTTATAAAATATTGTTTCTTATTATTATTAGCTCATTAATTTCATTATCATTTGACAGACCTTATAACTAATAATTACTGATACCTCCGCGGTTATTATACATTGGAATGAAACAACTTTTAACGGATTCACTTTAGCATAATATTATTGTCAGCTCAGTCGTGCTACGATTATGGAATCTGTTAAGGCTCCAAAACGTCAGCCAATAAAATAAAATACGCGAGTTAAATCTTTTAAAAGTTTCATTCTAAAGACCTTATAACTGCAAGCAGTGATTTAAAATATTCGCCACTTATAATATAAAATGTATTTAACTAACGTTGAAATGAAAGGGCGTATCTAAGTACCTATCTTGTTCATACACTGACAGTGTGCAGTTACAGTATCTTTGTCCGATGACCTCCTTTTATTAGAGATGACCCCACATCGACCCATCTCGGCCGACATCGACTCGGTGCCGATATCGACAAGAGCATGTGAGCATTTAATATTCCAGTTCAAGATCTGCTGAATGTATGGTGTTTGCTGTAAAACAAAAGCGATTTCATTGCCTGATGCCTTCGCGGTTATTATACATAAATCTGTATATTTAATCATTCCAAAAGCGATTTCGATTCTTTTTCAACTTTAGGGACTATGTTGCGCAAGTCGAGCAGGGTGGACAGAGAGGGCAGCATCGCGGCAGTGCAAGGAGTAGAGTGAGAAGCAGACCGAAGAGTATCGTGAGAAGCAGAGCGAGAAGCAGACCGAAGAGTATCGTGAGAAGCAGAGCGAGAAGCAGACCGAAGAGTATCGTGAGAAGCAGAGCGAGAAGCAGACCGAAGAGTATCGTGAGAAGCAGAGCGAGAAGCAGACCGAAGAGTATCGTAAGAAGCAGACCGAAGAGCAGTTCGAAACTCGAGGTACATAATATGGACAAGGAAGGTATGTCAATTAGATTTTTAACCACGTAGCTTTTGGTTACTACCTTTATAAAGATATTTTCTCTTATACATGCTGTACAACTTGTGTGAAGCATCGAATGGGACAATCATTTCCCAACTTGGACCAAATGACATGGAATTTGAGATGGATTCCGTATTATTCTCCAATTGCTGGGTATTCAGTCGAGGCGCTTGTGAAGTATGCAAAAATCTTGTAAATATAAACTTTGGTATGCGCTATTATTGCTGTTGAAGGATCAAATGCTTCAGATGAACTATTTTTATCGTCATAAAGTTACATGGATTGTCGACCGAGTGAAGGGAAGTTACGAGGCTGAGCATTGTATGTTTGGAATGAAACAACTATTAACGGATTTAACTCGCGTATTTTTATTTTATTATATTAGCTGACGTTTCGTATTCTTTACAGTTTCCATAATCGACTGAGCTGACAATAGTCTAACGCTAAAGTGATTTATACAGTTATGCAAACTACCTTATATTTAAATTACAAATTTTGAAAAACTACCCTCTTTTAAATTATGAAATATTAATGTTACATTTTACGCAAAATATTTAATTATCATTGTATGTTTGTTCGACTTTAAATTGAATGGATCCGATCTTTAGTCGATTCTAATCACTCTCAAACTAAGCTTAGTTGGAGACTAGATCGATTGATAAAAGCTTACATTGTAGTTACTAAATGACTGAAGAATATACCTAGGTAGGTATGTAATACATAAATGCAGCAGGATTCGAATCGGCTGCGCTCATTTTCGTGGTCAGGTGCTCTGTCCATTAGACTGTCAAATAAAATAAAATAGACAAGTATTGAATGCAAACATGGAGAAACCCGTTTGTATGGTTTTTTTGTAAGTAGTAGGTATATAAGATGTTTTGTTTAGTATGCAAGTTCAAATTGAAATCAGACTTTTAAAAATACTTTCTGATGAGTTTTTTGCGGCGTCTCTTCTAAGCGATGGTGGTCTAGAAGCACTAGTATATTCATATGAAGCGTAAAAGTACTTTCTTAAAGTCTATATGTAATACTAAATGATTTGGTTTGTCGAAAACTAATGCAAATGCACTACCTGTGACCCGTCACATCTCAGTCGTAAGGAATGCAGTGACCCGACCCGTATCCTGTCGACAAACTATAAATTACATATCGGAGCCCGCCTGGTTCCCCTAAATCTTCCCGGTTTCCGGGAATTTCCGGGAATTTTGGTTGATCTGCATCTTTCTCTTGGTGATTTCTTAACTTGGACGTTTGGATTTGTGTCGCAAAAGATATTGGATTATAGACAGGTTTTATAGTAAATAGCTTATGCTCGTCTGCGCACGATAAGCAAGACAGTGTTATCCCCTTAAGGGGTGAATTTTCAAAAACTCTTTCTCATTTCTCTTCTACGTTATAAAAACAACTCTAGGTATGTATGCAAAAATTTCTTATTTATGCTATCTTGAGTTACTTTACACCCAAATTTATATCTCACATATTTTCGAATTTTCCCACAAACAACGTATTTTTATTTGTACTTAAGTTTTACCTCTAGCACATTTTCAAAATTGCTTAAATAACCCCATTTTTTATTTATACCCGATACACCCAATGCCCTGTAACGTAATAAATAAAAATGTCTGATTAGACAACCCTCTTAAGGTCCTAGGTCAGATAAGTTCAACCTATAAAAAAATACTTACCTAGATAGGTACTTCAAAAAAAGAGCAAATTTAGTGAATAAGAAAATACCTCGTAAAACAGCCTTTGACGATTCAAAGGAATTTCATAGCAATGGAATTAAGAACGAAGTTGGAAAATGAATTCTGTTTTTTTTTAAGTTTGAGGTAATTTCGAAGTTAACAACCCTGAATATAATATTCTGCAGTTTCAAAGAATTTAAGAAAAATATCGTTAATACAAAGAGTTGAAATATACGAATGACTAGCTTTTGCCAGCGACTCCGTCTGCATAAAATCGGTAAATTGTATTATATTAGCTTATTGGAATGAAACAGCTATAAGTACTTACCTAACGGATTTAACTAATGTAAGTATTTTAATTTATATACTGACATTTTAAAAACTTTACATATTCGTCGCCAAACAGTAAAGTTTTTGAAACGTCAATTTTTAAGGTTGTCTGGTAGAGAATGCCGTATGGCATTAAGTCCGCCTTTTGTACATTTGTTTTTTATTCTGCAATAAAGTGTAAATAAATAAATAAATGAGTTCAGCGGTTTAAACGTAAAGAGGTGTCATATTTATAATAATAATATAAGTACGGATGACGAGTACATAAGGTTCCATCCATAATGTATTTAGAAAGGTAACAATAATACATAATATATTGTCCACTCTCCAGAATTGAACCCGCGACTTTGCAGTCATGACCTTTACTATCCAGTCAGTAAACAAGAAATAAATTAACAAAGTTCCGAGTCGTTCGGAAAATAACCTCAATTGAGTTGTATCGAAAACTTTCCTCGGAAGCCTGCATACTTCCAGAGCCAAAAAATAGAGGCAAAGTTAGGAGGCGGCGCCAAGATATAGAAACTACTAGAAATAGCATTCTTCGAGAATATTTATACCACTTTAAACGGACTCGCGCATTTTATTTTATTGGCTGTAGCACGACTGAGCTGACAATAGTCTTATGCTAAAGTTTAAAGTTGTTTAATTCCAATGTATAATAACCGCGAAGGCATCAGTAATTATAATATATATTATACCATTTTACAAAATTTCGTAGTGGTGCTAAACCTTGCGGTGGAATACCAAATCCCCCGGGATTTCCCCCCGGGGTGGAATAATGAAATAACCCCATATGGGCAGGCGCGTGCAGTGAGGGTCGCGCATGTACTACGTCAAGGTAGGCACTCCATACAAATATACCATTGTGCCTATATGGAATGCACGCCCTTGCATATGGGTAGCCTGATCACCCCCTAGTTATTTCCCCAAATAGAAATAACAATGGATGCCACATACATACACACACATAATATCTACATCACCAAGTTTCATTATTTATGACTGATAATTCGAAATGAAATGACAAAAATGATAAATAAAATAGCTTGTTATTTAACGCAAGAAAATTTTCGAGACGTTACACCCTGCTTCACTTTTCAACACAAAGTGACGTCACGCGCTTTCATCTTTGAATTTTTTAATAGAAATTAGCGTTAGACTATTGTCAGCTCAGTCGTGCTATTATGGAAACTGTAAAGTCTCCGAAACGTTAGCATATAAAATAAAATAAAATACGCGAGTTAAATCCGTTATAGTTGTTTCATTCCAATCTGTAATAACTGCGAACGCATCAGAAATTATTTTTGATATGTTACGCGCACAACAAGCCAATTAGATATTTCAGTTTCCAAACCACATTCAGATATATGTATATATCTTGGTACTAATAATGTTAGCAGTTCTGTCTATACATCACCGACTCGTGACAAATAAAGACGGATCGTCTGCAATATAGCGGCGGAGCCGAACATATTGGAATTAAACGTTAGTGGTTAAAGTCCTTTCAATTCGGCATCACCCTTTACTGATGCCCACTGTTGGGTATACGACCCTGAGGGCGTGCTTTCTTGGAACCTTGGTACTCCCAAGGTTCCAGGAAAGTATAAATTAACAAAGTTCTAGATAAAAAGTTATGCGTGGTCATACATAAAAAAAAAAAAAATACGCGTCGAATTGAGAACCTCCTCCGTTTTTTTCGTCGGTTGAAAAGCATTCTTCGGCAATATTCATATTTATACCAGTTTCCAAAATTCCAGGCGCGTGCAGTGGGGGGAGCATAAGTATGGCGCCAGGGTACATTAGTGACACTATGCCTGTATAGAATGCACGCCCTTGCTTGGTAGGCTATAAGGATCTTTGCAACGAAATTGCTCTTCCCAAGACAAATGTCAAACGATTATAGTGAATGAATCAAATGACGAATTGACGAATTATCTCAGATGATAGTGGAAAATTCATATTAACTTTATATGTTTGGTCCCTTGTGATAAAATGTCCTAGTCCTGTAAAAATTGGTTTCACAAAAACGGCAGTTCTGTAGGAAAACACAAATTTAAATGTTGAGCCATATATTTCATGGAAAGCTTTTGTGTAGGTACTTACCTAGAATAGGTGCTTTAAATAATACATTAATTAATTGAAAATAGCTAAGTTTCGGTAATTTCTGGGAAAATTTGTTCCAATTTCACGAAAACTTGGCTGAATATTTCATCGTTAATAATTTTCATTGAAAACTTAATTTACGTCACAACATAAGCACAAAGGTTCTATAAGCTTTATAAAAGCTGTATAATGGTGTTCGCTCTTTTACAACCTTTGTAGAGGTACATCTAATAAAATGGAAATTGGGAATCCTTACTTATACCTACTTCAAACGCGAAAAATAATGTATTTACAAGTATATGACTTATAAATTTATAATATATGTATTTGTGTATGTTTATTCGTTGTCTAGAATCCAAAGCATATGCTTCGTTTAGATTATTGATAGAGAATTTTCAAGGATATTTTTATGTTTATCTAATACTAGCTGTCGGTCCTGGCTTCGCACGGATCCTTTTTTTATAGCCTATGTCACTCGGGAATAGTGTAGCTTTCCAACATCAAAGGAATTTTTCAAATCGATCCAGTTGTTTAGGAGCCTATTCAATCCAAACAAACAAGCAAACCTTTCCTCTTTATAATATTAGTAGGTATATAGATTAAACTAGCGGTTCGCTAATTTTTTTCAAAACATTCTATAGCCTATGTTACTCAGGGTGAACGCTTCTCCAGTAAAATAATTTTTCAAATCGGTCCAGTTGCTTAGGAGCCTATTCAATCCAAACAAACCTTTCCTCTTTATTATATTACTAGCGGCCCGCTCCGGCTTCACCCGGATCCCCTTTTTTTATAGCCTATGTAACACGGAGATAATGTAGCTTTCAAACATTACGCACCTAGGCCAGTAAAATAAATAATGTCTGAGATCACATGTAATTGTCATCCGAGGCGAAGCCGAGGTTAAAAAAAATGTGATCTGCGGCATCGGCATCAAATCGGTACGTCATTTTGGGGCCTATTCAATCCAAACAAACTTTTCCTCTTTATCATATCATATTAGTATAGATATATAATAATATATATTAGTATAGATATAGAAATAAGGAGTAGGTGTAGTACATGAAACTCATCTCAATTTAAGTCTCAGGAAATTCAAACTACTGGCTTAAACCACAAATAAATAGAGACAGATCGCCAGTATATTGATTCGATCGCTTCGTACTAAACAAACCAACAGTTTACGTTGCGACCGAGCCGCTCAATGAGAATCTATTTGTACTGAGAAATCACACGTACCTAGAATTTGAAATTGCAGGATTTCAGTATCGTTTTGTAAACTAGCAACGACTTGTTTACTGTATTTTGTCAAACTGGTGATACTATGTTGATTAATGCTTCGCTTCTTCTAGATTATTCTAGAACTTTCATTGTATCATTTAGAAAGAGCAAAATGATAGTGCATTCAGTCAAACTGGTGACGCCATGTTGACGCTTTGCTTCTAGATTATTCTAGAAGTTTCTTTATATCATTTAGAAAGAGCGAAATGATAATGTATTAAGGTTAACATGAACTGAACAATTATTGACTTAATGGCAAAATGTGCTTTGCTTCTTCTAGAACTTTCATCATACTATCTTCAGAAAGTGCAAAACCAACGTCAGAAAATGTTTCTAGAAGGATTTTGCGATATAAAGGATTTTGTTTTGGTATTGATAGGTCTGCAAGTAGTTCAGTTAGTCATATTGTTGTTCTCTTTGTTTTTGTGTTTGTACTGTTGTTACTTATTTTAAACCAAATAAAACATTATCTTACTTTATTTTTTTCTTTTTCTTTTTCTTTTTCTTTTTCTTTTTCTTTTTCTTTTTCTTTTTCTTTTTCTTTTTCTTTTTCTTTTTCTTTTTCTTTTTCTTTTTCTTTTTCTTTTCTTTCTTTTAAGAATAAGAATAAGAATAAGAAACGTTTATTTAGTGCTATAAAACAAACATAGGTACATCTTTCAATACATACAAAGAAAAGAATTTTTTTTTCTCTCCGCGTGTCATCCGTTCAGGTTTAAGCTGAAAACCAGCGTTGTGACCCCCCGGTCGCAACAATAATGCTGAGCTTAAGCCTTTTCAGTCGACATGAACCTTGATATCGTTATTACCTAAATTAGATATTGTAATCACTGTAAATTGTGTCTACTGAATAAACTAATTCTTATTCTTATTCTTATTCTTAAAAGACGTAGATACTGTCGACATTGTAAGAGATGTGAATAGGACAGCACCAAAAGGGCGACCAGCTAAGCATAATGCTGCAACTTATAGTCACAGCGCTGTTTTTCAGCTGGACCCGAGAGTTACAACATAATATCTTGCACTGTCTTTCAACCTTTTCTATCAAACCAAGTCCAAGGACCACATCGTCGGGAGAGTCCCGATTCTTAATCTCTCTCAGCATAGTTTGAGTTTCCGGATGGGACAAGATAGGGGGTGAAAAAGAAGGGAGAAATTTTCTATAGAAATACGAGTATTATGCCATCTACCCGACTAGATCTAGGACTAGTTGTACCAGATGGAGTCGCGGGCAAAAACTAGTACTTATTTAATTCATATAATATTGAATGATGAAGTCAATAACATAATCTCCATAAGACCATAAAAATCGGAACTAACCGAACTATCGAAAGTTACTGCAACTACCAAAATCCAAAAAGTAATTCTTTACACGTAAAACCAACAAACTTAAACGACAACCGGATAATCGACTCTCAACTCTACTCCAGTCAAATTAAGGATTATGCTTATGGCAAATCGATTGGTGACATTTTAATGATTTACAATAAGCTCATCGAGTTGGTTGCATACATTTTCAACTCTATTTTGTAAATGCTAAAGATTACGTCGTAAGCTTTTATAACTTTGCAGGGTTGTATGATAACGCCATTCATGCATACGTATTTAGATCAGAACGGTATCATCTCCAAATAATTTGACAAATAGAAATGGAATCTCTTCTTTGAGTCATAAGACTGGAAATCCAACGGTCTAGAATTTCGAGTTATAGCTGTTTTGATCTATCCCAATATGTATGAATGGCTTTCGAATAGTTGACGATGTATTCAGTTGAATTGTCCGGTTTTTTTTCGTTATGAATATTGTGATTTGTGTATTTTACTAGCAATGATTGCTTTTTCGGACAGTCATAATTTTAACATATGCATTATTTATTTTGAGCAATTCTGTGATTGGTTGGTATAATTTTATTGTTTCTATCTGTACTATATTTTAGTATGTTTAAGTTGATTTATGTACAAGTATTTTGTATGTAAGTGTACCTTATGAATATGAATAAATGAAAAATATATGTCAGAAAACTAACCACGTGACTTTTGAAAGCATTCATTCTGATTTGTTCAGTTTTACTCGGATTTTTAAAATTTTTCATTCGCATTAAAATTTGTAAAGTAAAAATGCTTAAGTAATCAATTTTTTTATTAATTTCATTTAGTCAAACCAGAACCAAATATTAATAAAATTTTATATACCTAACGGATATATTTTATTGTATTAGCTCACCACGTATTTTCACTTCTCATATTTGTAGCACGACTGAGCTGACGATAGCCCTACGCGAATTACTATCGTCCGCGTCAGCTCAACCGTCCTATAAATAAGGAAACTGTAAAATTTTCGAAACATAATCAAATAATTTAAACTACGCTCAATATTAACTACAATCTATCACTCGAAATTTGATTGTTATTCTTGGTAATTTCTGATGCCTTCGCGGTTATTACACATTGGAATGAAACAACTGTAAACGGATTTAACTCGCGTAGACTATTGTCAGCTCAGTCGTGCTACGATTATGGAAACTGTAAAGAATCCGAAACGTCAGCTAATAAAATAAAATAAAAATACGCGAGTTAAATCCGTTAACAGTTGTTTCATTCCAATGTGTTATTCTTGGTTCAATACCATTAGTTTTTAACTATAATGATTTATTTTTAAAGTACAAGACCGAATTGAAAGGAGTAGAGAAATTCGATGACTCGTCAGTGACTGTGATCCCTATGGTGTAAAGGTTCAGGCAGGTTCATAGGCGTGGGTTCGACTCCCACTGTGGGTCTAAAAAAAATCTACTCTTGTCTTTGTACAAAAAATCATTATAATTAAAATACGCTAGTAAAATTCTTTCATTCCAATGTGTAATAACCGCAACATCAGAAATAACCAAATAGTATTCAAAGAGAACAGCGGACTAACACATCGACAAACAAATTCTGGCTCAAAAGCGATTTGTTCCAGTCATCCATCGTGTAGACATAATGATCAACCAAGTTCGTGGGTGTTGCCGTCTCACTCTCTATTCATTTTGAACACGTGTGGGAAAGAGAGGGAAGAAACTTGGTACAGATCTGGATTCTGTTGGAACCGGGCCAAGATCTCGCGAGTACTTGAAATTGCGGAAAATGTTACAAAGGAATTAATTTTATTATAAAATGGATTTCCTGTTTTACAATAAACTTTGTATTATTGTCAAGACGGTACCTATAAGAGTTTCTTTACAGTTAAATAATTAATCTTTGGATAATTCACACCTATTAAAATTAAATATTATTAAAGTAGGTAGGTATCTGTTTTTTAAGCCGTAGGTATAATGTCCAATAAGTAAATCTTAAATAAAAAAAATATTTTTTTCTATTAGTTAAAATCATACTTAATGATTTAATCCTTACTAATATTATAAATGCAAAAGTAACTCTGTCTGTCTGTCTGTCTGTTACGCTTTCACGCTAAAACTACTGGACCGATTTTAATGAAATTTGGTACAAAGAAACTCTGGAGCCTGAGAAAGAACATAGGCTACTTTTTAACCGACTGCAAAAAGGAGGAGTTCTACGCGGACGAAGTCGCGGCAGAAGCTAGTATTTAATAAAAATTAATAATATTGAGATTAACAGCTTAAAAGATAAAATTAATTAATATCGTTAAAATTGCAAATTCGAGACGTAATTGTAGGAAATAAAACGGTTCCAAAAATATTAATAATGATATTGTTCTGCCAAAAGGTAAATATTTGTGTAACTTGATAATCAGAGGAAACGTACAGAAAATAAATAAATCCCTCATTATTTGGTATCTACGCAAAAAACGTCTCATTTTAAATATGGTTACGTAAATATTATGTACACAAACGAAATAAAATGAAAGCTTAATGTCACAATATAAGGTAACAGTGCAGAAGAGATTAGAATGAAATAACTATAAACGCTGATCTATACTAATATTATAAAGCTGAAGAAGTTTGTTTGTTTGTTTGTTTGAACGCGCTTATCTCAGGAACTACTGGTTCGAATTCAAAAATTCTTTTTTTGTTGGATAGACCATTTATCGAGGAAGGCTTTAGGCTATATAACATCACGCTGCGACCAATAGGAGCGAAGAAACAGTGGAAAATGTGTAAAAAACGGGGAAAATATGAAGCCTTATGAAGAAGTGACAGTTAGAGGACTTTGACAGATCTTTGACGAAACAATCGGACGGGCAGGACGACGTCTGCCGGGGCCGCTAGTCAACTATAATGCTTGTCTAGTGATGGTCCAGAGAGAGATTAGCTTCTGCCCGCGACTTTTTCTGCGCACGATGAGTAGGTACTTTACACAATATCGTTATAAAATATAGCCAATATGTTATTCTGATGTATAAACTGTATTATTGTAAAGTTTCATTAAAATTCATTCAGTGGGTTTTGCGTGAAAGAGTAACAAACATCTATATTACATCCAGACATCCTTATAATATTCTTACAAACTTTCGCATTTATAATATTACTAGCGACCCGCCCCGGCTTCACACGGATGCTATAAACCTTCCTCTTGAATCACTCTAATTAAAAAAAACCGCATTAAAATCCGTTGCGTGGTTTTAAAGATTTAAGCGTACATAGGGATATAGGGACAGAAAAAGCGACTTTTTTTATACTATGTAGTGATTAGTAAGGATTATAGATTATAAATACGATTTTGACGACCTGTTGGTCTAGTGGTCAGAGGCCCTGACTACGAAACCGGAGGTTGCGGGTTCGAATCCCGCTAGGGGCAGATGTCAATGTGATGAGCACTGGCATCTGTACCTGAGTCTTGGATGTCTTATATGTATTTATGTATATTTATCCGTTGTCTAGTACCCATAACACAAGCTTTGCTTAAAATGGGACTAGATAATTGGTGTGAATTGTTCAAAGATATTTATTTATTTAATAAAAAAAAAAAAAACCTTCTATACTTACTGGATACTAATTATATTGTTATAAAATATTTCTTAGGAAGAAAAAATGTAAAAACGTTAAGTATATTTTTTTAAATCAGAAGGCTTTCGTTACGATAACGACCTAAAGTAGCTCGTCGCGTGACGTTATTTACGTCTTTACAAAAAAAATACAAATGTAAATATGAAAAGAACTTAACTTACAAAAATTGTATATTAATTCGTTTTGTAGTCTTTACAATAAAATACGCGAGTAATAGTACATTACGCACCAAGGCCAGTAAAATAAAAAATGTCTCAGATCACATGTAATTGTCGTCCGAGGCGAAGCCGAGGTTGACAAAAATGTGATCTGAGGCTTTTTTATTTTACTGGCCGAGGTCAGTATAGTATTTTTCTGTTCGATGAAGCCAGAAAGCGGCAATTTCATTGAGCGCAGCGGCCACAAAGTTGGCGCTTTCCGGCCGGAGGACAGAAAAATCCGTTTCCAGTTGTTTCATTCCAATGTATAATAACCGCGAAGGCATCAGAAATTATTCCGTTATAGTTGTTCATGTTGAGATTTTATTTGTCACAATTAGGTTAAATATTTGTTAATTCGAAATAAGCCATGATTGGCATGTAATCCGTAATTCCGGTATTCCGGTGTTGTGGATTAGGGCTGGTCATCTGTGCCCAGCACTGGGACTTATCTGGACTTAAACATTATTACAGATTAATCCAAATATATTTCACAAAAATCCGAAAAGTTAATTTTTATTTGATAATTTGTCTTTTAATTTCTGATACCATCGCGGTTATTACTCATTGAAATGAAACAACTATTAACGGATTTAACTCGCGTATTTTTTATTTTATTTTATTAGCTGACGTTTCGGATTCTTTACAGTTTCCATAATCGTAGCACGACTGAGCTGACAATAGTCTAACGCTAAAGTGATTTATACAGTTATGCAAACTACCTTATATTTAAATTACTAATTTTGAAAAACTACCCTATTCTGAATTATGAAATACTAATGTTACATTTTACGCAATTTTTTTTTTTTTCTTTTATACATTACAATTAAAACCTAATAGGGCGCGAAGCGCTAGTAACGCCCCCTATTAGGTTTTAATTGTAATGTATAAAAGAAAATAATAAAATAATCCGTTAATAGTTGTTTCATTTCAATTTGTCTTTTATAACTTTACGATCTAGTGGAACCCGAAGTAGGTACTAATCGAAAGTTACTTCTTAAAAACGACATTTGATTTACTTGCAATTTTGATATGTCGTTTTTGAGATTAAATCCTCTGACACAATATAATATATTTTTATTAAGTACTAGCGACCCACCCCGGCTTCGCACAGATTTCTTTTATTTTCAATATATTCTAAATCCTATGTTACTCAGGGTGAATGTAGCCTTCCATTAGTGAAAGACTTTTTAAAATCGGCACAGTACTTTTTGGGTTTATTCATTACTAGCGACCCGCCCCGGTTTCACCCGGGTCCCTTTTTTATAGCCTACTAGCTTCTGCCCGCGACTTCGTCCGCGTGGAACTCTTCCTTTTTTGCAGTCGGTTAAAAAGTAGCCTATGTTCTTTCTCAGGCTCCAGACTTTCTTTGTACCAAATTTCATTTAAATCCAGTCCAGTAGTTTTAGCGTGAAAGCGTAACAGACAGACAGACAGACAGAGTTACTTTCGCATTTATAATATTAGTAAGGAAGTAAGGATGTCACTCAGGAATAGTGTAGCTTTTCAACAGTGAAAGATTTTTTCAAATCGGACCGTTTCGGAGCCTATTCAATCCAAACAAACAAACAAACATTTCCTCTTTATAAAAGTAGTATAGACAAACACACACTAGAATACAAATCTTTCCTCTTTATGACAATAGTGTAGAAATACCCAAGGGACACTTACACGTCAATATTTACAAGCGCTTCTAAAAAATAATGGTACTGCGAGCAGGCGCGTGCAGTGAGGGGACTTCAAGTATGGCGTCAGGGTAGGCACTCCATTAGTGACAATTTGCCTGTATGGAATGCACGCCCTTGACTGCGAGAAATCAGCTGTTTTCAAAATAACAATCTAAATCAAATGCAATCATACGGATAGTCAGTTTGTCTGTTCGTTCCAATTCGATGAGGCATGAATAGTTGATGTCCTATACATACGGAAGAGCCTCACGTGTTGGAAACCACTTCCGGTGCATTTTATATACTGCAACAAGTTTCGACTAGTTCATTTTGTCAGATTATTGTGTAGTTACTTCGTTTGCATAATATTGATATTGTATTAATTTTCAATGTTTGGACTAACATAGTATATATTTTTTGAAGATTGGGTAATTTTCCAAATTTATACTGATACTCCCAAAAAAGTACACATTTTCCCAATACTGATATATTCTCCGAAAACTGGTACATTCACCGAATTTCGGTTATATTATAAATACCGGTACAACCTTCGTATACCGGTACATTCTCTGAATACTGGTAAACTCTCAGTGAACCAATATATTCTCCGAATACCTACCGCATATTCTCTGAGTACATTCTTCGAATACCGGTACATTCTCTGAGTAGGTACTGGTACATTCTCAGGAAACCAATACATTCTCCGAATACTAGAACATTCTTCGAATACTGATACATTCTCTTAATACTGGTACGTTCTCCGAATACTGGTACATTCTCCGAATACCGGTACATTCTCCGAATACTGATACATTCTCCGAATACTGGTACATTTTCCGAACACCGGTACATGCTATTAATAACTCAACATTCTTCAAGTACCTACCGGTACATTCTTCAGATACGCGGTTTTGAAGAAGACAGAGAATGTACCAACATTCTCTGAGAGTACTATTCTAACAAATAAATATAAATATAAATATCTTTGGACAGTTCACACCAATTATCTAGTCCCATTTTAAGCAAAGCTTTTTGCTTGTGTTATGGGTACTAGACCACGGATAAATATACATAAATACATATAAGACATCCAAGACTCAGGTACAGATGTCAGTGCTCATCACATTGACATCTGCCCCTAGCGGGATTCGAACCCGCAACCTCCGGTTTCGTAGTCAGGGCCTCTAACCACTAGACCAACAGGCCGTCTAACAAATGTGTAACAAGTCCTATAACTTATTGTCATTTAACTTTCGATTCCGGTGTTCACGCTTTATTTGGGTTCACTTTATCTTTGCTTGACTCACTGGTTTGTCACACACATTATGTGTCGCTGTTGTGACCATTAACACGGTAAAAGACGGACAAGAATAAAAAAAAATGTTATAAACCTGACACTAATAAATTAGATGTAAAATACATAGGTATAAAAAAATAACGCATCCAAAAAGTTCAGCACTTACCATTTCAAAGGAAGTAAGTACCTCTATTTTTTTGCGTTTTAAGTACCTATATAATATATAAAATAAAATATTAATATATAATAATATATAAAAAATATATACCTAATATAAAATACTTGAAATTTAAAATGTATGAAAATGAAAATTTTGCTTCCAAATTCGTACCTAATATTATTAAATTATTACTTGTTAGACTATCTTCTTTTCACTAGGTTACGAATATGGGAACTGTAAAGTTTAAGAAATAAAATATGGGAGCTAAATCCGTTAATCACTTCAATATGTAAGCGAAGACATCACAAATTATTAGCAATACCTATAATATTTGTACCTAATCTTATCTTATATCTATATATATAAAAGAAAGTTGTGTTCTAGTCTTATTATATAAAAGAAAGTCGTGTTAGTTACCCCGTTTATAACTCAAGAACGGCTGAACCGATTTGGCTGAAAATTGCTGGGGATGTAGCTCAGAACCAGGAGAAGGACATAAGATACTTAAATCGATTCTTTGCCGGGCGGGACGAAGTCTGCCGGGACCGCTAGTCTATATATATAAAAGAAAGTTGTGTTAGTTACCCCGTTTATAACTCAAGAACGGCTGAACTGATTTGGCTGAAAATTGGCAGGGAGGTAGCTCGGAGCCAGGAAAAGGACATAGGATACTTAAATCGATTCTTTGCCGGGCGGGACCAAGTCTGCCGGGACCGCTAGTAATATTACATTAAACAGAAAACAAACAAAATGGCCACCCCTCTTGTTATCAACGAGTCGTGCGTGGTCGGGGCGGGGCATAAATTCAGCGAGCCCGCGCTATCTCGACGTCGCTCGCTTCAGGAAATACCGCCCCAAGTGCTATCGAATGCACTAAGGAGACGAAAACATACTATATGTGTTTACTAGAATACATTTAGTATATTAACTACAATCTATTAATCGAAATTCGATTAATATTTTTGGTTCAATACCATTAGTTTTTAAGACAAGAGTAGAAAAAATCTTAGACCCCCCAGTGGGATTCGAACCCACGCTTATGCCATTCCCATAGTGTAATGGTTAGCACGCTGCCGCTAGTAAAGGCATAAGCGTGGGTTCGAATCCCACTGGGGTCTAAGATTTTTTCTACTCTTGTCTTTGTACAAAAATACATTTAGTATGTTTTCATAACGGGCTATAATATAATTAACAATGGTAATAGTAGTACATTTTTTTTTTTTAATATATAGGTACTTTGGAGTGAAAGTAGGTACTTTATTTACAATTTTCACTTTTTAGCAACGTAATTGGTACTACTTCTAACGTTCGATCAAATTAGTAAAAAAATACAAAAACAATAATATTCGCTTTCTTAACATATATATTATATTTTATCTTTTAACATGTCACTCCTATAATAAAATTCCGTAACGTCTTAATCAATAATTGTGTATAATTTTTTATCCGAATTAGAATTGACGTTTGCAAAAAAAAAACTAAACTAAACATAACATTTTTTATTCTAATTCACTGGGACTTTAACGGTACTCCTACCCTTTTCCAAAGCATTTGCTGAGTAGAACCGCGACTGAAAATGCAGGGTATAGGCACCAGTGAAACACCGCCACTACACCCGCCGCGAAGCCACAAAGGAATCGACATTAATTAGAGTTCTAATTAAAAAGAACCTTTTAATTCGCCCGCTAGCTCGGAAATTAACAATTTCACAAAGAGTCGGTTTCGAATCATTACTGCGCTTTCGCTTTAACGAAATAGGATTTTCGTTTATGTACATTGTAATGCAATAAATAATTATTACTGCGGAAGTTACTGTAACGGATTATCTCTATTCATCTATATAATAGGTAGGTATATTGTTTTTTATTTATATTAGGTGAGGACTAGAGATCAAACGTCGCCGGTGTCAAATCTTGTCGTGAAAAATTAACTCTGTATAATTTCTCGACACGGCACAACTAATATAATAATATTTTCCGTCCTCCGGCCAGAAAGCGCCTACTTTGTGGCCGCTGCGCAAAATGAAATTGCCGCTTTCTGGCTTCGTCGAACAGAAAAATAGACAAAAATAGACAGTTACATGTGATCTGAGACATTTTTTATTTTACTGGCCTTGGTGCGTAATGTACTATTGTGTATGTATGTAATCTCTTTATTCTACGATAAATACAGACATTGAAGCGATAACAATACAAAATGTACAAAGCCTCTCTTCTAGTTTATACATCCAAATGTTAACTGGAAGCCGTATAAGACTATTATTGTCAGCTCAGTCAGCTACGAATATGGGAATTAGGTATACATTTCCACACCTGAGCAAATAAAATACGCGAGTTAGATCCGTTATAATTGTTTCATTCAAATATGCATGTAAAAGTAACATCGAAGACATCAAAAATTACTTTTTAACCTCCGACGCAAAAACGACGGGGTGTTTTAAGTTTGACGTGTCTGACTATCTATCTCTCTCTCTGTGTGTGTGTGTGTGTGTGTGTGTGTGTGTGTGTGTGTGTGTGTGTGTGTGTGTGTGTGTGTGTGTGTGTGTGTGTGTGTGTGTGTGTATGTGTGTGTGTGTGTGTATGTGTGTGTGTGTGCCTGTGGCATCATAGCTCCCTAACGCATGGATGGACCAATTTTGATTCTGTTTTTTTTTATTTTTTATTCTAAAATCATAACCCCTTTTTTTCGGTTCGACGCAACAGAGTAAATATTACAAAAATTCCGCGATGTTTGCAGAAAACAGTAGTATTTGTGATTTCAACACCGTGCCGGGGCTGAATACATATTCAAATCACAGCTCGGCAATAAAAAAATGTTAGTTTGACAAGGGTACAGGCCTAAGCTCGCTGTCGGAACTTTTGTGATTTATAGCTGCAGATTTCACGTCTGGTTTCATACCAAAACTAACATTATTAGTGATCGGAATTTCCAGAAAATCTGGTTTAGCCAAGGTTTGGCCTAAAGGGCCCGAAATTTAGCAGCAGCTGAGACGAGCCGTAAATTTATATTCTGAATCATTTGTTGGTAAATATTATTATAATTTACAGGTCAACTTTTTTAACATAATTTAAAAAATGTTTTTAAATAGTAATTATTGCTTATTTAAACATTTAGTACCTATACATTCTTTTTTATTGCAAACTTCTTTTTTTTTAGGTGTCTCACTAACAATAGCGTCATACTGACTGATTAGTTAGAAAAAAAGAAAATTTGTTTGTTTGTTTTGCGTGTCTTACTCGCACTTTTTCGGTTTTCCAGTCAATGTCAAATCAAAAAATGCTCATTATTAAACAAATTAACGTGTACTTTTGACGTAACAAATTACTTTATCATGTTTTAAATAAATTTTGGACATTTTCCATTTTCATAATAAAATTTGGCCAAAGTGTCTATTTTTGCTAACAAAGGCCGAGATTTTGTTCGAAATCGAAACCGAATTTGTGTTTCGTTCTGCCTCTAGTTATTATAGTTGAAAAGTTTTGACGTGGTGTACCTACTGGAGCTTTGGTTAATTTATACCTACTACCTACCTACTGTAAGTGTGCGCTACTCTCTGGGGTAGACAGAAATAACATAACTTGGGAAACAAGTTTTAAGAAATTCTAACAGACAGCTGAGTCGGCTACAAACATGGAAACTTTAAAGTTTTCGTAATGTTAGCTAATAAAACTTCTGGTGTCTTCGTGGTTATTATACATTGGAATAAAACAATTAGGTATAACAGATTTAAATCGCGTTTTCATTTTAGTCAACACAAGTATTGTTAGATTACAGTTAATAATTTCTGATGCCTTCGCGGTTATTACACATTGGAATGAAACAACTATTAACGGATTTAACTCGCGTATTTTTATTTTATTTTATTTGCTGACGTTTCGGATTCTTTACAGTTTCCATAATCGTAGCACGACTGAGCTGACAATAGTCTAACGCTAAAGTGATTTATACAGTTATGCAAACTAGGTACCTTATATTTAAATTACAAATTTTGAAAAACTACCCTAATCTGAATTATGAAATAATAATGTTACATTTTACGCAAAAAAAAATTACTTTTATACATTACAATTAAAACCTAAGAGGGGGCGTTACTAGCGCCATTACTGAGAAGAAACGCCCCAAGAAACTCAGTAGAAAGTCATTTTTTAGGACACTTATATATTTACAATTAAAGTAATTAATTATTTACAGTCGTGCTACGATTATGGAAACTGTAAAGAACCCGAAACGTCAGCAAATAAAATAAAATAAAAATACGCGAGTTAAATCCGTTATAGTTGTTTAATTCCAAAGATTACAGTTA
This sequence comes from Polylopha cassiicola, assembly GCA_038024825.1. NCBI lineage: Eukaryota > Metazoa > Arthropoda > Insecta > Lepidoptera > Tortricidae > Polylopha > Polylopha cassiicola. Next base: position 10,469,928 of record CP149060.1, on the reverse strand, counting down.
GCTTAGTTGGCTACCAATAAACTGTAAAGTTTTCGAAACATGAGCAAATAGTAAAATACGAGAATTAAATCTTATATTAATGTTTAATTCTAATGAAAAATACACGAGTTGAATCCTCTATCATTGTTAAAAAAACAATCTTTAGTGTTAATAGTTTAGGGTAATAAACCAAAAATCATATAAAGCTATAAACAAACACTAAAAAAACAATAACATAAAAAGAAGGTTCTAGTTAGAACTGGAACGAGTTCAGTCAATCAATGAGTCAAACAGAGAAAGTTAGGTATAAAATTAACTCTGAAACAAATCTTTCTAAGTAAGTACATACATAGCTTTATCAAATCACTTTAGCATAAGACTATTGTCAGCTCAGTCGTGCTACGATTATGGAATCTGTAAAGGCTCCGAGCCAATAAAATAAAATACGCGAGTTAATGAAACAACTATTAACGGATTTAACTCGCGCATTTTTATTTTATTTTATTTGCTGACGTTTCGGATTCTTTACAGTTTCCATAATCGTAGCACGACTGAGCTGACAATAGTCTAACGCTTAAGTGGAAACTGCAAAGAATCCGAAACGTCAGCAAATAAAATAAAATAAAAATACGCGAGTTAAATCCGTTAATAGTTGTTTCATTCCAATGTGTAATAACCGCGAAGGCATCAGAAATTATTACGCGAGTTAAATCCGTTAAAGCTGTTTCATTCCTAAGTACTTACATACAAAAAAAATCTAAGTAGGTAGGTACATAAAAAGAAAAGACTAATGTAAACCTATAAAGCCTTAAGTAAGTATATAAAAGTCAGTACCCATGTCCCGTTGTATGGCAGCCGCTGGTCGCTAATTGGGGCGGTTTCCGCCGGGGTTCGAACCTGCGACTGCTTCCGAACCGGGATGCGAAACCACCGGAAAGCGGGTGGATAGTTAAGTGGTTGGCTGGCTGTGTAGTGGTAATGTACATTTTTAAAAATATATAAGTTTAGTTACAAGGAAATGTATGTACTTATATAAATATCTTCACCCACTTTGTTTAATACATTATTAAACATACTTAAATAATATATTATAATAATAAAATTAGGTACATGATTGTATATGTTAGATACTAAGATTAATGATTATTTTTATGTATAGCAACATTAACATTGATTGAAGTAGGAGTATCTGGCAACATAGTGTCTCACTAAAATTATAAAATAAGCTTATTATAATAAATAATCAAAATATTATTAGCCTTAATTCATTAATTGAACACGCTTTTTTAATAATATTAACTGTAAAAAAAATGTACGTACCTACGTGGCTTAGGTATCCTAATTATATAAATCTTATAGTATCTTCTTTGTTTTGTTTGTACCTATATTGTATAGGTACTGAAACTACCGTAAAGGCTAGTAAATCTATACTAATATTATAAAGAGGAAAGGTTTGATTGTTTGTTTGGATCGAATAGGCTCCAAAATGTCTGGAACTACTGGTTCGAATTCAAAAATTATTTTTTGTTGGATAGACCATTTATCGAGGAAGCCATATATAGCCTATTATAAATATATAACATCACGCTGCGACCAATAAGAGAAAAGAAAGAGTGGAAAATGTGAAAAAAAACGGGGAAATTTTTAATATGAAGAATAACTATTCCACGCGGACAAAGTCGCGGGCACAGCTAGTTAAGTATAAATTTGTGACTGGTGCGTGTTAGTAAAGTTAGCTTTTCCTGTTATCTGTGTGCACGACACGCCGCAGTTCGACACCGCCCGCATCATACAAACTTTACTCATTCATTGTTCTACACGACATACCTTTAACACAGTGTATATGTGTGAGCGTTTGAGACGCCGTGATTGCCTCTAGCTATATCTATAATGGTTGCAAATATTATTAAGTATCAATTGAAATATCTGTACCAGTAGGTACCTACTAGGAGATAATTTCATTTTTGTTTAATTATTGTTTGTGTTCTTAAACATAGTCTGAGACGCATTGCATTTCAAACGCTCGAAGATCCGCCCACGTATGTATGTCTTTATTGTATACTAGCTTCTGCCCGCGACTTCGTACGCGTGGAACTCCTCCTTTTTTGCAGTCGGTTAAAAAGTAGCCTAGATGTCCTTTCTCAGGCTCCAGACTTTCTTTGTACCAAATTTCATTTAAATCGGTCCAGTAGTTTTAGCGTGAAAGCGTAACAGACAGACAGACAGACAGAGTTACTTTCATTTATAATATTAGTTAGGATATTAGTAAGGATAAAAAAAAATAACAGCGACAACTATAGTTAACTTTTGGACAATTAAGAGACTATGAAAGTTACCACGTAGGTCAGACAAAAAAATCACTCTTCAGCCATTTTAAGTTGATGGCAGGGATTATATTTTTACAAAGCTGAAAAAAGAAAAAATAAAAACTTTTTTTAAAAAATAGGGTCGCTCTTAACATTTTTGGGCATCAACAATAGATGTAAGCCGATACTCAGACCTACCCGATATCCACACACAATTTTATGAAAATCCAGCCAGCCGTTTCGGCGAAGTTTGGCAACAAACACAGCGACACAGGAATTTTATATGTATAAAACAAACAAACCAACTCTTTATTATATTCGACATTAAGGGCATCGAACCAGATATCATTATATAAATACATAGCTTGCACTTCCATTTATAACAAGATAATATTTGTTGCGACTCTCTCCAGATGAAACATTATATTGTCGGTGCAACCTCGCTTGTTGCAGTCTCAACTGCAGTGTTGCACAATTTTATTTAATTTCGCATCCTCTCGCTTTAAAATCTTAAAGTAGGATCTAGATTAGAAGTGCATTTCCTCGGACGAAATTATTTCACAGCGATGCAGCTCTTATTTAAACGCAGTCTGCAAAGTGCAGGACTTGCAAAATGGCTATTTAAATATACAAAGATAAGCAAAACAGCGAAAAATGCTGTTCTATTACAAAAACGTAACGTTCAAGTTTCTTTTGTGAAAAGTTTATTAAGAAAATGGACGATGAAGTTGTTTGGGTTCCGTGCTTTTGAAGAGAAATGTCTTTATTCCTATAAAATATAATTTATTCTACTGGACAGATTTTTTATCATATTTATTTATGCTTTATTGCACAACAAACCAACTAAGTAATGTACAAAAGGCACTTAATGCCATATGGCATTCTCTGCCAGGCAACCTTTGAAGTAAGCAAAGAGCATGTGTAGGCGCAAATAAATAATACACATATAATAAATACAATATAAAAAAGGAAGATAGTACATAACATAAATAAATTTATAATACCTTCTAAAAATTAAAAAAATAACACTATATACTCATACATACATAGATATTAGGTTTTCATTGATAACAACTAGAGTGTGCAATCGTCTGTCTGTCACAGTCAATTTGTTCCGAAATTGTAAATCAGTTAAAAAAAAAATCGATATGAGTACAATGTATTGTAACCCAATAACTTAAATTGTAATAATAATTTCTGATGCCTTCGCGGTTATTACACATTGGAATGAAACAACTATTAACGGATTTAACTCGCGTATTTTTATTTTATTTTAGCTGACGTTTCCGATTCTTTACAGTTTCCATAATCGTAGCACGACTGAGCTGACAATAGTCTATCGCTAAATTGAAGTTTTTAGCGTTAGACTATAAAGAATCCGAAACGTCAGCTGATAAAATAAAATAAAAATACGCGAGTTAAATCCGTTAATAGTTGTTTCATTCCAATGTTAAATTATATTTTTTTTAAGTGACCAATATGAGCGTAGCAGTAAACGCGGACAAAGTCGCGTGCAGAAGCTAGTTAGAAATAAATTTCCACAACGGTCCTTAATAGCATCAGATGTAGACCGATTTAACCCTTTTAAAATTAACGAGTCGTCACAATCAATTTCAACCTTATTGTAAGGACATAAAGTCTTTTTTAGAAAAATAAAGTAACCAGTTAAGATTATTTGGGTATTGGGGACATTATAATTTGTCCCTCAAAAGAGGTTTAAGGCATTAATTAAACATGAGATAGGAAGATAGTGATAATGTTTGGTTGTATTAATGACGTTATCTTTAGAAGAAATTCCACTGGGCTTAAGGTTTTTGAATACATTTGGAATTTTAAATTTAAAGCAATTCAGTTGACTGTGGTTCTTATTTATTAACACAGTATTATGCCTGTTAATAATATGGGAACTGTTAAGTTATCGAAACTATAGCATATTAATTATTAGTACATTCAGCGTCTGAGATACCTGACCCCATCTCATAGTCGTATACTAGACTAGCGGCCCGCCCCGGCTTCGCCCGGATTCCTTTTTTTTATAGCCTATGTCACTCGGAATTAGTGTAGCTTTTCAACAGTGAAAGAATTTTTGCTGGGCGGCTTCCCTGAGGACCTCAACGACCAGTCCCACGCCGCTCGCCGTTGTAACGAGCACGCCCGCCCTTACGTGAAAAAAAATCTGTTAGGTGCAGTTCTTATAAATTTAAATCAGTTTCTTCGAAACGATTGTCAAGTAATATATCTTTAGCTCTCAGACAAGTACCTACCAATCGATAATAACAAACAAAATTAATGCAAAATTATATGGAATTGACGTAAGCGAAAGAAACCACGTGAGTTTTCGTAAAATGATACGAAAATGTTATTTTAAGTATACTAGCTTTAGCCCGCGACTCCGTCCACGAGGAATTTCTTACAACATTCCACCCTCACTTTTAATCCCTTACAACGGATTTTTGCAATTAAAAGTAGACCAATTTATAGTAGTAAACCAAATGTCATTGAAATCGGTTCAGTAGATTAAGCATGAAAGCGAGACACAGACGGAGTTACTTTCACATTTATAATATCCGTAATGTATTGGTATTCTATAAAATTACCCTCGTCTGATTCTGAACCTACTACCTAGCATTAATCAGGGTCACTAATAACCCAGCTTCTTGCAATTTTAACTGAATTTCAAAGACCCTAATCCGACATGCGACCCTCGCCTTAAGGGTCCTTATTTAGTGCTAATCCTTTATAAATACAGCCTTTTAAGGTTAGCTTTTTGATCTCCGATCAAGAGGCCATCTGAGGTCAGGGGCTATTTTAAAAATGCTAAAGGAGAATATTAACCACTGTATAATACTAATCTATACTAATATTATAAAGAGGAAAGGTTTGTTTGTTTGGATTGAATAGGCTCCAGAACGGCTGGACCGATTACAAAAACTCTTTCACTATTGGGAAGCTACACTATTCCCGAGTGACATAAGCCATTAAAAAAAGGAAATCCGGGCTGGTCGCTAGTAGAATATAAGACCTTAGTAAGGTAATTGTCACAACTCCAAAATACATAATATGATTGGTGGAACATGGCATGAACATCTTGCGGATTAATAATTTCTGATGCCTTCGCGGTTATTATACATTGGAATGAAACAACTTTAACGGATTTAACTTGCGTAATTTATTTCATTTTCCTGACGTTTCCAAAACTAAAGTTCCCGTATTCGTAGCACAACTGAGCTGACGATAGCCTAACGCTAAAGTGAAGTCGTCAACTCAGTCGTGTTACCAATATGAAAACTGTAGGTCTGTACATAAAATAAAAGACGCAAGTCAAATCCATTTCACTGTTTCCTCCAATGAGTAATAACCGCGAATACATCAGAAACTATTACGGACCTGTGATTGCTAAATAGTTTTACAGAAAACAAATCGTCAAATACGTAAAATTAAATTTCAACAAAAGTACTTACAGAATCAGCTCGAGCGTAAAAAAGTAAATGTATGTTTGTTCGACAATCAGGAAATAGCGACAACATTGTTTGCACTCGCGAGCTGCTGTTTCCTTTACAGAATTCAACACAAACAAAATAGCTATGTCTATAGGGTATCTTGTAATGTAGGTACAATACAATATTACGTAATATCTATCGTAATATTAATAAATACCTTCTACTTCAGCATAAGACTATTATCAGCTCAGTTGTGCTACGATTATGGAATCTGTAAAGGTTCCGAAAGGTCAGCAAATAAAATAAAGTAAGTTAGAAGCGAGTTAAATCCGTTCACTATTGTTTCATTCTAATGTTTATCTCATTTATTGTTCGATGCTGAAAATAGAAAATAAGTGTCCAATTTTTTTGGTATCAATCCAAATAGATTACAAACCACACAATATAATTACATTTTTATGTCATACTAGCTGAGTAGCTGACCCAGCGAACTTCGTACCGCGTTTACCGTTTTTTTTCCCCTTTTTTCCAATTTTTTTTCACCATATAAACCCTGGAGTTCCACGAACATTTCAAGACTAAAATCAGCCAAATCGGTTCAGTCGTTCTCGAGTTTTAGCGAGACTAACGAACAGCAATTGATTTTTATATATCGCACCCCTAGATCTAAAGGGAGCTAACTCAAAAAAAGTAACTTTTTCGGGAGAGGCGAAATTGTTGTAAGGAATCGGATCCTTTTTTTTAGCGTGTATTTAATTAAAATCTTCAGATTTTTGAGTTAGCTCCCTTTAGATCTAGGTGTGGATATATAGATTATCGTTTTGAATTGAAATTGTAATTTTTCAGTTATTTATTGTTGTTTGTTTTTGTTTTAACGGCCTCAATATAAGTGCATGTAGTTTGTCTTAATAATCAAATATACTGTATGAATCTTGAGAAACAAATGAATCTAAATTAATCTATTACTTAACAAACTGCTAAATAATAGGTATATTACAATTCTCCCAAATACTCGTTACCTTCACCATCTTCTATCAAAGAGTTACGTCTTTTATAGTATGAATGTTTATAGTATGAAATTAATTTTCGTTTTGTAGTTTGATAGCAGCACTACACGTGCAGTATGTTGCAGATTGTTGCAGTCTTCTCTACAGAAATAACTAGTGCAGTGGCAGTACCGATGCAGCCTGCAATTGCATTGATCTGCAATAACAACCTGCTTTGATACACCGCCCTCGGGAGTAGGCTTACGGGTGTAAAGACAGTGGATGCCTTCACACCGTATTGTAATCATTAGATTATCTTGTTACATATACCTATAGTAGGTCAAGTGCTGACCATGCAAGATACTCCGCACACGGCACTTGGCTGACGCAACATTACGTACGTGGGATAAAGTGCTGACCCAGCAATGCGCGAGCGCCGCTATAACCGTTGGACACCACCGAGGGGCGGTACTTCGTTTCTAACATTGAACGGGTCACCACCCTTAGGTTTAGTTAGTTATAGTTACGGTGACTTCGTTTCTAGCATTGAGCGGGTCACCACTCTCTAGTTATAGTTAATTATACGGAGACTCCGTTTCTAACATTGAGCGGGTCACCATCCCTTTAATTATAGTTAGTCATAGAAACCTGTAATTTTAATTAATAAATCTCGATTATAAGTAAATCGGTTCTTCTTTGAGTCCTCCTGTCGCTGACATTCGTAACTATCTTTAAAATACTGACACGGAAAAATAAATATGAGGAGGTATTTTTTCATAGGAGAAGGAGTATAGGTACTTTGTAATTAAACTCTTTGTTATATATATATTTAGATGTACATAACAATATAACGTTATTTATTACGGACAATCCGCTTATTACGAATGTGCGAAATAAAAATTTGATGGCAACTACCTATTTATATCGCCGTATAGTCGCATAAGTTTCTTACTTTTTAGAATTAAATAAGAAAAATGACCGACTTTTACGATCCTGTTTTTAAATATATCTGCGCCTAAGAAGAATAACTATAAATACACCAAATAAATTCTCAAAAAAGGAGAAATACATTTTTTTGTTATTCAACTTTCTTAATCATATTGCGAGGTTAGAAAGTTCTCTGCGACAGCTAAGTTGTAATTCATATTCTCTTTAGTATTTTATATTTGTGTAGTATATCCTTATTTTATTGTTTAGGTTATATATTTTGTTTTTAGTATTTTATATATATTATTAATAAGTTACCTAGCCTTTTGTACACGTATTTCTATCTAATAAAGTATAGATTAAGAGTCCAGTAAACAATCCCTACTATTAATATTATATATGCGAAAGTAACTCCGTCTGTCTGTCTGTCTGTTACGCTTTCACGCTAAAACTACTGGACCGATTTAAATGAAATTTGGTACAAAGAAAGTCTGAAGCCTGAGAACGGACATAGGCTACTTTTTAACCGACTGCAAAAAAGGAGGAGTTCCACGTGGACGAAGTCGCGGGCAGAAGCTAGTAGACTATAAGCTATTTTATGTTACGCTCCGGTGTGACAGTCAGATCTAAATGGAGCGAACACTCGCCCTACAGGAAATTACCTCTCGGGCGCCGAGCGGAATTTAACGATTGAGTTGTCCAAGCGGACCGCGCTCGAGCCACTCCGCACGCCGCTCGGCCATCTAACTACGTTTGTAAATGTGCTTGTTTTTGTTTTTACTCAATTGGCTTGCTTTGGAAACAAATCGATGACTAGTGCTTCGGTGTTTAGTTATTTTCAACTAGCTTCTGCCCGCGACTTCGTCTGCGTATGATTAGTATTTTACACTATATCGTTATAAAATATAGCCTATATGTTATTCTGATGTATAAGTTTCATTCAAATCCATTCAGTAGTTTTTACGTGAAAGAGTAACAAACATCCATACATCCATACATCAAACTTTCGCCTTTATAATAGTAGTAGTATGTAATGTAAAAATATTTCTAAGTACTTTTACACGTCAGAATTTACTAGCGGAACTACAGAAATAAATTAGTTAGCTAGCTCCTGTTTTCGACTTTGACTACGTAAAAGTAGAACTTCAAGCAGCTTACTACATAAATACTGTTAGGTACCTATCCAGAAAAAAACTCCTATAGGTATCCTTCGCACTAAACTAATACTATTTTCTTACCAAATTTCTTCAAACTCGCTTCAACGGTTTAAACATAAAGATTTTACAAAAAGACAGAAATATAGAAAAACAGAATGACAGACAGACAGAGATACGATATTAGTATAGAATTGACTTTCCGTGTAACATCAAGTAATAATTTGTGGATTATTAATGAACGAAGATATCCCTTACTCTGTAATTGGGATAGACAATTATGTAATGAAATGCTATGTTGGAAATAATAACGATACCCGATACTTTGCGGCTTAATGAGGCCCATTATGAATCCGGATGTATCTCGGCCTTATTTGTGCCATATATAAATAACTTTTGGTCACCATGGGGGACACACGTAAGGTTTTTTGTTGCGCATCTGTCACTGTCGCTTTTTCACTCTTTCACTCATTGCAAATGTGTGTATGTAGTGTGGTTGTGTGGTTTCTCGCGCGATAAACCTCATTCGCTATCTGTGCAGTGACTAGACGCCCATTGTATGAACTTTTTCACTTTTTCTCGTTGCAAATGTGTGTATGTAGTGTGATTGTATGGTTTCTCGCGCTATAAACCTCATTCGCTATCGACACGCCCATTGTATGAAAAATAAGGGCCTTGATTGCGCCGAATGGAAATTACTTTTTGTGACCAATCTAAGGCCCATTATGAAAAAAATAAAAATAAAAAAATATTTTAAAAAAAAAGCTTTTATTTAAATGCTCTAAAAAATAGATAACAAAATTTTGCTTTATAATTTTAACTATAAACTTAGAACCTCATTATACACAATTTATAATAAATGTTCATAACAAATGTTCGTAACAAGCTTTTATGAACATATGTTAAATATTATGTTAAATTATACAATTTATATTTATTTATATAAACAAAAGCTTGTCGCAAAATCATTTTTTTTTAAAGTGCAACCTAATTTTAAAGCAAATGATAAGAAATCACTGAAGTCTTTTATACATAGGTAAGAATACTGTTATATCAAATCTTGCGACAAGCTTTTATTTATATAAATAAACTATTGTTACATACTCGTGCTGCCGCGATGTCATCTCTGGCCTCACTCAACTCTACTAGCGTAATTCATCGCGACCTTTCGCCTTACGGCCCATTGATTCGCGACAAATCATCACATAAGCCATGACGTAAGCATGACGTGAGGTATGACGAGAGGCATGACGTGAGGTATGAATAGAGGCATGACGTTAGGCATGATGCGTGGCATGACGAGTAGAGAGGCCACAATGCACTGCCTGCTTTCCTCGCTACTTTCCTCGCCTTTGCGTAAGTTTTACAATCTCTGAAATACAAACTTTGTATTACGCAAAGGAAATAGTCCACAGAAACGGATCAAAAACGGCTTTTGGGTAGTTAATAGCTGTACCAAATATAGTTGGATAAGGTCGGGTAACTTATGCGACTTACGTGAGGGTTTTGTGCAAACAAATACTGATTGTTCACTTTATATTGTTCGCCTAGTTCCTATTGTTTCGACTTAAATAATGAAAAACAAAAAAAAAAGTTAATCAAGTTTTTTTTTTATTTATAGAATACTAGCTTCTGCCCGCGACTTCGTCCGCGTGGAACTCCTCCTTTTTTGCAGTCGGTTAAAAAGTAGCCTATGTCCTTTCTCAGGCTCCAGACTATCTTTGTACCAAATTTCATTAAAATCGGTCCAGTAGTTTTAGCGTGAAAGCGTAACAGACAGACAGACAGAGTTACTATCGCATTTATAATATTAGTAAGGAAGTAAGGATTAAACACTCACTTGTAAAACTGGCCACTGCTTGCTTCTGTTAATTTATATTTTTCATTCGTTTTGTTCGCTTGTCAAATGTCACTTGAGACTGGCGTTAACGAATAAAAAGGTACGGAATCGACATAATTTATATTACGTCCGTTCCGGACACAAAATTCCCTTTGATTGCGTAAGTAAATGTAGAATTTGTTTTATTTGTATTCTAAAATAGTTAAGTTATCCGTAAAATTAAACATAAATATTTTATACTTTAAAAGAGGGTAGGGGTTAAATGTAATTTATAAATATAGGTAGATACACTTATTAGTCCGTTATATATAATTGTTTTACACTCGGGCAAAATACTTTCCGTTTTAGTCTTGTAAATAAAAAACGTAAAAGTGTACCGTTAGTTCTAATTTGTACGAAGATTTTGTGGTTCCAACACTTATGGGAGTCGTGATCAAAATATAATATGAATCCATACACATATTATAAATACGATTGAATGTCTGTCTGTTACATTTTCATGCTAAAACCGCTGGACCATTTTAGATGAAGTTTGGTGCGGAGACAGCTTAAGTCCCAGGAAAGTATATATATATAGTTATATACGATAATACACATTAGGGGATAAAAAGGGAGGAACGGCTGGAAGTTTGTATAACGAATCAAAAACCGCTGAACCGATTTATTTATATGTTATTATGGATGTAGCTTGAATTCTAAGGCAAGACAAGGTGTATGCAATTTACTATAAAAATTCTATAGTAAATACTTCACCTAAGTTCCCCAAAGTACTAATAGATTGATTGGGTAAAAAAAAGTGACATTACGAGCCTGAATGTATTGTTCGATTGCGAAAAGAAAAAATACTTATTCAATTGATGGACAAAAAAGCCTACCTATTCTAGGCAGACGAAGTCGCAGGCAGAAGCTAGTATGATATAATACTATATATTATTATTAGCTCAGTGAGTCAGCCGTGTGGTTCATGTTTTCATTTCATTTTCTTGTAGCTTTTTGTTGCGTGACCAATTTGTTTCTTTGAATCAATAGACGTACTGTTTATTACGGTAATCAATTTTGATGCTTGATTAATGCCTTTTTGTGTTGTTTGGTTTTACTTGCGTTAATTGAAAGAATATACTATGATATAACCCAAGGAAAGTAATCCTTTGTAATAAAGAATAATACCTATACTTACATAAATCTGAAATTACAAATAACGTTTTACCTAAGGCCTAACATGTACAAGTTGGTTATAAGTTAGATATAGGACCTGAATAATTGATCCTATAATCTGTTATAGGATCAATTATTAATCCTGGATTAAAGCACGTTACAAGTTTCTTACAAGAAAAAATACCTAATAGGTACTGAGAATGCTGTACGTACTGATTTTGATTGGTTTAAGTTGATTTAAGCTATTTCTGAGCTTAGTTTTATTGTAAAAGGTTTTATAAGAAACTATCTCTTGTCCATCTGCGTGGAATTATTTATTACTTTTAAGATTCTAGCTTTAAAAATTACGATATTTTCATACAACATTTCATTCCAGCTTTTAACCCTTTACAACCCTATTTTTGCAATTAAAAGTATCTAGCCTATATTCTTTCTCAGGCTCTAAACTATGTATGAACAAATTCATTTAAATCGGTCAGTAGTTTTATCGTGAAAGCGAGTCAGACAGACAGAGGTACCTACTTATGCATTTATAATATTAGTTAGAATTAGGATTAGACTAAATTTGTTAGCATTACTTTACTATACGTATTACAATATTACATAAGTACTAAAAGCTTCACAACATTTTTTATTGTAATAACAATAATAACCCTCCGACGGCCCGCGATGTTTGTTATGTACTTTTAACCCTAAAAACTTGGCCATTAAGGCCAGGTATGTACAAAATTCAGGCCTCACTCCGACACGTGCCTCGTGTCGTGCCACTATTAAACTGATTCCACACTAACCTAGTTCTGACACAGACACCTAACTTTCAGTACCTATTTTTGGAATGAAACAATTGAGTTCCCATATTCTTAGAACGACTGACATGACGATACTTTAGCGCTAGACTATAGTCAGCTCAGTCGTGCTACGAACATGGGAACTGTATAGTTTACTTAGCTTCAGCAAATGTAATAAAATACGCGAGTTAAATTCAGTACATTTTTTTCATTCTATTGTGTAATGGCCGCGAATCAGAAATGATTTCACTGCTTTGTTCAAGAAGCAAGTATTTTAAAAATATATATATTCATAATGCATCGGTGATATATTTTTTATACAATTTCCAGTACTTAAGTAAAACGGTCAAAGTAAAAAATACGATTAATTTTTAAAACATTTTCTACTTTCAATTACCTACTATAACTAAGAGAAACGGTTCAAAAATGCCATTGTTTCAAATAGTTTATCAAAAAAAAATGTAAAATCCAAATTATTTAAAATAATTACATACTGTTTATCTCTGTGTATTATTTCTGTATAAGCTTTAGGCCCTTTCCCACCAGATTATCGAATTCCTCGCCCTTTACACGATTCAGGTACCTATTTATTATGCCTCCACAGCCTTTTCCACCACTTCCTAAACCGGTACCTTCTCTAAACATTATATTCACTTACCTTCAGCTAAAGAAGCTAATTCAAAAACCTAAAGGTTTGAATTATACGCACCATTTAATTCCTTACAGCAAGACCTAAATACCAATAAAACGTTTAAGCTAACTACTCTAGTAAATCAGTTTTTCACTTTTCCTGAAAAAAAAAATGTTTTTTTGAGTCGGTAAAGGGAGCCATCCTTTTATTATATATATTTTTTTTGATATTGATGAAAAGATATTTATATAATAATTACTGATGCCTTCGCGGTTATTATACATTTGAATGAAACAACTTTAACGGATTTAACTCGCGTATTTTATTTTATTAGCTGACGTTTCGGAGCCTTTACAGATTCCATAATCGTAGCATGAGCTGACAATAGTCTTATGCTAAAGTCGAGATATTTATAGTTTTGTAAAAGCAAAATTACAATGTACGTTAACTTGCATATTCAACTCACTGTCAAAAATAATATAAATTATTTAATTAAGCGCTAATTAATCTGATCAACCGATGTAATTCAGATTAACTAGAGGGAATTAACTCACTGATTGCATTTACCTCACTTCACTAGTTAAATTAACTATTTCATTTCACATAAATCGTTTGATAATAAATTTATGGGTTTTAACGTGAAAACTTACTAACGGACCGGTCCTTCAAAACCAGTCAATCATGGATATTTTTAGGGTTCCGTACCTCAAAAGGAAAAATCGTTACCTTTATTTATGTTCACTCTTTGTTGCCTGTCTGTCTGTCAGTCAAGATTCTTTTTCTCAGAAATGCGTGGAGGTATCAAGCAGAAATTCATATCGAATACTCAGGTATCTCTTAATAAAATCAAACTTCTAAGACAACGCAATCAAAAGATAACGCCGTTTATACTGCAAATTTTTGACACTGGCAAGTGAATCAAAACCTAAAAGTTTCTTTCCTTGAAGTCAAAATCGTGAAATGTGGTACGAAGCATCGTGTTATAGCGAATTAATAAACTGCATTTAGCATAAGACTATTGTCAGCTAAGTCGTGCTACGATTATGGAATCTGTAAAGAAGAAAAAAGAAAATAAAATTAAATACGCAAGTTCAATTTGTTTAAAGTTATTTCATTCCAGAACATAATATTCCAAATTTCGCCAAAATCAGGTCAACTTTCATACCTAAACAGGTACGAAAGCGTCAATAAACAAACTCACTTCCGCATTATATTAGTAGGCATTTTGCCTCCTTTGCTTCTTATTTAGGTGACCGATAAATAAATAAGGAAAAGTACCTATTTCCCAAACAGAAGCGATTTATTTGACGTGCGTTGATTACATAGATGATAATTAAAAATTTATGCAAAAACCTTTCATTAATTTAAGCACTCGTTAAATCTTACCGGGAAAAAGGCTCTCGTATTCGAAATAAAAATCAACAGAGAGTCCAAACAAGGTAACAAAAGGGCCGATATAATATTACACGCACAATTGCCCTTATAAAACCCACAAATGTAAAAACAATTTGCCACTCTTCCCGGCCCCGGGAGGCAACTGCCCTCCAACCTTTATAGAAATAACCTGTACATTTGGATGTTATTTGTTTTAGGCCGTGTTCCAGGGATACATTAATACAAAAATGATTTTGAAATTTACTGTTGAATAATATTTTAGATTCGTTGGAACGTTGTAAGTAGATGTTAAATTATACTAGTTATACATTGGAATGAAACAACTATTAACGGATTTAATTTAATTTAATTTATTAATTTTTATTTTATTTTATTTGCTGACGTTTGCACTTTAGCGTTAGACTACCTATTCAATTGTCAGCAAAGTCGTGCTACGATTCTGGAAAGTGTAAAGAATACGAAACGTGAGGAAATAAAATAAAATACGCGAGTTAAATCCGTTAATAGTTGTTTCATTCCAATGTGTAATAACCGCGAAGGCATCAGAAATTATTATACTTCCTAGTTATACTCTGTCGCTTACTTAGCGGTATGAAATATACTTAACGATCATTATCATTGGTACCTACAAAATATATTATTTAAATTTAAAAACGCGGTAAGAAGAACTTTTTGCTTCTGTTTTCCGTACCTAACGAAAGTTTCCTCTGAAGCAGACTTTAACAATAAATATCTTGTCGATTTGAATAACAAACTTAATTAACCATTAATCTACCAAAATTAACTTTTCAAAGAGTAGCAAATATTCTGAAATTTATATGATTTCTCGTGTTTCCGCCGATCAAAACCAAAGCATTTTGTTCCACAGAAATTAAACCAAAGATAAAGTTGAACCAAACTGTAGACGCTTATATTTCATTTTCAATTTAAGTAGGTAGGTAGGTACCTACCTAAAGTAAGTTAGGTACTTTAATGCTAAGAGGTAATTTTGCTCACAAAAAAATGCAATAAGTACCTATCTGTTTTGATTGGAATGAAACAACTGTAACGGATTAAACTCGCGTATTTTATTTACAGACATTTTGAAAACTTTACAATAGTCATATTCGTAGCATGACTGAGCTGATGATAATCTAACGCTAAATTGATTTATACATTTTCCTTTTAGCGCGAAGCCAATAATAATATAAAACAAAATTGCTATCGCTGTCTGTCCGTCCCTATGTATGCTTAAATCTTTAAAACTACGCAACGGATTTTGAAGCGGATTTTTTTTAATAGATAGAGTGATCCAAGAAGGTTTATTATATAGCACTCGTGTGAAGCCGGGGCGGGTCGCTAGTACCTATATGTAATAATAATTATTATTATATATATATTAAAAAAACGTTACAAAAGGCCCCCTTGGGACTTATTTAAACTTTGTCTTCTCTTCATGTATTTATAACATAATTATATGCTATGTTTTGAACGTAAACAAGAACATTCAATTATTTGTAGTGAAGTAATTTGAAATATTCATGAGGGTATAATTAGTTGCGAGACACATCGCGTGTAATACAAAATCACGATATTAATTATATCTATGACATAATTACTTAAATATCTCGTTTATACATGTTTAATTTATTTAAATTCTGTAGGTTATGTTGTCTAATATTTTTAAAATAATTTTACTTAATTTTATAATTTTACTTTTCTGGAATATCATGTGTACCTACCTAACTTCCTACTCTATTAATTTTAAAGGTCAAAAGAAGAATATATATATTACTTTACTCGAAATATTTACTAGAAGTAAGTACCTAATATTTATTTTAAAGTAATAAGTTTTTAAACATGTATTTAATTAAAACTAGTGTCAGTCCAGTGGTGCTACAAATATGGAAGCTGTAAGATTTTCGAAACGTCACCAAATAAAACAGAATTCACGCCTTAAATCCGTTATATTTTATTTATTCAAATGTGTAAATAACCGTGAAGACATCAGACATTATTAGTAATACCTATTCGTATAAAATACAAAGAAATTTGTATTTATCTCTGTAAGTGAATTTGCATAATCTTAAGAGGAATATAATATCTTAAACAGTAATTATATTTTATACTAGCGGCCCGCCCTGGATTCGCCCGGATCCCTTATTAATAGTGTAGCTTTCCAACAGTGCAAGAATTATTAAAATTGGTCCAGTACTTTTTGAGTTTATTCGTTACATACAAAAATACAAATCTTTCCTCTTTATAATATTGGTGATTTTATAACCTTTAACAAATTAATGAATCTTATATAATCTAGTCAGATTTTATCCCAAAGCCTTTAAATATGTCTCTAAAGACACCTAAAGTCCAGGAGTGGTATTAGACAAATTTAGCCATTTCAAGATTCAAGCGGACCCGCAGCGTGTTAATAGTCTGAATTAGACCCGCGCGTTAAACTATGGTTAATTATAAAACAGATGTAAATCACAAGGCTCTCCGGGTGTTTCTACTCTATGCTAATGAGTACGACTAGCATGGAAACTTTATATATGGTTTTTAGGGTATTTAGCAATGATGTTGCTAAAACAATACATACTTATTCATTTATTTACACTTTATTGCACAATAAAACAAATGTACAAAAGGCGGACTTAATGCCATACGGCATTCTCTATCAGACAACCTTTAAAGCGAACAGAGAGCATGTGTAGGCGCAAAAAGAATAATACATATAATAGATACAATATATATCAGGATGATATTACACTACATAAATACATACATTAATATACTAAGATATATAGATAGGTATACAAAAATACATAATTAACTACAATGACAGAGATGATGAAAACTAAAGGTTTAAAAAGTGCTTACGTAACGAACGCTTGAATGCTAGCTTACTCGGTGCTTGCCTGATGGATAGAGGGAGAGAATTCCAGAGACGGATTGCCTGAAGGGCGAAAGAGTTGGAAATGAAATTAGTATGGTGAAGAGGTAACATACTCTTATTTACATTTAATAATAATAATAATAATAAATATCTTTGGACAATTCACACCAATTATCTAGTCCCATTTTAAGCAAAGCTTGTATTATGGGTACTAGACAACGGATAAATATACATTAATACATATAAGACATCCAAGACTCAGGTACAGATGCCAGAGCTCATCACATTGACATCTGCCCCTAGCAGGATTCGAAGCCGCAACCTCCGGTTTCGTAGTCAGGGCCTCTGACCACTAGACCAACAGGCCGTCCAAATATTTATAAATATTAATATTTCATTGAATACGTCATGGTTTATTGTAATTCACCCTTAAGGGTGCAAAACAGTAATATAATTATGTCGTCGCGGTACAACGAAAGGTCCTAACCACTAGACGATCACGGCCACTTGATTGAGAATGTCAGTGCGCACAAACTATAACCCGCGTCCGAACAGACAACGGTTGGCTAACCTGACAGTCAGGCCTACCAACCTACAGAGTTGCCAGCCTCGTGCCGACCTTGTCCAAGCTATCTGCTTGACTTTTTTATAAACTAAAACTTAAAAAAGTAATGTAATGTCGCATGGTGACACTAGTATCGCAGCGACAGAACAATTAGTTTGTCAAACTGCCACCATCGGCGCCAGCGTTGTTTCGCTACTACATAATATTAAACCTATACGAATCATCGCTATGTCACTATTGACTTCTACGTCGATGAAATTGCGAGCAAAACTAATCATCTATACTTTTATACTAATATTATAAATGCGAAAGTAACTCTGTCTGTCTGTCTGTCTGTTACGCTTTAACGCTAAAACTACTGGACCGATTTAAATGAAATTCGGTACAAAGAAAGTCTGGAGCCTGAGAAAGGACATAGGCTACTTTTTAACCGACTGCAAAAAAGGCGGATTTCCACGCGGACGAAGTCGCGGGCAGAAGCTAATATAAAATAAAATTATTCTAATCTATGATATAAATGTTCATCATGCTAGTGTCACCTGCTAGTCCCTGCTGATCATAGTGTAAGGGTCCATTAGGCGGTTCCTTGTGTGCCATTAATACGCCATTTTAACATAAAGGGTATTGTTATGGCCGATTTCCTAAAACCCACTTTATTAAGGAAGGTGTGTCTTGTAATTAAACCGGATTTTGACTTTGATGTTAATTATTTGTGTTTGGGTTTGTATTCACCTGTAATATCTGAAAAAAATACACATGAAGGCGGAACCCTGTTGTTGGAAAACAAATCACGTTTGTGGTATAAGTCCCTAAATGTGTTTTTTTAATTTTTGTAGGTTATTTGTTTTTATACCTACATCATTGGAATCAAAACAACTAATAACGTAAGCGCGAAGGTATCAGAAATTATTATAATTATTTACATCATTTGTAAAAAAAACTAGTAGCTAACTATCACTACACGGACAGCGGAGTCTCAGTAATAAAGTCCAGATAACCCTTTGGGTACGGAACCCTTATCGTCTGAGTGATTCCATGGGCGCAACACTTACTTACTTACCTACCTATCCCTAAAAAAATCTCTTCGCATTAAATGTTGAGCAGTTGAAGAAAATTCTAGTAAAATGTTAGAAAAATTAAATCTATCTACCTACAGTAAAATATTTATTATAATAAGTAAAAATATAAATAATAGTTTTTAACTGCTATAAAATATCTATTAGCACTTGTTATTGCTCGCTTGTCATTTAGTACTGATGGGCTAAACTAACAAACAAATATGTTTAAACAAAAAAAGGACAATCATTTTTTTTTAATGTCTCTCTTTACAAGTATCATAAAAACTTGATTGCTTAGAAAGCCAGTAAAAAGCAATAGTAACTTTCCAGTGTGTAGTGTCTGTTTAAATCCCTTGTCACATATCACTTATTATATTAATGCAATCCACACCGGCTCGACAATGCCCTCGTATTCGTAACTACACTTCTAATACACACTCGCCAGCGGCCATAGTATGACTTAAGTGACAGTTACTTTCCACGGCCTTCCCGCCAATACAGGGACACCCGAGACAGCGTATGTATGCTATTTAAGCTACTCGCATAAACGCATACACTACATCCCTCCCTTGGAATAAAATGAAATTAATAACAACAGGTAGTACATAGCCAAATCAAAATATTTTTCCAATAAAGTAATCAGTCATTCCAAGTTAATCATTAACATAGCGCAAATATAAATTAATCAGGCATTAAAGTTCTTAAAGGATCAATGTTATAATACCACTACAAAACGCCAGGCGCGTGCAGTGAGGGTCGCGCATGCACCACGTCAGGACAGGCACTCCATATATTCACACCATTGTGCCTATATGGAAGCACGCCCTTGCAACAGACTAAGAATAACATAATATTAATAAATCATGGCACATCAATCAGACTCTTATTTCACTACTCATTTCACTCTCATATTATCTTACAGCTTTCCATTGACCTTCTACTCTTTCCAGGTGAACAACATTCCTTCTCATCACTTGTCCTGTTAGATCATTCTCCACCATGACATTTCTTTGTTAGAACTTTGTACTGTATGAAGTGTTGAGCTATAGTTTGGTTAAGCTTATTTGCCTTATCCATATTATTCTTATCTACTCCAGTTAAACTATACTCAATAGCTCTCCTTTTCTTGTCAGCATATTACTTCCCCTTCTCTTTCTGCAATTTGGCTCGCTCACGCACATCCTGATTAGCTCTGACGGCAACTTGCCTGTGGATGCATGAGGTATGCTGTTGTACATTAACAGGTCCTCCATCAGACTGTCCTTAATGTTCTTTTCCTTCCAATGAGTTATTTCGAGCTGTTCCGTTATATCCCTTATATTGTAAACCTTTTAGTTAGCATAGGCTTTGAGCTTGGGAAATGGTTGCGGTGTGAGCCTCCCTCAATAATATAAACAGTTTCATGTTTTTCTGGTCCATTTACTCTTATTATAGTTTTGAATGATCCCTTTACATTCAGTTTGGTGCTTGTTTCATGTTTCTTCCGTAATCAACTTTATTATACAGCCTGAATGAACAAACATTTTAATCTTAATCTACGGTGTAATAGTGCACTCAATTATGTATCAATGTTGAAAAACATAATTAACTTCAACTCTTTCTTTTTTGTTTCCTTTGGTAGACTGATTGTCATATTTCCTTTTTGAACCTCCTATTTTGCAGTATTGGCGGAAATGTCCCGGTTTGCCGCATGTAAAACATGCTTTTCCTAATGCTGGACATTCTTTATAATCAGTTTGATGGTTATTATTCCCACAACGTCCGCAGGGTTTAAAGTTTTTGTTGTATGTTCATTCCTTTTTTGTTTTGAAAAATCCATCTTTTTTATTCCTATTGTATACAGCATTTACTTCCTGGTTATCTTGCTTATTACTATTATGGCTATCTTCTTTCTTCTGTTCATATATTTCTAATTAGTCATTTACTACTTCTAACATATTAGCCTCTGTGACGATAATTTAATGGCAGCATTTTAATACCCTACCAATTTAATGGCAGCATTTTAATATCCTACCAATTTAATGGCAGCATTTTAATACCTACCAATTTAATGGCAGCATTTTAATACCCTACCAATTTAATGGCAGCATTTTAATACCCTACCAATTTAATGGCAGCATTTTAATACCTACCAATTTAATGGCAGCATTTTAATACCTACCAATTTAATGGCAGCATTTTAATACCCTACCAATTTAATGGTAGCATTTTAATACCCTACCAATTTAATGGCAGCATTTTAATACCTACCAATTTAATGGCAGCATTTTAATACCCTACCAATTTAATGGCAGCATTTTAATACCCTACCAATTTAATGGCAGCATTTTAATACCCTACCAATTTAATGGCAGCATTTTAATACCTACCAATTTAATGGCAGCATTTTAATACCCTACCAATTTAATGGCAGCATTTTAATACCCTACCAATTTAATGGCAGCATTTTAATACCCTACCAATTTAATGGCAGCATTTTAATACCCTACCAATTTAATGGCAGCATTTTAATACCTACCAATTTAATGGCAGCATTTTAATACCCTACCAATTTAATGGCAGCATTTTAATACCTACCAATTTAATGGCGGCATTTTAATACCCTACCAATCACATTCTTCTTTTGTTGTTGTTGTAGTTTTTTTTTTATTAAGTACACTTCTAATTTCATAAGTCTACTAGAAGAGTTATATATTTAATGGAGGCATTCATTTGAACTACCAGACATTTCCCAATTTAATGGAGGTCATGTCAACCAATTCCAATTTAATGGAGGCATTCATTTGAACTACCAGACATTTCCCAATTTAATGGAGGTCATGTCAACCAATTCCAATTTAATGGAGGCATTCATTTGAACTACCAGACATTTCCCAATTTAATGGAGGTCATGTCAACCAATTCCAATTTAATGGAGGCATTCATTTGAACTACCAGACATTTCCCAATTTAATGGAGGTCATGTCAACCAATTCCAATTTAATGGAGGCATTCATTTGAACTACCAGACATTTCCCAATTTAATGGAGGTCATGTCAACCAATTCCAATTTAATGGAGGCATTCATTTGAACTACCAGACATTTCCCAATTTAATGGAGGTCATGTCAACCAATTCCAATTTAATGGAGGTCATGTAAACCAATTCCAATTTAATGGAAGCATTAATTTGAACTACTAGATATTTACCAATTTATTGGAGGTCATGTCAATGAATTTTCATTTTTTTTTTTTTATTTATTTTTTTTTTTTTTTCTTAATTCATTTAAATAAAATAAAATTAATACTTAAATTTTGTAATTTAATAAATAAGGTAGTTTGTATAGCTGTATCAATCACTTTAGCATAAGACCCTTGTCAGCCCAGTCCAGAAACGTCAGCCAACTAAAATAAAATATGCGAGTCAAATCCGTTAAAGCTGTCTCACTTCAATGTACAACAACCGCCAAGGCATCATTATTAAAATATAATTGCCATAATTATTAAAATATAATTTTATTACAAATTAAATACTTTAAATTTCTTAGCTCAATACAGTTTCCTTAAATCAAATTCTTTCATTAATTAGTAGGTAGACCTTAAAATAGAAAAGTACTTTTCAAACAATTTAATTAATATATGAATAGTATAATATTATTGTTTTATAGGCTACCCATATAATTCATGTCACTATTTTCGTTTTACCCTAAAACTAAATATTCAAGAATTTATTAAATTAGGAGTACCTATGCATAATAATTTTCCCGCGTCTTAATTCTTCGACCAGTTGCTATGACCGTTGTCGAAACTATTTTATATAGGTACGGCAGAAAAGTATTAAATACAAATGTTATTATTCCTTTTCCTTTCTTTAACAAATCAATTAAAAAAAATAGTATTAGCATCGCCAATAGTTTTATTCTAAAATACCTAAGTACATAATATTCTTGAATTGTGTGAATGCGACAATGTTCTCCCGCGTCATATTGCAATGGCGTTTGTCAATTTTAAACGACTGTTGTTAGATTTCTAATCTTGACAGGATTAAAACTCCGTTTTAATGTTATGTAATGCCAATAAACGCAATCTATTTATACCAGTGAAACATTAAAACAACAAATATTATCGATTGATTACGGTACCTAGGTAGGTCTTAAGTTTCTTACACAGGTCTAAATCGCTAAATATTTTGCTACGAAAATCACTATTAAGTACGTAGGTATAGGTGTACCAAATTTACTTTTTTACTTTTGAGATATATTATGACATTGTAAATAAATTGTTTAGTTAATCAACGGGATTAAATAGTATAATGAAACACTTTGAACCAAAACTGTTCATCTGCCATTATCGCGATTTTAGTCATAAAATTTACCTTTTCCTCGTCGCCACTTGTAGTGTCTGTTTAAATCCCTTGTCACATATCACTTATTATATTAATGCAATCCACACCGGCTCGACAATGCCCTCGTATTCGTAACTACACTTCTAATACACACTCGCCAGCGGCCATAGTATGACTTAAGTGACAGTTACTTTCCACGGCCTTCCCGCCAATACAGGGACACCCGAGACAGCGTATGTATGCTATTTAAGCTACTCGCATAAACGCATACACTACACAGTGTAAAGTAGGCTATCAAAACTAAATGAAAACCGTTACTTTGCCGAGATTTGTGAAACACTTTAAAGAACCAATTTAAGAAGGGTCGTAACAGATAATGCCAGATACACAATATAGAAACATAACGTAAGATAACGCTAAAATGAAATATAATGATAATGTTTGTACCAAGACAAGAGTATAAAAAAACGAGACTACAGCGGGATTTGAACTTACACCTATGCCTCGTATCCGACCTCTTCCCAGACGACCGGTCTGGGAAGACAAATATGACAGACAAAGGTACCTGGAACGCTTTGGTCCAGGTACATTCAATGTAAATAATACTTAATATAGTGTAATTTGGTCGAGTCTTCCCTTCTGGAAGACTCCCGCTTCGGCGAAGTATTAATAGCCCCTAGGCTAAATACATTAATAAAAAAAAAAAAAAAAACACCTATGCCTTAACGAGAGGCCTATGCCTATGCCTCAATTCATACATCGTAGTAAAATATATAGGTATAATATATATATTTTACTACGATGTAGGAAATATATATTATATATTACTAGCTGACCCCGCAAATGTTGTTTTGCCTTATAAATTATTTCTAGTTACAACCCTTATCACTAAGGGATATGAAAAATAGATGTTGGCCGATTCTCAGACCTACTCAATATGCTCAAAAATTTTCATGAGAATTTGAGAGTTTCGGAGGAGTATGGGAACGAACATTGTGACACCATTTTATATAATTATAAGATAAGATGACGAATCTTTGATTTTTTGCTGATTGATATAAAATCCTGTGCCACGCGGTGAAAGAAAATAAACTTTTAATGGACTGTATTATCTTATAAAACATAATAATAACGTGATTTAAAAAAAATAAGTTATTTAACAGCTATATATGACACTGTAAAACCAAGTCTTAAGGTACTTAATAATTTCTGATGCCTTCGCGGTTATTACACATTGGAATGAAACAACTATTAACGAATTTCAGTCGCGTATTTTCCCTATTTGCCGACGTTTCGGATTCTTTACAGTTCCCATAATCGTAGCACGACCGAGCTGACAATATTATAGTCTGACGCTGAAGTGCTATGATTATGGAAACTAAAACGTCTGCAATTAAAATAAAATACGCGAGTTAAATTGGTTCATAGCTATTTTATCCCAAGTGTTATGGTACTTGTCTAATTTCACTGTGGCAGGGATGAAATGTTCAATTCAAAGAGATTAACGAGATTTGCACCCCCAATGTTATTTCGGATTATCTGTCGCGGATTTTATAAATGATAGATAATAGGATTCGTACAATAAACTTTAATTTAATCAAAATATCTCACTTTAAATATACAATAGACCCAATAATAGTCACATAGTAAAACGTGAACTCCTTAGGGTTTTTTCTATACTAATATTATAAAGAGGAAAGGTTTGTTTGTTTGGATTGAATAGGCTCCAAAACGGCTGGACCGATTTGAACTGTTGGAAAGCTACACTATTCCCGAGTGACATAGGCTATAAAAAAGAGATCCGTGCGAAGCCGGGGCGGACAGCTAATAATCGTCGTGCTACGGTCATGGAATCTGTAAAGGCTCCAAACGTCAGCCAATAAAATAAAATACGCGAGTTAAATCCGTTAAAGTTGTTGTATGGTATTAATATTTATATACAATCAAATAATGTATAGGTATTAAAAACATTTTTTTTAGCCAAATCTGGTTTCTCTTTTGACGATTCTCTTTCCTCATTTGTAACTAGGTATACCTAAAAGATACGAGAAGTATTCTTTTAATAATAATTTCTGATGCCTTCGCAGTTATTACACGTTGGAATTAAACAACTATTAACGAGTTTAATTAATTGTCAATAGTCTAACGCTAAAGACTTGTCAGCTCGGTCGTGCTACGATTATGGAAACTGTAAAGAATCCGAAATGTCAGCAATATTATTTTAATGATATAATAATTATTAAACCTCTTCAGAATCGATGTATACGATACACATCTAACAAAAGTTTTCAACAAACTTTACTACTTAACTGATTTCATAAGGTTTTCAAAGGTGCTACGAGTAGCTAAATAACAAGTCAATCCATCAAAGTCTTAAATTGACCGACATTGATCCAATAGCGGCAACTGAAACGACTTTGTAGTCAAAACTTATGTTGAAGAACATTTGTTGAAGTTCAACGTTGGTCACAAATTTGCGAAGTAAATGCAAGTTTCAGAGTTAGAACGAGTTTATTCTACATCGGTTTTCTTAACCGATTTTCAAAGATGTTGGTTCTTGTTTTATTGGTTGAAAAAATAACTCTTATGAAGTTAAAATGGTAACAAATATTATAAATGCGAAAGTAACTCTGTCTGTCTGTCTGTTACGCTTTCACGTTAAAACTACTGGACCGATTTAAATGAAATTTGGTACGAAGAAAGTCTGGAGTGTGAGAAAGGACATAGGCTACTTTTTAACCGACTGCAAAAAAGGAGGAGTTCCACGCGGACGAAGTCGCGGGCAGGAGCTAGTATTGTATAAAGTCAGGTAATTTAGGTACCTTAAAAAATAAATTGGATTTTTTATGTTATTTTTATTTTTTTGTTGAAGTAGTTTAATCTATGAAACTTTACCCTTTTTGTGGTTGTTTTTTTTTGATGTAAAAATTTTTTTATAAGGGTATAATATTTTTTTAATATTAGAGAGCAAAAAATAAAGTTACAGTTAGTTTATTCTGTATCGGTTTTCCTAACCGAATTTCAAAAAATATATGATGATCCTTGTTTTGTTGGTTAAAAAATATGATATGTTAAAATAATAGCAAGCATTTTAAGTTACATAGGTAGGTACCTACCTAAAATAAATTGTATTTACAATCTCTTTCCTTTTTTTTTTTGTTCATTTTTTGGACTAGATTTTGGTTTCATCTGTGAAACTTAAGTCTTTTAATGGATGGAAATATTTTTTTAAGGATAATAATAGAGAGCAAATTAAAACCAATTTTGTATTCTGACGTTCAATACGTGTATTTATTTCTTAAACAACACCTTATTTTAATTATTTACACAACCATTATGCAATTATTCTAAATATTTTGAACAAAATTATTTTTATCGTTTATTTTCATAATCGTAACTAAACAACATGAGCTAAGCTTTATTTTATATCTATTAATTTAATGATAACTATAAAAAGCATTGCATTACATCAAAAATTTATCCTTTTTCAAAAATTGTCATTCATTCAAACTTAAATAATAATAATTTCTAATAATGCTTTTCCGGTTATTATATATTGGAATAACTATAATTTTAACTTGCGTAAGTATTTTATTTGCTGAAGATTCGAAAATTAACTGTACCTATACTTACTTATGTAAAATTTACGTCAGTTAAGTTGGCTACGAATAAGGGAACTGTTAAATTTTTGAAACATCAGCAATTAAAACAAAATACGCGAGTTAAACCGTTTCGAATTATAATAAACCAAAAAAAATGATACTTAATCAAAACATAAAACATTTTTTCCGTAAATAATTACGTTTTCATAAAAAGTATTTTTAGTAGCTGTAAGTAAACGTAACCTAGACTAAATTTAATGAAATTTCTATTAATATCCAAGATTTTTGATGTAATACATTGCCTATTAATATTCTATTTATATCCTATTAAATACATCAGCAATTTTAAATATGTACATTAATATTTAAAACAAATATCACAACTTAACACGGGAAATACAATTTGTAGATTAATTTGTTTATAAAGCACACTACTAATTTCATCTTTTTCTATACAAAAGTGCAATAGGTAATTAATATTATATACAGACATATTTTCATAAAAAACATGTTAAATTTTATAAATAATATTATACTCCTTTTTTAAAACTGCCATTTCAGAAATAAAATATCTGTGACAGGAAAAAGGTTTAAATATTTCCAATTTAACAACTAGTTACAAAAGAGGAATATTTAATTTTGTTTTATAAATATATATTATTTAAAAAAGAGAAATATACTATAATTTCTGATACCTTCGCGATTATTAAACATTAGAATGAAACAATTTAACTGGCGCATTTTACTTTAGTGTTAGACTAACGTCAGCTCAGTTGACACGAACATGGGAACTGTATTTTTCAAAACGCCAGGTAATAAAATACGCGAGTTAAATCCGTTATAACTGTTTCATTCCAATGGACTATCCCTTATATTATAACAGATTCATTATTAAAAATTACATGTTGAACATGAATAATTTAACATCAAATAGGTAACATATTAATTTAAATCCCGTAATCAAAAATAAGTTTTTCATTGTTATTAAAGAAATGCTATAAGGGACTAGAGAACAAATATATTATGTTTAATATTTTAAGTATTGGCAGAATAAGGTCATGTTTAAGCCCCGTAATATTAAGAAAGTAATGCCGCCATTTTGTCGTCCGCGGTTGTCATGGCAACGAGTCAATATAAGTTTCCATAATCTTTTATTTTATTGTCATTTCGGTATTTATGTTCTGTTTAATGTTTCGTAAAATCTCATAACAATTTTATAGGTTTTCAATGGGCACCAAATTATAATTTATTACCCGTTCAAGGTTCCAAAGAATCAAAACACTTTAATTATATAATTCAATTAAATTTGTATGGATGTATTTGACATATTATATTTTTAGTTATGGGTATTATATAGGTAATTACTAGCCGCCCGCGCCGGCTTCGCAAGGATCCCAGAATTTTTCAAATCGGTCCAGCCGTTTTGAAGCCTATTCAATCCAAACAAACAAACATTTCCTCTTTATAAAATTAGTATAGATTTTATAATAGAAAAAGTGCTTTGCGGGTCTTAATTTAGGGGCTTGGCTCTGTCTCTCTTTATATAGAAAATTATGTTTTCAACCGATTTGATATATATTATGAATGCGAAAACTATCAGTAATTAGTATGAAAAGTATTAAATTACTTTTATAGTTTTTTTTTAGTTTTGGTGATTAATACGAGTTCATTGTAACAAAATGTATCCCGGAAAATCGCTCCCGTGGGGAAATGAAAGATTGAAAGATTGTTGCTTTAAAATTTATGGATCACCTATTAAATTTACTGTATTCAAAATTTTCAATAAAGTTAAATAATTACTTTCAGATGGCTTGGTTACACATTTATCTAATTGAAATAAAACAACTCGCACCTTCGGTAAAACAAGGGGACAATTGCCAAAAAATCAAAAAATTAGTTAAGTATACCGAAATGTTCCAAAAAACATTTGGAACTATTTTTATTTTATTTTAACTGCTAACGTTTCGGATTCTTTACGTCAGCAATTAAAATAAAATAAAAAATACGAGAGTTAAATCCTTTAATTTATTAGTTGTTTCATTCCAATTAAATAATTACGTTAACTCTATAACAAGTAACTTTTTAAGTCTGAACTAGCTGTCTAGGTTTGTTGTCACTGATCATTAAAACTTCCTTCACAGTGTTATAAGGAAGAAATGAACGTGTTAAGAAACTTTCTAACGTCGGTATTTCTTAAGTGTAAGATTCCTTATTGATCTTCCGTTATGAATATTGTGTTTAGAAGTGCTTGCTCAGTGTCTGTTCTGTCAAATGTTATTTTCATGGCATATTTCGTTTAACTTTGTTCCATATTCCAGTTATTTGCAAATGTAACGATCCGAACACCTTTTGGAAAAATATTTTTTAAGTAGATTATCTAATATTTTCTGGGTTTCACCTGACGATAGTATAGTGTTGGAATTGTCAGCAAATAAAATAATGTACGCGGGTTAAATCCGTTATAGTTGTTATATTCTAATATGTAGTCATCCTTTTAATTTTTTACCTTTTTCTTAAAATTTATATCTGTATTAACGACACTCAAATAGTCAAAATATTATTTAGTATGATTTAACAGGTATCCAAGATCATAGAATCGGTAAGACATCAATTGTTACTGATCTTTTAGTAAATAACAATACATTACAAAGAAAAGTGTACAATATTGCACGTTTTACTAAAACTCATAAATATGTTTAGGCAAGATTGAGAGTTGCTGTGGTATCTCTATTCTCTATCGTTGAAGAAACACCTGTATAGCTTGGTGTTTTTGAAGATATACAAATTTCTAGAATAGTCCATATATTAAATATTATAGAACATTCTGGAATTTGGCGATGTGTTCCGGAAGTTTGGAGTGTTCGAGAATGTCAGATTACTGCGGAAAAATATTACAGCAAAATTTCAGTACTTTATGTTGCTCAAAGGTATAAAAGCACTATGCATATTTGCAAAGATTAATTCAAAGCGAGGAAAAAACCTCAAAAGGTTTGCATAAAATCAAACAGTTAACAGCTCGCTGAAACTGTAATCAGTGGCTCTTATTTTTGCTTGAAGTTAAGAAAACATTTGCATCAAAATTAAAATTTCCTCTGAATAATTATCTTGGAATCCACCCGAGCGCGGCAGGATCTCATCACTTGTCTTGTACAATAACTTTTCAATTATCATTCAAAAGCATTTTCGGAATTTAAAGAGGATATTTTCAGTCTCAGAATTCCGAGTACGGTGTTACCTAAAAATGGTTTTGTGGAACCTCCGGCGATGCGGGCAACCCTTTTTTACTTTGTTGAACTTTCGACAAGTTTTTTTTAAGATTTGAAGTAATTACATTTTACGACCGGTTAGACCGGTAGTGATTATGGACGTTTTGCGAGTTAAATTTTAAAGGGAAATTATCCATGCGATGAAAATGAGCACTTTAAAGTCTGAGTTATCTTCTAAGTAATTAATCATTTGTGTAGACCACAGTTTAGAAGCTTACCTTAATGTTTGTTGTGGCATTAACGCTGAGGTATTTTACTTTGGTGTTTAAATGCTGTCTGCATTTTATATCCGAATAACTCACTATTTTAACAGCAAATGATAAAGATAGAATACATAATTGACTCATATTTTATGAAGCGTTATATTAAAATGGACCAGAAATAATACCGAACCATTTTTTGTATTGTAACGAGATGATGGATTTATTTAGAAACAAAACAGAATCTATAATATCAAAAGAACCTATTTTTGATAATAAAGAAAATAGCAAAAGAAAAATATAATAATGCTAAAAATATAAGAGATAAGCATTTACTTTCCAAACAAATATCTTATGTAACTTATTTTCAATGAAACGAAACTGAAACAAAAGTAATCGAATATCACTTTGTCGAAACAAATTAAATTAATAAGTAGGTCTGTTCATGCGTGGGCCCAAACTTTATTTCGATAACAGGGTATTTCCATCCATCAGCAACGGTACAATTTTCAAAGAAAAGAAAATTTGAGTAAAACATTACAATTCTGAGATAATTTGAAAACTGTTTAAGGAAGAGACAAGAATTTCAATAAAAACAAAAATGGCAATGATGATGAAATAAGCAACGACGGAGTTGTAGTAACATTTATTAATAATGAAAACCTACATTACGAGGATGTTCTTGAGGACACAGATAATTTGCACGACAAAAATCATTTGTAACTAAGCGGTAAAATTTCATAAACAAACACAAGGTGTGACAATTTTTACAAACTACCAAAAGATCCAGATTTGAAAATTTGAAAATCTAGCTCTAAGTTCCTTTAGTGTTTCACAACTCTGATGTACCGCAGGAACCGAGTCGTACTAAATCTAGCTAAAGTTCGCTGCCGGTGCACGGTTTAGTCAAACATCATTTCACAATTTTGCAACTTTCTCCGCAAATATGTTCACGCCTGCAAATGGCAGGTTTCGGAACTTAAACACGTCGGAAAGTTGAAAACTTTACATACCAGTATCTATATCTGCTGTACCTAATATTTACAATTTTAAATTATGTACGAATCCTTACTCCGGCATTACAATGTTAATTCATATTAAAGATTCATTAAGACTCTAGATTTAACATTTTATTAACAAAACTTTGGTAGCTTATTTAAAATCCAATTTACTATTGGAAGCCTAAGTAGCATCAAGCTCGATTTTCACATTTCTGCATTCACTATTTACTTTTAATTCACCATGTAACGGTTGATTTACTTCATCATTTGCATCAATAATACTAACTACTTCATTGGCAGTAGAAAA
This sequence comes from Polylopha cassiicola, assembly GCA_038024825.1. Taxonomy (NCBI): domain Eukaryota; kingdom Metazoa; phylum Arthropoda; class Insecta; order Lepidoptera; family Tortricidae; genus Polylopha; species Polylopha cassiicola. The sequence goes on along the minus strand of CP149060.1, from coordinate 10,438,133 downwards.
AACAATCAATGCTACTTAGGCTGTTTTACCATCAAGCTCATGCTTAATTGCAATTGGACAAAACTTACAAAGTATAGCTATACAATATCCATTGATTGGACCGAACTCTTTGTCAAGAATGACTAACATCCCATCAGCGTGACGATGGCGCTGAGCAGAACTGCTGAGAGTGGGTACTGGAGACGGAGCTGGCCGCCATGTTGCATGGCTGCCGGGTGCTCTCCTGGGGACAAAATTATTAGATAAGATCAGATTACCAATTTACAAATCCAATCCAAATTATCGTCAGCTCAGTCGGCTATGGCCGGTATGGACATACAGTTTTCGAAATGTATACAAATTAATATATGCAAAAAAATCTCATAAACAAACCTTAACTTTCTTTAGCATAAGACTATTGTCAGCTCAGTCGTGCTACGATTATGGAATCTTTAAAGGCTCCGATCGTCAGCCAATAAAGTAAAATGCGCGAGTTAAATCCGTTTAAAGTAGTTCCAATAGATTAGATTCGATTTTACAGAGGATATTGATTAGTTAGACTATAGGCAGGTCAGTCGGCTACGAATATGGACATTGTAAAGTTTTTGAAATGCATTTATTTATTATTATGCAAGTAAAATCCGATTCTACTATACTTAATTCGTATATTCTGTTTTCCTTATCGAGTTTTTACCTATTTCATTGAACTTTACCGACCAATATTTTGTAATGGGGCATGCGAGTAATACTTTTTTTGGAAAATATTAACACGATAGTATGGTAAATATAATCCATGCTAAAATTTTCTTGAAAATCGGTAATCTCGACAGAAAATACCATTTGAAAATTATGTAGTCACCCGTTTAATTAAAATTTTACAAAAGTCCTTGAAATCTACTACTAATTTTAAAATATCATCTATTAAATCACCACTGATCCTTAAAATGTTTATTTACTTCAAGTTTCAATACTCAATAGTTATTGCAGTTTGTTTGAGACAGTATACCATCAGGCCGGACTCGGGTTTCAAAGGAAATAAGATATTACAGACCTGAACAGTTCCATAAAGCTTAGATACCTAGACGACCTAGTTGAGCAAAGCAATTTTGTAAAACTTTCTTTATTGCCATCATTATGGCACATTGCAATTCTTAGATAGCTTCTAACATTGTAAAAGTTGTATGCAAATAGGGCTGCTTTATGGGTTACAAACAAAATTACTTTCTATCTTCGTCCGCAGTAAATCATCCACATAGATTACATTTTTGGTCTGACACACTTAGAAAAATTGTACGAAATACCGACTTACTATGTATTTTTGTCGTTTTATATAACTTATACACGTACATTACGTAAGGATTATGACGAAAATATTTTACACGCAAGTTTGAATATTACTGACAATATCACTTCAATCAAATTAGAATCGGAATAGAATAGTAAAATGGCCAAAATTTCAATAAAATAAATTCGTAATAGCCGTGAAAATATTCTATCCCATACGCAAACATAATTAATCAAATAATCATAAATAAATATAAATAAACACACAAATCCAAACCCATTAGATAACAAGATTATTTGAAGTATCTTAGTCGCAGATGTTTAACCAATATTTATTCAATTTCAAGCTTCACTTGGGACTAGATCAAATTCAATATAATACCATATGCTATTTATTTGCTTACCACTTAACACATGAACGAGCACAGATCTTGGATTGGCGTTGGCAGGTGCGCAAGTATATCTGCCGGAGTCTGGTCCCTTCGCCCTTTGTACCAGGAGATGTGACGTAGTAGTCTCCCCCTTCTCCGTTATCACCGAAACCCCACCACGTGGGGAATCGTAATTTATTTCCTAGAAAAGAAACAAAGTCTTGAAACAATGTCTTATTATACGTATTTCGATGGCAACATCAACAGTACTTTATGGTATTAATATGGTTTTATTGTAGATAGAAAAAGAAAACTAGCAATATACGGATCCTTACTTAAAGTTATTTTGTTATTATTGACTTGTACGAATGTTGGAGACCTGAAGTCGCCACAAAGATTAATAAATAATCAACGTAAAACAAGAAAGACACGAGTTCAACTCTATCAGGAGATCGAAATTTTCTCTTAATAGTTTTCTAATGAAAATAAGCGTGACTAATTTAAAACGACATATTTTTGACTAAATTAATGTTAAAATGAAAGTTTCAGATACCACTTTAACAACCTCATACGTCCATTACATTTTTAGGAGACATTTCAAAGATGGAGACACAAAAAGCTACTTCCTTTAAAATCGCAACCGCGGGTTTAAAGCAATTCTGTTTACCCAGCTGTTGTCAAAGACCTAGTGCTTGCTGCAATCCGACATGATTGCGATACATTTTCTCTGAACATTCATTTTCTTTATAGTTATCGGGTACCTGGTTTCTGAGCCCGTAAAGTTCAATTTGGAGATATAAAACGGAGCATTTTGCTTACAACGTAGTTTTATCAGAAAATAAGATTGAGAACTGTATTGGATACAGTGAAATTTATAAATGAGAAAACGTGTGCGAATGACCTTGTTGGAATCATCTGTAATTGTCTAGCCAATTTAATTAATAACTAGAACCATCTGTGATTTAGAAAGGACATAAATCAGGCTAGAGATTAAGGAGTCACCTCAAACTTGCCTAGAATCTAGATACAATCTAATTACCTAAGTTTTGACGCACCACCAATTATAGTTCGGTTTAATGAAAGCCTATGGATAATAAGATAGAATTAATTAAACAAAACTAAAATGATTACTGCTAATTTGATAATACTCGTGATTAATTAATTTGTCATTTTTAAAGCTGGCGAGTACTCAAGTATTATAAATACTGTCGTGAAGCGGCAGTTGAATAAAGGAATGAATGATAATAACCAAAATATGCAGCCAAAGGGTTTATTACAATAGGAATATAAGTATGTACAAGGTTGATATAAAATATTAACAATTAAATTATAAGAATATTTACAATGAAGATGTTGGTGTATGTGTGTGCAGTGGGTAGATGAAGGTATGAGTGAATGAGAGGGATGAGCGTTGAAGAGGTGGCTCGGCGTAGTCAGCAGGAGGCTGGGCTCGGGTCGTCGGCGTTCCAGGCCCGCCGCCTCGGCAATTAGGTTAGCCGGGCGGACTGGAAGGGCCCGGGTCGAGCTCCGCTGCAGCCGCAGGTAGGTGAAGCGCTGTGCAGCAGGTAGGTGCAGCAGGTAGGTGCAGCCCCTCAGGTAGTGACGGTTGAAGGTTGACGATAGTGAAGATGAAGATGTGCGCGGAGACTTTGAAGACTTTAGTTTTTAGATTAAGGTTTTAGATTTAATTTCTTCTTGTAGGTCTTCAGAGATAGGACACACGCGAGGTCTAAAGGTTGTCAACTTTGACTTTGGACCTGTAGAGTCCGGGGCGAGCTGGCCCCGGACAAGGCCTTTAATTTCGGGTGCTGAACTAGGCTCAGCTGCCGTCGAAATGAATGAGGTGAACGATTTGTATGGGCTTATATAGGGTGTAGAGTGAGACGGGTTATACTTTTGAATTTGGCATGTGAATTTTGTCATGGGAACGGGTGTAAACAAACAAGAAAATGATGTCAAAATATGGCCAAATGTGCTAAAATGCGTGAAAAATGAATTAATTTAACAAGAAAAGTGCAGCAGTGCATTGGAAAAATGATATGAGAGCGTGCAGTGAAGGTGTCAAGTTATTTTCAGTGCAAATGAAGTGAGTGCAGGCGTTTAAAGATTGATGATCATGTTTCGATGGGTCATGGAATGTTAAAGGTCTCGTGATTTTCAGGAGAGGTGCAGGATGAGATGCTCCTGAAGTGATAATGAAATGCATGTGATCGACGGTGATGTGGACGTATGGAAATGCAGTTGGGCTCTCGAGGTTAGCCCGCTACAATACAATCATTCAAAATCAGATATTCATCTTAATTATTTGACATAAAAATCAGATACGATGATTACTACTACTACGATGACTACAATTGATTGATGTCGTTTTTTAGATGCACCTAAACGCAGTATTTAAGTTAGAAAACACTACAAAAATCAAAAGAATGAAATCCTATTTTAAAACATTCATGATTCAAAATAGCAAGCATAATTATTAACTCCACTCTCCACGTTATTTTAAAACACCTCCGCGAAACATAATAACGTCCAGCTAGTGACTGCGTAACAAAGGCTTTCATTTTTCCAGTCTATCGCGAACAGCTGTCATCCCCACTCGATTCTTGACAAAACCAATTTCAACACGCGACTTTTAAACTAGAGCATTAGTTGCAATTTATAACAAAAGGGGGTGAACGTCTGGCACGATTTTATTTTCTGGCAGGCCAGCGTCCCTCGCAGCTCATTCTGGCAACGATTCAAATCTTCTCCGTTCTGTAAATAAAAGTCAAACTTCCTCTGGATGCTTGGCCAATTTTGCGATTGCTTGACTAGTAACATAGTATCGCCGGGTTATTGTTGGGGAGAATGTTAACTACCTTATTTCTCGTTCGCGTTCCGACGTTTGGCAAAATATTCAATTGCGACTAGTTACAAGTTTCGAATGAATGCGAAGATGGTCCGTTTAACTAGATCATTTGATTATGTAGAGGATTCCTCCAAATCCTATTACATAAATGAGATTGAAATAATAAAATTCCAATAGTCGAATGACATTTTAAAAGACAGCGTAATTTATTACAAATTAATTCGACTATCATACAAATTTTGAATACTAGCGAATTTATAATTTCTTAAAATGTTTCAATTTTACATAGACGATCAAATAGCTTTCGTTTGCAATTTAATTAACATTGAATAGAATTCGTATGAAACTTATTATATACTTAGAAACCTAGATAATAAGATTAATTGGGACAGCAAAATCAAATTATTTCATTAAGTTCAATCACACTTTCTCAAATGTTCAGTTGATTCTTAACATTTCTAAGAAACAAGATTCTTCAATACGGCAATAAAATACATTTTCTCACTGGTTTATATTACTAGCTGTTACAATATTTAGTCTCCTGTTAAGATCTGGCAAGAATGTTTCAGTAGCTTTTTTTCTAACAGTTTTGAAGTCCTCACCTCATCATTGTGGGTCCAGCGGATGGCTGGCGGCGGCTCCGGCGAGTGCTGCACCACACATGTGAGATTGATGGTGCTCCCGGTGTTGATGAACAGGTCCGGCCCGCCCAGGATCGTCGTCAACGGCTCTGGAATACGCTCCATTGTTAATTCAACTGTAATGACTGTGAAAATTGGTACAAGATTCACCAAAAAAAGGTGGGTAAAAGTAAAATTTAACTTTGGAATTGAACAACTATAACAGTTTAACTTTATTTGCTGACGTTTCGAAAACTTTACTGTTTCCATATTCTTAGCTGAGATATTCGTCGATTCAGTGCGTTATAATTGTTATATTCTAATGTGTGATAATCAAAGTCTCGGAAATTCTTGTAAAAACAACATCTCAAAAGAATCATGCCATAAATATTCTTTTGCCATAACAACTCTCAATCTATTTTGTAATGTACACAGACTTATAAAAAGAGCCTATCAGAGTCTAAAAAAATATGTATTCAAATTATACGAAATGTAATCAATTAAGTTTTGCCTTTCAAGCGATATTGGAAGCCCTTTTAATATCTTATCGCTAATTAGTATGTAAACAGCGAAGATAACGAAGTCCTTTGAGAAGTTCTTTCGAGGAAAATTTTCAATTTTGAGATTTAAATATTATCTTTTGAAGTTAGGTCAATATTATGTAGGGCATGATGCAATGTATACTATTATACCAATTTAGCTTTTTATCCTAATAGCAGAAGCTAAATTTTATAGTCCACGTTAGACCTTTCCTTCAAAAAATTTTTCAACATCATTCTATTACAATCCCTGTTTAACCACAAAATATTCGAAACAAACTTCCGTTAATCCTTTACCGTCAAATAGTTCGATTATCACTCTTAACTTGTAGTCGAGTTAGCATTGATGCAATATAAATTCAAAGGTACTTTAATTATAGTCCAAAATGGCTCCTCGTTAAACTTTGGATGGCTTTTGTGCGATTCGGCTCGAAGTTGTTTATGGCATTATGGTAAATCGATGGAATTTGTATCCCGGGAGTATGAATGGTTGGACCGTTAAATGGATCTTTTGTTCCGATTGTTGGATACAATTGGATGACGGATTATGCTAACGCTAAAAGGAGGACATTTCGTGGAAAAAGTAATTACGAAAGTATTGAGTCCTTTTCCTAGTATTTTTGTGGAGGATCGCCGTCGATCGTGTTCTCAGTACAATTACGGGAATGTTTTCCTTAGTCGTAATTATTGGGACTTTTCCTGTTACTTGTAATATAGTTTTCATTTGTGACCAATTACAAAATAGCAATTTTCGTATTTTGAAATGAAATGGAATGAAAGAACTTAATTCACTTGAAATGTGGTAAACATAAAGATTTTTCTTGTTTGTTAGCAAATTGGCAGTTATTAAAATGAGTACATTACTTCCAAAGCCCTCAATTAGGCTGACTCTGGATAACATAATAAAATGCTATTGATAAAATTAAAATTGCTAATACATTATGTTAGTTGAAAAATCTTATCTAACAATGTTTAAAGCAAGGATTTTTTGCAGAAATTCTTACCGACAACAGACAGGTACATCCTGTGTCCTATAGGTGGTGTGGTGCCCACTTGGCACTCGTAGATTCCGGAGTCACGTCGTTGCGGGAACCGTATCTAAGGAAAAAGTAAACATTTTGTACTCGGTCTGCTCTGAAAGTGGGTTAATATTATTTTGACAAAGTTGTAAGTACTGAGTACAGACCTAATGGATCTGGAGTAGTTTCTGAACGGATTATGTTTTTATTAATAGAGTGCTGTGTATTAAAATGTTCAATTTCTTCAATTAAGGTAGAACTACTTTTACACAATGAAGTTATCTAATATATTATAAAGGGAGTACCTACTTAACTAATTAAAAATGAAATTAAAAATGAATAATGCCTAAACTATAAGGGATAGAAACTTGAAATTTGCACAGGTTCCTTTCATCATTTATTAAGTAAGGAATTTTTATCAAAAACAATTTCAATATAAACTTGGTTCTCTCCAACCATAGAACTGTAAAAACAATAAACTCGGAATATCATTATGATGATTAATATCTTAAGGACTGCACACTTAAATACCGCACTGAACCATAGTAGATGCAAAATGCATCGCGAAATACATGTCTCTATCCGGCAGGCGCGTGCAGTGGGGTGTGCAAATGTATGGCGCCTGGGTAGGCATTCCATACATTTAAGACATTGTGCTTATATGGAATGCACGCCCTTGCTATCCGGAGCTCAGTGTAAAGTTATAACCTTGTACCCAATTAATTTCCCAAACGGTAAGACAAGTTCCAATCTTCATCTCAGTAGACCCTCAATATTACATGTCCCGAAAAGATGTTGACCGACTAACCACATCAAAGATAAGGTATTGTTTGAATTGGTGCAAAGTTGGACAACCTTTTGGCAAATATTTGCCCAAATCTGGAGACAACTTGAAAGGGTTGCCCTGCCATCTACGATACTGCGAAGGGTAGGCTTTTGATGTAAACACTGAGATTGATGCGTTATTTTAATTTGATTTCAGGGTTCAAAGTCTGGAGAGGATTTGGTAATTAAATTAGCTGTCGATTATGTGTCGCCCCTTTGTCTTGTATTTAATCCTATACCAAATATGTGATACCAAGTTACTAATTTACCTAATCTATATAACATATAGGTATGAAAGGAAAAGCTGACTCGATGACTGACATATCAACGCAGAGTGTAAACGGATTTTTTTTATAACGTAATGGGCAGTAAAGAAATGATTAAAAACCGATAGCTGAAACCCACAACTGAATGCTGAATTATTATTTATCCGAAGAAGTTCTCAAAGTCTTAGACTAAACGTTTCATGAAAATTTTAGTCGAGGTCTTTTGGAAATGTAAATGAAAAATTTTAAAGAGCCTTACCAACGCTTCAATTATTTAGGCTTAGAACGCTATTATGAAAGACTTTCACACAAACAAGGCCGTAAAACTCCCATAGTTTACAAATAAACTGGGTCATACAACTTACAGCCATAAATTCATACAGCTCGTTAAAACATTTATGAACTTCATAACCAGAGGTTTATCCCTTCATATCCCTTTTTAGTACAACGTAATGTGTTCCGAAATTACAAAACAGTTTGGACTTAATTATAACCAAGAGTACTTTTCTTAATGCTCCATTAATTGAAATAGAACTTAAGTAATAAACTTTATGAGATTACGTATTGGTAGGGATTTAGTTAATGTTTCAAATCGCATATTTTGAAAGCTTTTTGACAATGTCGAAACAGATAAAAACGTTTAAGCTTAAAATAATCTTAAGATAAATATAATGTATCTATCTGACCCAGCGAACTTTGTACCGCCATAGAGGGGTTGATCATAATATAGGGGTAAAATTTGTGATAATATTTTTTAATGCTGAATCATGAAATATTATACAAACAAAACAGGAGTCCAAAAGATCGAAAAAGCTTTGAGTTGGATGGACTCCTTAACATTAAGGGTATGAAAAATCAATGTTAGCTGATTCTCAGACCTACACGATAAAAGATATGCACACAAAATTTCATAAAAATCCAACCGTTTCAGAGGAGTTTGGCAAAAAACACAACAGGTCTATTTTATTTATTAGACATTAGATATAAATCCAGCAATGGACATTTTTCAGGTCAGTCTCTAAGTTTTTAAGGTTTTTCAGTTTTAGATGGTGGTCAGGTATACCTTCAGTATCCAGTCTTCCGTGTGAGGGTTGTGGACGCTGATGAACCTCTGGTCGGAGGTGTACGTCATCCTCCCGGAGGTCAGCAGGTGGATGTCACGATGCCTGATCCATGACACCTGTGGGAAAAGCAATGATTACGTAACTGGGTATTGTAATCAATTCCTTAACCTACCTGCTAGACGTTATAAAACCAGGGTAATGTATGATAACTATATATATTACTAGCTGTCGCGGACTTTTTGTCGCGTTTTTAAATCGTTTATGCGCGTTTGGGTGGCGCCCATGGTTTAGGGCTCCAGCCAAACGCATAGGTACATAAAAATCATTTAAGTCGGTCCAGCCTTTTAGGGGGAGTTTAGTGACATACATACGTGCAATAGAATTATGTGTATGTAGATATGAGATTTTAGGACACAATTACGAATTCTTGCTCCTAGCAAGATTCGAAGACACTACCTCCAGCTTCCTGGTAAGACTCTAACCTAAAAGTAAATCATGAGGCCATATTGCAGAAATGTGTCACTAAGTGTAAAAAGGTGTTTAATCAATTAAGGACCTGTATATGACTCAAAATTTTACAGATATCAGCTTTACAGACAGTGATGGTATATTTATGGAACAGATTTTCGCTTCGCTTGTCTTGTTCATACACTGTCCATATCACCCTACAAACAAAGTTGTCCAATAAAATATTATGTTTGGAATTACTAATAATGTTCTTGCACTTCCTCAAGTATAATATTATGTTTATTAGCTTGTACAAGTTGATTATAAGTTAGATGTTGGAATAATTGATCCTAGAACTGCTCCAAAATACCTATTTAAAGCACGTTACAAGTTTATTAAAAGGAAAACTAAGATAGTCTAGAAAACGTTGTAAGTACTTTTGCTTGCTGGTCATCATAAACTTACCGTTCTATTTCCTAAGTCGTGGACCCTGCAGTTGAGCTGGGCAGTCTTCCCCACCAGGGCGGTCACGTTCCTGGAGTACGCGAGGTCAAAGTGAGGTCCTCGCTGCGTCAGGCCGAGGTCCACGTCAGTGTAGTCCACCTCCTGGACAGCATCCCTGCTGAGACCGTTGGTGTTATCTGTGCATCCTGAAAGGAAAAAGAGATTTAGTAAATGGAAAACAAAAAAAGAAAACGCATTTTTTTATAATTTCTGATACCTTCGCGGTTACTACACATTGGAATGATACAACTATAACGGATTTAACTTTCGTATTTTATTATATTTGTTGACGTTTCGAAAAGTCCTCATATTCATGGAAGGACTGCTCTGACAATGTTTTTGGCGAATTTGTGTGATACTTTAGAAGTTCCTTTTACGCTTTTATTATTATTGACCTAAAATAGGGAAAAAATACTACTAGGTACCTACTTCTATCAATCAATGGATGCTGATACTATGCACTATGGATTCTATGTAAAATCTGTTAGAATCCGTGATGCTACAAAACGAATGTCGGTAAAGTAATACAGTTCATCGTCTAACTCCATCTAGTGAATGTTTTATTAAAAATGAATCAACTCAACTGTTCGGGGTGCATTTATTTCATGATCATAAAAAATCGATTATTAATTTTAAAAAAATCACGTTTTAAAATCGATTTTTACTTTAAAACAATCGATTTTTAATCGATTATTTTCATAATCGATTATTTTTTCACATTCCTAGGTCAAACTTTTTCATAAATATGTCCAATTTAACTTCTTATATATTTGTGTTCATACTATCGCTAATTCATGACTCGTGTAAAATTAATGGGTAATCAATACATAGTATAAAACAAAGTCGCTTTCGCTGTATGTCCGTATGTATGCTTAGATCTTTAAAACTACGCAACGGATTTTGATGCGGTTTTTTTTAATAGATAGAGTGATTCTTAAGGAAGGTTTATAGCACCCGTGCGAAGCCGGGGCGGGTCACTAGTATATTATATAATTATGATCTAGATTCAGATATCAAAGGAATATATATATAATATATGATAAGCCTGTAAGGTGTTTAGTAATATATTCACCTAAGTACTAATTGTTTTAAGTAGGTAATTGCTTGCTTTGACATCAATAAGGCTTTGCTCTTAAGATAGTTATATGTTCTAATGCTTTTGAGGTTATTACAGATTGGAATGTTCTGTAACTGATTTAACTGACGTTTCGAGAACTTTGCAGTTCCTATATTAGTGATTTGTTTTTTCAAGTAGGTATATAATTACTTAATATTGAAATGGGGTAAATGATAACACAGCTCTACAAAAAACTTATTGTTATTGCTCTACGTAATTTTTTATGTTTTAAGTGTCTAGATAACGAATATAGTCATGAAAATCCTTACTAATATTATAAATGCGAAAGTAACTCTGTCTGTCTGTCTGTCTGTCTGTCTGTCTGTTACGCTTTCACGCTAAAACTACTGGACCGATTTAAATGAAATTTGGTGCAAAGAAAGTCTGGAGCCTGAGAAAGGACATAGGCTACTTTTTAACCGACTGCAAAAAAGGAGGAGTTCCACGCGGACGAAGTCGCGGGCAGTAGCTAGTTCTTAATATGCTCGTATTTTCATGATCTTTTATTTTGAAAAATTAACGGCTTTTTTATTTTGAACAATTAACTATTTAACACGGAGGTCGCTTCGTACCTTTAATCCACTAGAGCCGCGTCGTGTAGAATGAGGTCCAGCTGTCATGTTGAGAGACAAACTGCTGGGCCGTGATTGGTGGAACATGACAGCTGGACATCATTTTACACGAGAATTAAGCACATTAGAGACAAGTGGCGGTTAACATTGTGTTAAGATGGCCTACAGTGGTTTTGTTGCCCTAGAAATGAAAATGTTTTTAAGTATATTTATGCCCTCAATTAAAAAAACTCAATGACTTCGTTGGATTTGCTCGGCTTTTCATTTGATCCCTACTAATATTATAAATGCGAAAGTAACTCTGTCTGTCTGTCTGTCTGTTACGCTTTCACGCAAAAACTACTGGACCGATTTAAATGAAATTTGGTACAAATAAAGTCTGGAGCCTGAGAAAGGACATAGGCTACTTTTTAACCGACTGCAAAAAAGGAGGAGTTCCACGCGGACGAAGTCGCGAGCAGAAGCTAGTATCTAATAAACGGATAATTGGAATGAAACAACTTTAACGGATTTAACTCGCGTATTTAATTTTATTGGCTGACGTTTCGAAGCCTTTACAGATTCCATAATCGTAGCACGACTAGGACAATAGTCTTATGCTATTAAAAGTCTAAATTACGTAGGTACTTATTATTTCTCTTTCGGTATAATGTTCTATATCACAGTGAAAATGACCTAGTTTAAAAATAATTATATTTGCAGAGCGCAGGAGTTTGTTAAAAAGTTACATTTTAATTAATGTAGAAAAACGATAGTTCTGTGCATTTATACAGCTTTTTCAAGTAATTAACGAAGCTGTAGGTATTTAAATATATACTTTTATTTAATTAGATTCTCAAAAAATATCAAACTCGCATTTCCTTCTATTAATTTGATTGATGCAAGAAAATTATTAAAGACAGAACTTTATTTTAGTTAATGTTTGTTTGGTCGTTTCTATTTCGTGTACTTACTTTTTCTAACTACTTTTTAGGTACTTAGGGTAAGTACCTTTTATTTTTATTTTGAAAAATAAAATTTTGCTGAATTTCATGCCAATTTTTGTTCCGACAATGGTGATGGTCTCTCGAAAGTTCTTATTGACTTAAATCGTCACGTGTAAAATTTAAAGTACTTACTACTTTTTTAGTTCTATCTATACTAATACTATAAAGAGGAAAAGTTTGTTTGTTTGTTTGTTTGGATTGAAAAGGCTCCTAAACGACTGGAGCGATTTAAAAAAATCTTTCACTGTTGGAAAGCTACACTATTCCCGAGTGATAGATAGGCTATAAAAAAAAGGAATCCGGACGAAGCCGGGGCGGGCCGCTAGTTTGCTATATAATCCGATTTCGAATAGGTACACACTAACCAGCTACACAATTCAAAATAGAAAGCACCAACAAGAACGCAATACACTAGCCACAAAATCAAAACCGCACAAAAGAAAAGACCGAGCCATAATGAAAAAAACCATAAATAAGCCGAGATTCTCGTTTAATATTAAAACAATACCGTGAAGTTACTTTTGTCTCGGCACCCGGCTTTGTCTGCGGGTGAATTATGGGTACGAGCAGTCACCGCCGGGCCTGCCTGCATTGATAACTGAATTGATTACGCTATGTCATATTTTATGGCGCACTATGTTTAGTGGACGTGACATATGTGCTTGCGATTGCATTCTATAATATACAGGGGACTAGCGGACCCGACAGACGTTGTTCTGTCCCAAAAAAAATATCAAAATCGGTCCAGCCGTTTAGGAGTTCAATGACTAACACACGTACAGAAGATTTATATATTATATAAAGATATGCGTACTACATTTCCACTGCAAATATGAACTGTGATCTCTTTAGCATAAGACTATTGTCAGCTCAGTCGTGATACGATTATGGAATTTGTAAAGGCTCCGAAACGTCAATAAAAATGAAATACGCGAGTAAAATCCGTTAAAGTTGTTTCATTCCAATGTATAATAACCGCGAAGGCATCAGAAATTATTACGATCTCTGAATCGAAATTCGATCGATATTTTTGGTTTTTGTCTTGGTATAAAATATGTCTGTCAAAAATAAAAGCTTTTAAAAGGGGTTCTGTAATATGTAATAGCATTTTCTGTCCTCCGGCCAGAAAGCGCCAACTTTGTGGCCGCTGCGCTAAATGAAATTTCCGCTTTCTGGCTTCGTCGAACAGAAAAATAGTATACTGACCTCGGCCAATAAAATAAAAAAGCCTCAGATCACATTTTTGAAAAAATACGTGTGCAATATTTTTTAAATACTCTAACTGAATCTTTATATCGACAACGAAACAATATGGACACGACGAACCGTCTCCTTGTCGACAACGTTCTCAAATGTCGACAAAATTTCGAATTGACAGTTCATAATAGGCTTACAGGACTGTAAAGTTTTTGAAAGATATAAAATAAAATACGCGAGTTAAATCCGTTATAATTGTCTAATTTTAATAAGTAATAACCGCGAAGTAGAAATCAATAGCCTTTTGACAACTATTATCAATTTACGGCTATTTTCGAGCTCAGTTCGACTGAAACCGCTTGACTAGTGAATGAGGTGAAGCGATACTGTCTGTCGGTCAATTATTCATTCGATCGCCACTGAATGGATCTGTTTACTAGCTGACAACATTCCATTCAGAACTGTTCTCTGAAGTTCTATGTCAAAATCAAAAATATATTTATTCGATTTAGACTTTTGCAAGCGATCAGAACGTACCACCGAAAAACGTCACCTATGAAGAACGGCAAGTAACTATTACTGCAGTACTAATTACTACTAGTATGTACACATATTATTTTGAAATTAATAATCCCTACTAATATTATAAATGCGAAAGTAACTCTGTCTGTCTGTCTGTTACGCTTTCACGTTAAAACTACTGGACCGATTTAAATGAAATTTGATGCAAAGAAAGCCTGGAGCCTGAGAAAGGACATAGGCTACTTTTTAACCGACTGCAAAAAAGGAGGAGTTCGCGGGCAGAAGCTAGTGGTATATAAATGATAATATAATTGCTATAATATTGATTATGTAAAAAAAAATAGACGAGCCGTCTTGCCTTCTGTTTGTCGTGACCATATCTATGTAGGTACTAATAGAATGCAACACTAATACTTAAATAAAATTAAAATTGTAACTCAATGAAGACGTGGTAACATTTTTTCAATAAATATATAACAAAGTACATGATGGAATTGTTCATAAACGATTCCTTCTGTACAGTCTATAAAAACGGCAAAAAATGCCTGGAAGATAGCCTAAGGGGCTAAAAAGTGTTGTCCCGAACTGCGATCTTGGTCTATAAAAACGGCGAAAAGTGCCTGGAAGACCACCCCTTAAAAAGTGTTGTCACGAACTGCGATCTAATCTTGGTATGTAGTTCGGGCTATTGCCTCCCACGTCTCATCCCGCAACCGATTGACCTGTCAATGACGTCATCAGTTGACTCAAGCTATTTTTTTAAACTGAATACTGAAATCGGCCTTTTGCAAGCCTTTACCGCAAAACCGTACTATAGGCAAGCTTCCAGACGAAATGCATCAAAGTCACTTTACAAACTCGTTTAAACGTAACGAAAAAAATCTTCAAACGTTTTTTTTAAACCTCGACTTAATAAAACGAAAACAAATTAACTTTGACCGATGTTATATTTCCAGTTTAATCTACTCTCAGTAACAAGTTAATGCGCTTAAGTCCGAGAGCCCGTCGGCAAAATTATGAGGACATTTAATAAGCCAAGTGAGAAATTATTCAGTCATCCAGCCGCCCGCTTGAATATTCAAACTAGAATAGTGAAAGGATAAACTGAATGTTATTTTGGGACGTTCATAAAAATAGTGTTTTAGGTAATTTAAATAGGACTTGTATTAAAACTTTAGTGCCAACTGATACTCGATTTTAAAATGTTGAAACTTTGCTTTTAATTTTAACGCTGAAACAAAAAACCCTTAATATTATAAACGTGAAAGTTTAGTTTATAGATGTAGGGATGGATGTCTGGATGAATATTTGTTATTTTTAACTCAAAAACTACTGAATCGATTTTGATGAAAATTTACAATAATATAGTTTATACATCAGGAGATGTCTGGATGTATGTTTGTTAATCTTTAACTCAAAAACTACTGAACGAATTTGATGAAACTTTACAGTAATATAGTTTATACATTAGAATAATATATCCCTACTATATACTATATATATAAATTTATGCGAAAGTAACTGTAACATTGACTGTTACGCTTTCACGCTAAAACTACTAAACTGATTTAAATAAAATTTGGTACAAAGAAAGTCTGGAGCCTGAGAAAGGACAAAGGCTACTTTTTAACCAACTGCAAAAAAGGAGGAGTTCCACGCGGACGAAGTCGCGGGCAGAAGCTAGTTTTTTTAATATGTGTCAAAATCTCTATGATATTCCCATGTACCTTTTATACATCACGTGGTCTTATACTTTATGACTATTGACAGTATGAATGTAATATCACCGCTTCTTCTTAAGATTTATTGAATTTCTGAAGCCTTCGCGGTTATTACACATTGGAATGTAACAACTATAACGGATATATATCGTTAATACTTTACAGTTCCCATATTCGTAGCCTAGCTTTGAAGAAGAAAATCAAATGTAATAACTTCAAGTTGCTTAATTGTAAAAGACTTATATCGACGAATTGATTTTTTATTTAAATAACAGTATAAATATAGCTTTGTTTTAAAAGTTTAAAAACACATATATGTACTGCACTAGGTAGGTAATTAATAAACATGACGACTGGTTTTATTTGGTCCATCAAGTAGATAGGTAACCAAAAATGTCTTACAAACTAATTTCATAAAAAAAAATATGAGAGATCATGAAAAGATTAAAAGCTGTTTATGTATGAGTCAGTTTTTCCATCGCGACCTAAAACATGTTGTGTCATACAGCCTGCCGCTTTACACATAGACACAAGAGTTACATAGATACGGCTGTGTAATGAAATAAAAAAAAATGTAATATAAAAAAAAAAAACCTTCGCGGTTATTACCCAATAACTCACCGGAAAACTTTATTCATATTTTTTGTGTAGATATTATATTTATTTTATTCTCGTTCTCGTTTTTCTTTGTAAATATGTATATAGGTACAAACTTACACTTTATGCCCAATATTTTTTTTATATAATATGCCTACTATTTTTTCTCTAAATTACCTAATCAAAACTTTTTTTTCTTTTTTTTTTTTCTTTTTTTTTTCTTTTTTTTTATAACGTACTTAATATCACATTTTTAAGTCCCTTTTATGGTATACCCCAAGGAGTATTCTTAGCTTTAGTAACCATATAGCCAAAGTATCATACACGACATTTATCTTCGGCTCTAAAGCCTTCTCTATTAGATTCCAACTCTACGTCTTACCTGTGCGGCTGACGAGCGCCAGAACGCCCAACGCTCCAAACAGAAACGCCATACTAGCTAGTTCACGTGGCCTCGCATAATCCTACTTTCATGCCCCGCTTCCCACCATCTGCGAACAAAATACAACCATTTCACATACCACATAAGCTTCAAAATTCAACGGCGGGCTCCTGTCCTATCACCGGTAGAACAAACGATTGTGAACATTATTACATCGTGATAAGGTCGCTTTTTGATTGGGGATAGAAAGGTTTTATTTGCATAAGAGGTTCATGTGTTACAATATAATGCTTGTTTCAGTATATGCAAGGTTGTTAACTCTACTCGGTTATTATAAGGGTTGAGTGGGTCGATTATTAGAATGGACTCTAGTGCATTGAGATAAGGTTGGTAATTGAGTGCATGTGGCCGGGTGGTGAGCGGTGTTTGTGTATTATTGGCCGCTATACGACGTCGGTACGAGATGCTCGATTTTCTAGGTTTATTAGGTTTTATGAAAAAAGGATGCATAATGAAAAATGTTGATCGCCCGAGGATAGTCTTTTGCTCTGTTTAAAATAAATATCCCATAATAGTCATTGGTGCTCCATGTGAAATGAAATTTAACTTTAGTATTTTATTTTGTTTCGAAAACTTTATGGTTCCCATGTTCACCTATTAGACTTTAGTAATAGACTATCATAAGAATAACATTACAATGTACCAATTATTCCATCTTATGTCCCAATATTACAATGTACCAACCACTTATCCCATCGAATGTGTGTTTACCTCCCTCTCATATTACTGTGCCTAAACTAGGTCCTTATTGAAACTGTCACTTAATATAACACCTGCAATAAAATAAGGATTGCAATTACCGTTTGAGTTTGAGATTGTATCTAATGTACCTGAATAATATTACAATGTACCACTTATTCCATCTATTATTCCTAATGTAGCAGAATAACATTATAATGTACCATTTATTCCATTTAATGTACCTAAAGCCGCAGAACAACATTACAATGTACCACTTATTCCATCTAATGTCCCTAGAGCAGCAGAATAACATGACAATGTACCATTTATTCCATCTATTATGCCTAATGTAGCAGAATAACATTACAATGTACCAATTATTACATCTAATATACTTTATGTAACAGAATAACATTATAATGTACGACTGTATGAAACAAGTATACTTAAACAGATTTAACTCGCGTATTTTATTTTATTGGCTGACGTTTCAGATCCATTACAATTTCCATAATCGTTGCACAACTGAGCTGACGATAGTCTATAGCTAAAAAAACGCGAATTAAATCCATCAATAGTTGTTTCATTCCAATGTGTAATAACCGCGGAAGCATCAGAAATGATTATCCTTTGCGTAGTTTTAAAGATTTAAGCATACATAGGGAGTTTTACCTTCTACTAGGCATTAGAAATTATTATCCTAATGTACCACTTATCTACCTAATATGTAAATTATTATATGCAAATAAAGACCGAACTATGAGTTAACCGTAGACGGTGAAAATAGGTTTATTATTGTATAATATTGCTTACTCAATAACATAGTGAACATAAACAGAATCCTAATAACGGAAAGGCTTCGCCGCAGGCTCTACTTGTTTGTTTGTTGTTCTCTTGTTAACTATTATTACATTATTATATATAAAAGGTTATACCAACTCATTTTAACATAATATAATGCTTATAATGGCCTGTTGGTCTAGTGAGACTACGGAAATGGAAGTGGGTTTGAATCCAGCTAGGGGCAGATGGCCTGTGTGAATGGAGCCTTGACTACGAAAAAGAGGTTGCGGGTTCGTATCGAGCTAGGGGCAGATCTGTGTGACGAACTTGAGCAATTTTACCTGAGTCTTGGATGTCTTATCCTTATTTATGTATTGAAATAAAACTACATGTAGGTAACGGATTTACCTCACGTATATTTAGATGCTAAGTATGTGTGTGTGTGTTAGGCTATTGTCATCTCAGTCGGCTACGAATATGGAAGCTGTAAAAATTTTCGAAACGTTAGTAAAAAAACGAAATGCGCTAGCTGAATCAGTTGTTTCATTCCAATGTGTAATTCTATTATAAAATAATGAGAAATAAATGAAAATTCCATACCTTTCTTGAAAATTCTAGACCTTAAGGGTAAAGGTGAAATAGTGCGCAGACGAAGTCACGGGCAGAAGTTCTATAATTATATAAATTTGGATATTTTAAACATCATGTAAAACTACAAGTAGGTACCTACTAATTAAACTTAGATAAAGTTGCGGTCAAAAGATTAATTTGAAAAATATACATTTTCTATGAAAACTTGACCCTTCACTCGACTTTTAATTCAAGAAGGTATCAAGTCAATGAAACGTGACTAGAATTTCCAACGAGGCACCTGTCAAGGGAATTGGAGCTTTAATGAATACGTAATTAAGGTCATTACGCGGGAACAAGCTTTTTTGCTCCAGTCCACTGTAATAAGTCTAGATTTTTAAGGACGTTCTTAAACTTTTTTTCTTGTGTATTGAAGGAAATTAATTTTAATTTGTTTCATACCAATAGTCTGGTAAAGAAATCAAAATTGTATTTAGTCTGTCCGTTTAATTATTAAAAAATATTGTACACATATTTTTTCTTTTCTTAAGAGGATTGTGAACCTGTTAATTTTCATACAAAAGGCGATAACGTTTTACACCCAGTAAATATAGTTAGATTTTTATAATTTTTGGATATGTTGTAGATATAATGATAAACTATGTCTGTACGTTTTGATTTTTAAGAAATATTGCTTACGCTAAAATTTATTAGCATTTAAAAATCTCTATATAAATCTAATAAATTTAATAAATTTTAGCGTAAGCAATATTTCTTAAAAATCAAAACGTACAGACATAGTTTATCATTATATCTACAACATATCCAAAAATTATAAAAATCTAACTATATTTACTGGGTGTAAAACGTTATCGCCTTTTGTATGAAAATTAACAGGTTCACAAGTGGTTCAAAAGTTTGGAAGTGGGGGCTGGTGACGTCACTATAATTATGGTATAAAATGGACCATCATTAGTAGAAGTTTTGCTTAGTTTGTGGCTGAATCAATTTGTATTATTTTTTGTAGCATATCTATACTAATATAATAAAGAGGAAAGGTTTGTTTGTTTGTTTGGATTGAATACCAAAACGACTTGACCTATTTGAAAAATTCTTTCACTATTTAGAAGCTACTCTATTCCCTAGTGACATAGGCTATAATAATATATTTTTTTTAAAAAAAAACAGGGATGCGTGCGAAACCGGGGCGAACAGCTAGTTTATTTATATAAAGGTATTGAACTTTCACCGAGCTGTCAGTGCACTGGTTTCAGAAGATCAATATCTATAGGTCACGGTGCATTCTGTTTGTGCAACACCGGACCCGTATTCAGGAGCAGATGGGCAAAAATTATACGAATAACGAATAAGAATAACAAAATTTAGCGAGGAAGACGAATAAAATTTGCGATAAATTATTCCTGGAAAAATTACCGTGAATGAAATTGGCACGAAAAAAGTTATATTTCACAAATCTTCAAGAATTTTCGTTTAAGTATATTTTTTAACTTATGGTTCTACGACTAAAGGACACAATTTTTAACACTACAAATTAAGCTCAGTCATGCTACGATTATGGAAACTCGGAAAGGCGAGTTAAATCCGTTAATAGTTGTTTCATTCCAATGTGTAGTAACCGCGAAGGCATCATAAATTACTATCGTACATTTTTTTTAATCATACTCAAATACCTACATAATTTAATTATATTTTTTCCTTCCAGAATCGGGTCTCATCTGCATTATATCTTGGCATGCGCCCTGACGTTTGACAAACACACTGCAAGCTGCTACATGCACTTAATGCATCTAGAGCAAGCTGTTTGGGAACAAGCTGCTTAAATGCAATTTCACGTGGACATAGCTTGTTAGCCCCATCGATGTTTAAGCTAACATACAAATCTTAAAAGATATATTATTATAAAGTTCGATGCAGAATCCGGCATAACAAAAAAGAGGTATTTATGTAAAAATAAATTTTAACAAACCCCCGACATAAAAACCTAAAAGCCTTCCAAAAAGTACAATAATAATAAAAACTTTATATTAGGTAGGTACGTACCTAAGTATTAATAGGTATTTCTACAAATAAAACGTCATGTCGGGGGGACTGTAGGTTTCGGTAGATTGTAAATATTAAGTAAGTACACCTAAATGAAAAGCGGTCCCCCCCGACATGACGTTTTCTTTGTAGAAATATCAATACTTAGGTAGGTAACTAATATTAAGATTTTATGATTGTTATGCTTTTTAGAGGGCCTTTTAGTTTTTATGTCGGGGGTCTGTTATTTAAAGGAAAGTTTACCACTCTGTCACCAGAAATAATTAACCATTGTGTTACTTTTAAGAAATTAGAATGGGTTTTGACCATTCCTAGTTTCTTAAAAGTAAAAATAAAACTAGATCTTTGTTTTTAATGGTGTACGATATACGTATTGGACATACTTAATTGAGCTCTTGTCATTTTTAATCACAAAAAGTATATTCAAAAATAACCCTAAAACAAACGGTTTTAAAATAACATTCCGCACGTGTTCTACATAACAATACATTATTCATTTCTTTTAATCTCTTTTTTCTCCAAATTACTGTAAACGTTTACGCACGAGGCGGGTAACGTTTTTGCCTTTATTCCGTTCCCTTAATGATAATGACATTAATGACTGCTTTTAGGTAACGTTTGTTTTTGTTCGCTTCGAAACAAAACTGGCGATTAAGGAAATATATTCGCTTTGTATCACTTTAGCGTTACTATTGTCAGCTCAGTCGTGCTACGATTGTGGAAACTGAAAATCCGAAACGTCAGCAAATAAAATAAAAATAGGCGAGTTAAATCTGTTACTAGTTTCGTTTCAAAATACATTCGCTGTTATACTAACTAAACATAAAAACGAATCAATTTTAGTAAATAAACAGATATAATAATATGAGTCTACGCTTCGGAGACCATCGTTGCTGAGATACGCAAGAAACTTAGCGAAAATTATTTTATTTTTTCAAAATCAATTGAACCTACAATTTAAACTTAGATAACTTAAAAAATGTATTTTAGTAGCATTATACAAATAAATTAATCTGATCCAATCTTAAAATATAAAATTATTTCACACTTAATACAAATATCTGGTAACGAAAACCGGTTTTTCATAACCCATTTAAAAATTTATGTACAAGTACAAAGATGGATATAGTACATTACGCACTTAGGTCAGTAAAATAAAAAATGTCTCAGATCACATGTAATTGTCGTCCGAGGCGAAGCCGAGGTTGACTAAAATGCGATCTGAGGCCTTTTTATTTTACTGGCCGAGGTCAGTATACTATTTTTCTGTTCGACGAAGCCAGAAAGCGGCAACTTTATTTAGCGCAGCGGCCTGAAAGTTGGCGCTTTCTGACCGGAGCACAGAAAATTATATTAAGTACATATATACAGATATTGCTTATTTAATATCAAAGGATCTGTATCTACATAGTACTCATGCAAGATAAATCATTATGTAAATATTTACATTTGATTTATATTTCGCTGGAGGTAAAAAATGTATATCCTAAGCAAATACGAAAGAGATACCTACACGAGAAAAAAATATTTTCATACTGTTTGTATTAGATTTAAATAAAAGGAAATTGTTTCCTGTAAACGTTACCGTTTTATGATAAATTTTCCTTACCTTATATAATATATTATTATTACTAGCTTCTGCCCGCGACTTTACACTCCCGTTTTACTCCTTAAGGGGTGAATCTTCAAAAAAACGTGGTACAATAAGTACCTATCTAATTATACACGTATACTTAAGGTCCAAAATCATGTAAACGCCTAAACGGGATAACCCGTTCGGAAGATGCTAGAAGCGTTAACCCGAATTACCAGATCGTAACTCTGAATGGAATTGATCAAATCCAAGTTTTTTTTTTAAGATTGTCATGGACGGAATATTGTTCAACTGTCAAATATCCCTTTTAAGATACGGCAGAATTCAACTGAACTGGGTTTCAAAACCCCAGTGTAATAAAATCCATTAAGATGTCTAGGGTTACCACAGAAATCAACTAAATTGTGTATAGGTATAGCAACAGAATATAAACGGGTTTCAAAACCCCAGTGTATTAAAAAACCCATTTAGAAGTCTAGGGTTATCACAGACTATCGACGTGGCAAAGATGTTTGACTGTGTGTTTGTTTGTCATAATATGAACCAACATTAATTATTTTGAACTGTAATGAAACAAGCGAAGTGTTTTCAACTCGTTAACATTGTAGGCAGTTAATCGCTTAAATATTTGAATTTAACTGCAAATTGCGAAGCGGTTAGGTAATCGATAAAGTTTAATTTGGGCGGTAAATTAGTTTACTGATATTAATTAAAACGTTACATTTTGTGATGTTTTAATTAATTACGTTACACTTGCATGATCTAGAAATTTGTAATAGAACATGTATAATTGAACTTGTGTATTTTATTTTATTTGGCAACGTTTTGAAAACTATTCATTTAACATATTAACATATTATGTCTGTCTGTCTGTCCGTTACGCTTTCACGCTAAAACTACTGGACCGATTTTAATGAAATTTGGTACAAAAAAAAGTCTGGAGCCTGAGAAAGGACATAGGCTACTTTTTAACCGACTGCAAAAAAGGAGGAGTTCCACGCGGACGAAGTCGCGGGCAGAAGCTAGTATATTATATATTAATAATTTTGTCATATAAGTTGCGATAAAGTTGGATAAAGTGAAGTAGGTTCTAAGTAAGAGTTTTATATACTTTGAAGGCTTAACGAATTTTTAAGGAAATAGATACTTGAAATACAGGTCAAAGTACGGTCAAGAGAGGGTCGGGCCCATTGCAGCCCCACATCCTGCCTCCGGCGAATATATCAAGTTTTAGGAAATGAAAGAATTCTTGAACTCCGGTTGGAAAAATTCAAATATTTATTAAATTTGATAACATGTTTTGATTATAAAAACGATGTTATAAGGATGACAACTACCCAGTTGTCGTAATAATTTCTGATGCCTTCGCGGTTATTATACATTGGAATGAAACAACTATAACGGATTTAACTCGCGTGTTTTATTTTATTGACTGACGTTCTTAAAAAAAACTGTAAATTAAGTGCTTATGCAGGTCGGGAGTGGGGCTTCATGATGTCACGTTATAGTATTTTCACATATTCTGCATGAACTTTTATCTTCTTTTCTATCATAACTTCTTTGATTAACATATGTTCGCTTTGCCACAAAAAATCTTTTATTTACCAAGTGTTCATATTTACTTACTTCATTAAACAGATCTATTGTGTCCTTCACCTCTTCTCTGTCAATTCTATTAAGCACAACTTCTGGTAAACCAGCTGCTATAAGATCTACCAAAGTACCTGCATCCATTGATCTTCTCATATCCAGTAATAGTTTTTCTTTGCGAATGGCATAGTCGAGCAAAGTACCCTCTTTATATCTAAATAATAATGCATAAGTTACTGGGTTCCATCCTCTGTTAGCAAACGATTCACAAAACTTGTTTTTCCAAACTTTCCAATCCGAACTAACAGTAAATTTTATAATCATTGAATTGTACCAATCAATGCAAGTTTTATCCATAAATAATCTGAGTATTTCAATCTTATTTTCATCAGTAATCACGTCAAAACGAACACATTCTTTATCAAAAGTATCCATCCATTGATTTGCATTTACATTCTTACTCGTAAATTTCTCAATCACAAACCTATCTGCAATATGCTTTAAGTTCTGTTGTTTACTCTCCTGCGTATTTCCTACTAATGTCTCAAGAATTATCTCCAGCCTATCTGTTTCTCTCTGTCCTGCAGCACTAGACGGTTCTTGACTCAATTCCTCTAAATATTGTTCGCCAAATTGTATATTATCATCCTCATCTATATATATCGCCTGAAGTTCTTCCGTCATCGTAATCCATACTTTTCTCGTCTGATATCTCTTCCGTAAACTATTTTTAACTTTAGCGTAACTAGCAGTTTTTAATATTTCCTTGTGATGACCGACCGGTTGCAATTCTTCTGGTATTGCAAACACCCGCTTATCAGGCGTAGTTATTGAGACTATAGAATAAATATTCGACTTTCCGTCAGTCCCAGGTAGCAGTGTAAATTCAAAACAAAGTTTCTCCATTTTCCACAACTAGAAATGTCGTTTTATAAGGACGATAATTCTTTAATCTAGGATTGGCAAATAAAATAAACTTTTGTGTTGCTCTATAAACAAAGAAGTTTATATTTCATTAATACAGGTTTTCTTAAAATTAACTATTTACATTATTATAAAAAACACACTAACTTACCTGTAAACAAAGAAACGACATTTAAAGTATATTAATTCCTCTGCCAAAACCTTTTCATACAATTATAATAATTAATTCATTTTCATAATAATATCATGTAATACGTTTTTTAAAATATTGACGCCATCTTAATTTCTACCGCTGTCAGCTGCCTGCATTATCGACCGAGTCCCTCAATACATGAACTGCTTTATCGACAGATACAAAAAGTTTGTATACCTTACAATTAACTAAACGAATTAAAGAAAATAATAATTAATTTTCTTTACATATATATATATATATATATATATATAAATACAATACAACAACTACAGACTGGTGACGTAAGCTGCGTCTACTAGTTCTCGGTCGCCACATATACACTTTCTGACGTCATCGGGCATTATACGAGCAAATAACTCTGCCCTCGACTTCTTTATTTCAGCAGTTCTCAGGGCAGAATAAAACTAAACGAAAATAAATTAAAGTTATCTTAAAAATTGTTTCCTTGTCCACAAAATTGAGTTTAAAATTCTGCCATCTTCGCTTTATGTCAACAATAATGGAGTAACAAAACAGTCTTTGACAAAAACTACACTGGCTTCCTTCCAAGAGACAAAAGAGAAGCAGAAAAACTAGGTTTTAACGTCTTATGTAGGTTAATGAAAGTGATTTTTAATCATTATGCTTTGAAAATTTTCGATTCCAGATAATATTTCGACATGATCATTATTTGTAAATATTATTTGTTAACTTAACGACCGAGCGTCGTATAATGTAACCATAAATTTTCATAAAACTTAGCTAAGTCAATTCTTTTACAAAAACCCTTAAATATAAAAAAAATATCATCTGAATCGTTGAACCAGTTTTCCAGTTGCCCTTTAGCTGTACTACGTAATTGATAGTTTAGTCGAGGTAGTTTCATAATAATTTCTGATGCCTTCGCGGTTATTACACATTGGAATGAAACAACTTTAAACGGATTTACCTCGCGTATTTTTATTTTATTTTATTAGCTGACGTTTCGGATTCTTTACAGTTTCCATAATCGTAGCACGACTGAGCTAAAATAAAAATACGCGAGTAAATCCGTTAATAGTTGTTTCATTCCAACGTTAGTTTCAGTTTAAACGTCTACGAAACAATTAATGCACCCATTGCTGCCACACCCAATCCGTAATTTACAATTTTTCCCAAACAATCTCGCCCAGCGAACCGAGACGTCTCCCAAACTTTCCCCAACTCTCTAACAAGGTTTTCCAATTAAAAAACCGCACACAAAATTACCACGTCACTTAAGAATAAAAATAGCACACGGTTTATCGCGAGCATTTATCTCGACTGAGGTCGAGTGGCCTTTCAGAAGAACTGGGTTGAAAAACACCCAAGGACTGCTTTAAAACGGTTTAAGGAATGGGATGTAGAAGCATACAGTTTTTGAACACAGATCGTACTATGCAAAATAGGTTTAGACACAGACTAGCGACCAGCTCCGGCTTCACACGGGTGCTATAAACCTTCCTCTTGAATCACTCTATCTATTAAAAAAACTGCATCAATATCCGTTGCGGAGTTTTGAAGATTTAAGCGTACATAGGATATAGGGACAGAAAAAGCGTTGTTTTATACTTATGTAGTGATTTGTAGAAGTATTTGGAAGCTTTTCTGGGTGACCGTTCGACATATCGAAAAAATCAAAGAAAAATAATGTAAATTGATTAATTTATTATCTAATTTAATTCACAAAAGTCAAAAATATAAACGGATTACAATAATAAATCTCGATTGAATTCTTGGTTTGTAAGCGTGCGGTTCACTGTTAAACAATGACGTCCCGCACCGCCATGACACTTACAACATTCGGGGTTACCCGCTCCAAAAATAAATTATCTTAAACACAAATAGTTTTATAATCAAAAATTGACAAACAAAACTTGCGCCTTTATGATATAGACTGACTGTTACTTATCACAACTATATTATTATCATAAACAGGAGTTTATGATATAGTTGTGATAAGTAACAAGAAGGTTTTTCTGGTACGCGTTTACCAAAATACAGTAGGTGCAATTTTATTTAGTAAAGTTACAAAGGACCCAATAATATTTTTGGGATAATTCGAGAGAGTTTTGTGAAGTTTTCTTACATCGCCGTCACTTATAAAATTCTATAAATCTAAAGAACATTACATAATCCCTACTAATATTATAAATGCGAAAGTAATTCTGTCTATCTGTCAGTCTGTCTGTCTGTTACGCTTTCACGCTAAAACAATACACCGATTTAAATGAAATTTAGTACATAGAAAGTCTGGTGGAGCCTGAGAAAGGACATAGGCTACTTAACCGACTGCAAAAAAGGATTAGTTCCAGACGGACGAAGTCGCGGGCAAAAGCTAGTTAAATATAAAAAATCTTCTATTCGTCCCTTTCTTAGGACCTACATTAATCAACTTTTAATTAGAGCTTCCATGCCGTATGCCTAAATGAAAAATGACGAAATAATTACGGGCATTGAAATAGGGCGTCATAGACAGTTTTTCAATAAGCCAATACCTTTTTGCTGTAAGGACATTCCCATCAAATATATTTAGAAACATCCCATACCCACAGACCCTTTCCCATCACATACGCTATATCGCCGGAGGAAAATATACGTATTATTTCTATCCTCTTTGCCCTCGGATTTGCTCGTATTTTCTCCCACTTATACCATAAGCGGCTTAAGATTGGAAGAATAATGTATTTCTTCTTTTATTTACGTCGAGGTTTCAACGGCTGTCTTTAATTTTGAGATTTATGTTTTGTTTAAGACAGATTAGTTATCGGTATACTTTAGACCGTATATTTATACACTGTATGCTGGTTTTCGATATAGACAAAATGGAGAATATGGCACTCTATATTCTCCTTTTACCTATATAATTGTCTAGCCTGAAGCAGTAGAAAGAGGAAAAATTAATTAATTTATCACATACATTATTTTTTTAATATGTACATGCACACTTTACTGTAAGTATATAATATACTAGCAGCTCGCCTCGGCTTCGCACGGATCCCTATTTTTTTTAAAATATTCTATTGCCTATATCACTCAAGGTAAACGTAGCTTCCCAACAGTGAAAGAATTTTTCAAATCGGTCCAGCCGTTTTGGAGCCTATTCAATCCAAATAAACAAACAAACCTTTCCTCTTTATTATATTAGTATAGACGCGTGATGGCATTTATTTTACAAGAATTCTCTAAACTTTTTCAAGACGATGGAAACAGACAAAATTTTAGGGAAAGTGATGTTCAATAGCATGTTATTGATTTACTATTAATTCATTATCATCATTATAAATGCAGCAATTTTCCACCCCTCTTCAAAAGCAATACTCAATGTCTAAATATAACAAGAGAAAAATAAACACGAATATTTCGTCAAATTCTAACTGCCCACAGAATCCGAGTCCTTAACGGCATTGTCACCAATTTAAAACAATCCAAATTCGAAATGCAACCTTAAACAGATACGTATAAGATCGTTTCTCTATCAACAAAGAAAATGCTGGAAAAATTTTGAAGTAAGGTATTTTGTATCTCCACCCGTTGTTTACAATTTAAAGATGGTTGATACACACGGTTTATCCGATATGAAAGATATTTTATAGAAAAGATGAGATCAGCAGTATGCATTTAAAAGTCAAAGTTTATTCAATTTAAGTCTCATACAACAATATTTATCTACTGATAAGTTGAAACCTAGATCTTAAAATAAAAGAGCATTGGTTTTATTTTGCAACAGAAATAGTACACATG
Source organism: Polylopha cassiicola (assembly GCA_038024825.1). NCBI lineage: Eukaryota > Metazoa > Arthropoda > Insecta > Lepidoptera > Tortricidae > Polylopha > Polylopha cassiicola. The sequence goes on along the minus strand of CP149060.1, from coordinate 10,409,073 downwards.
CAGGGCAGTAAGATATTTTTCTGTCCTCCGGCCACAAAGCGCCAACTTTCTGGCCGCTGTGCTAAATGAAATTGCCGCTTTCTGGCTTCGTCGAACAGAAAAATAGTATACTGACCTGGGCCAGTAAAATAAAAAAGCCTCAGATCACATTTTTGTCAACCTCGGCTTCGCGTCGGACGACAATTACATGTGATCTGAGACATTTTTTATTTTAATGGCCTTGGTGCGTAATGTACTATTAAAAGTCATACTTTATTCAATACAAGTCTGTTACAACAATATATGTCTACTGATAAGTTAAAACCTGCATATTAAAATAAAGGAACATTGGTTTTATTTTGCAACAGAAATGCAGGGCAATAAGACATTAAACTTAAAAAAACAAAACAAGGACCCATTTAGCGACACAACATCAGAGGAAATGAGTGTTCTGCCAATGAAATCTTTTCTTTGTTCCCTTTGATGACGTCACTTAATTATTGTCAACGATAATGCAAAAAATCAGAGTTTAATGGTAATTTGAAAGCATCAAGATAACAAGACGACAAAGTTACACGGCTAACTAATCTTTCCAATTCAAGGCTGTAAGTTCTAACACCTTATTTGATCTTCCAAATCCCGTTACTAAAGGTTTAATGCCTTTTACAAAAGTCATTTAGTCTTAAGTAAGCTATTAAAACTCTTTATATTACAGATAAAGAGTAGACGTTGTTCCCTAAACGCCTAGTTACGTAATGATTAATTTAGTTTACAAGCGGCAGTTGTACGATTGTTAATCCTATTCGATTTCAAAAGTCAAAAACAAAGGTCTTTTCAAATGGGATAGAATCAAATTACGTCTTAGTTTTCTTAACTTACTTGGATGTTATAAAAACTAATAATTTCTGATGCCTTCACGGTTATTATACATTGGAATGAAACAACTTTAACGGATTTAATTTGCGTACTTTATTTTTTTGTCAGCTCAGTCGTGCTACGATTATGGAATCTGTAAAGGCTCCGAAACGTCAGACAATTAAAATAAAATACACGAGTTAAATCCGTTAGTTGTTTCATGCCAATGTTATAAAAACTCTTAACAAAAATCATATAGAATGAGGTCCCACTTTCAGGAATACCAACTTGACACGGCAATTCTCAAATGAAGACGTTGTGCCAATAGACAGTTGGGACTTAGTTGGAACGAACTTGCGAGTCGGTGGATCAATTCGTGAAGCTCGTCAGGAAGGGCGCCGCCCGCCCGAGTGACTCGAAACGATACAGCCTTTGACGCTTTGTAAGTGTTCCGGGGCAAAGTTTTATCGCAGCCTGTAAGGAGCTGTTAGTGAATTCTCGGAACTGTTATTGACAAACTATCCTGGCGTGCACTGATTTTTCGGAGAAAGGAAATTGAGATGTTTTTCTCAAAAAAGCTAAATTCTGATAGTTGAAAGACAAAAACAGAAGAGAGAAAAACTGAACAATATTTAATACTTTTGGGGTGAATGTCCGAAGTTTAGATAACTGTTATAATTTAAATGATAGCTAAGTATCAAATAATCAGCTTCTATCAGACAGAGCAATATGATAATGATATAATGTCCAATTTCGGATGAATGTAATATATATTATTATAATTCTCGTGTCGCGATTTTTATGAAATTTTGTGTCCATATCGGTGAGGTCTGAGAGTCGGCTAAAATTTATCATATCTAAATGATTTGTGTTTTTGGCATTAAAAAATACTTATAACCTTAAATGTTCACTCTTCTACCATCAACCACAAATTTTTACATTCATAAAAAAACTCAAAAATAGCGATAGGAAGTACGCTGGGTCACATAGTAACATACAAAGTCTATCTATGTTTTATTTAAAAGGAAATATATACTAATGGATTCTACCCACGCTGCACTTTCCGGCTAGCAGTCCCCACTCAGTTCTGGACCACTGACTATGCGAACTACTTGCAAAGTCTCCTACGGTCTACTTCATTAAGCAACCAGAATAACTATAAGTACGTACCTATTGGAATGAAACAACTATTAACACTAACGCTAAAGTCTTTAGCGTTAGACTATTGTCAGCTCAGTCGTGCTACGTTTATGGAAACTGTAAAAAATCCGAAACGTCAGCAAATAAAATAAAAATACGCGAGTTAAATCCGTTAATAGTTGTTTCATTCCAATGTGTAATAACCGCAAAGGCATCAGAAATTATTATAGATTCAAAAATTTTAATTTTCGTCGACCAAACCTGATTAACTTTTGGTTTTTGTCCCTCGGGAATTTGGAGTCCATTTCATTGTCAAATTAATTATTACTATTCTTATCATACTCTCAACCCGGGTAATTCCCATGGGCCCGGGTCCGTCCCGGTCAAACGGATTATCCGGGCTTATCGAAACACGTGTCCCCGGGTAAGCCTGGATGGTGCCGTAGCTTGTTAATAAACCGTTATTGGGTGGCCTTGGATCTTAATTTCAAGTAAAAACATTACTAAAGATAAATTCCTTAATAACTACATACTAATAATATTTGTTCCAAGACAAGAGTAGATATAATTGATACCCTCAGTGGGAATCGAACTCACACCTATGCCTTTAGGCACGGCACCGTGCTTCCAACTACACTATGGGCGTTACTGATTGAGTAGACGAAATTTTCCACTACTATATTTGTTCTTGGGACTTTATTGTAACTTCGTACTATTTAACCTACTAGGCTGCATAAAGGTTTTAGTGACGTGAAGCATCTGTCAGTGTCATACTTCTTCAATGAGTGAAAGAGCGACAATGATAAAGGTGTTTTCTCTGCTTGAAAAACCTTACGTGATATCCGAAAGGGTATCCTTATAAATCGTCTTTTCATGTTCATAAATAATTTGACATGCCTTAAAGCATTCACGAATAGTTTAACCTGGAAACTTTTTAGGTTTTACCAGAATTCTTAACTCTATACTAATATTATAAAGAGGAAAAGTTTGTTTGTTTGGATTGAGACTCCAAAACGACTGGATTTGAAAAATTCTTTCACTGTTGGAAAGCTACACTTATTCCCGAGTTACATAGATTATAAAAAAGGGATCCGTGCGAAGCAGGGCAATCCACTAGTTAAGCAATAAGTCACAAAACACCTTTACAATTTTCAAAGCTGAAGGTGGCATAAAAATAAACCTTGTACCTTTTGCAAACTTCATTATAGACCATTGAAAACAGTTTAAGCTTTAAAAAGTTTTCCTTATAAAGAGGATGCCTATTGGAGGGTAGAATTTAATTTCGCCGTCGGATCTCAAGAGTGAATGCAATCAGGAGTAGTGGAATTTGATTCCCCAGTTGGAAACGTTATTCGAAGCAGATTAGTTTTGCGTTGTGGTATTGTTGGTGAAATTAGATCGGGTTTGTTGACTAGAGAATTATCTATGAAATGAATGGATGCTGTTTTTCAGGTTTTTTGTTCAGTTCGCAGTACGAGAAAATTGAGTTCCGACTTTCAACACATTGTAAAGATTACAGATGCTGTATTATCGCTTCTCTTTGTGTAATATACAACCAATATTTATAAATCGAAATGAAACAACGTGATCAATTAAAAAATAGACTCAACTTATAAATCCATTATAATTGTTTTATTCAAATGTGTAAAAAACGCGCAGACATTAGAGATGAGAAATTATTCAGATAAAAATTGTATAATCATTTCTGATGCCTTCGCGGTTGTTACACTTGGAATGAAACAACTATTAATTTAAGTAAGACTTTAGCGTTAGACTATTGTCAGCTCAGTCGTCCGAAATCCGAAACATCAGCAAATAAAATAAAATACGTGAGTCAAATCCGTTATTAGTTGTTTCATTCCAATAAAAACTGTATGTTAAAAATAGGTCAATATTTTCACCTCGATTGTAATGTTATTATAGAAATCATTTTGCTCTATTTCAATGTACTAAAACATCCTTCTCTCCCTGGAGACACGATCCAAACCACATCAGTAAAATAGGTTAAATACACTAAACATAATCAGATAAAGTATTTGGTCAATATTATAAGACAAACAGCTAACACGAATATGGACAAACTGGCTAAATTATTATCAAGCAAGACAATATTTGGCGAAGATAAAGGGAGGAAAGAAGGGTTTGCGGGCCATTAACTATAATGTCAAGGAATGTAACAGTTGTTTCAGAAGGGAAAACTAGTCAGTTTGGACTTGTAAGGTTTTTGTCGCGTGTCAAAGTATATGTCATTGTAGCTTTTCCACTCAGAGTTAAAGTATAGTAGTGATAGGTATTTCCTTGAGCCACAAAAACCTAACATACTTGCTATTCACAGGTACTACTTATGATTTTTGACGCGCGAAAGCTAATGTTACCGTCGCTCATTCACTCATAGTGAAAATATGACAGTGATACTTCCTAGCGCGCCTAAAACCTGACGTACTAGCTATTCACGGGTGTCTTCATTGCTTTTACACTCAAAGTAGTAGAGTATGACACTGACAGGGGTTCCTCACGCGACAAAAACTCTATATAAGATGCTTCTGGTAGATGATTTTTAAGAAAAGTTCGTCTGTCACACTTTTTATATGTAAAATTCCAAAAATGTTCTTTTAAGACCTTTACAAGCACTTACAAGGGTTAACACAGTTTCAGAAAATAATTATCACTGAGTAATTGACGCTTCATTTAGTGCTTAAATTTTATTAGATAATTTTAAATAATTATAATTAGGTACATATCTTCGTCATCCCAAAAAGAAAATATAAGATTTAAAACCAACATATGCACGTATTGGTAAACATATGTTTCCTTGTAGCAAACAAAATACTACAATTTTGGCATAAGGTACGATAATTTTTATTTCTTTACATTTGTGTTATTTGAACGAATAAATAACTCAAGTGAACCGGGTTAAGTTTATTCGGGGTCAGGCAATGTATGGCAATGTATGGCAATGTATGGCAATATAAATCTAAACCCCAAACAAATTCCCCATATCAGGCATATGAAGAAAAGTTTCTGCGGCTGTTTTATCGACAAATTTTATTTATATCTTCGTCTTGCTTCGCCCTATTAGGCTAGGGCGCGGAACTATTTGTAGCGATTTCTTTGAGTACAGTAAACTTGGGTTACATTGACCCTAAGTAATTTTGCCTGACCAATTTTTTAATGTTCAATTTGTTTGTTCCATAAAACTATCCACCTGATTATATATTTCTTTCTTTATTTATTAGTACCTAACTAGCGACCCGCCCCGGCTTCACACGGGTGGTATAAACATCCCTCTTGAATCACTCTATCAATTAAAAAAACCGCATCGAAATGCGTAGTTAAAGATTTAAACGTACATAGGGATGTAGGGACAGAAAAAGCAACTTTGTTTTATACTATGTAGTGATAATTGACAAATTATTATAAGATCGGCGTGAACGATATTTAGCCAAAATAGAGGATTAAAGAGTAAGATCCCAGTTACCCCATTTTAGGAATTATTAAATTTGTAGAATGGGTATTTTGAGACAAATTGGTACAGTCGTCCTTTTTTAACATATTTCTTCTTTCTTCATTAGTATTTTTCTAATCTATCTCAAAGTCACGTAATTCTAGGATGACTAGGGATCTTGGTTCAATAGCATAGGGTAGGGTCTCAGTGTTACAACACGCTAAAACAGGCGCCCCGCGGTGACCCCGTTTGTCGCATAGCGATAATAAATACCAACAAAAGGAAACTTGGGAATGTATTTCTGTTTACCTACAACGTTCAATTTCTAGATTAACAATCCACCTATCTCTTGTCTTTTGTCATTTCCTTCTGGAAGCACTTTCTATATTGCTAGACGATGATTAAGTACAATTGCCTTCTATAGTGGTTACTGGTACTGTTATCATATATCTCACTAGCGCTCCGCCCCGGCTTCGCACGGATCTCTAATTATTTTCAAAATATATTATAGCCTGTGATACTCAGGGTGAACGTAGCTTTCCAACAGTGAAAGAATTTTTAAAATCGGTCCGGTCGTTTATTCAGCCTATCCAGTCCAAACAAACAAACAATCTTTCCCTGTTTATTATATTATTATTAGTATAGATTAACTTTCTTGCCGTTTCTTCTTAAGTGAAGTTTTTTTTCGGAAACCGCATTTTTTTTCTGACCTTCATAAGAGTAAAAGCCTTAATTGAATAAATTTTTGATATCGACCTGATATTGATCCACAGTTCTACTGATAACGAGTAACCTGACCTCCTTGTTAAATAATATCCTTAGCAATATAGTTTATATAGCAGTTTTATATATGTATATGTATGTATGAGCCCAGCTAACCCTACCGTCTCATCTGGATGCTCCCCTGTGTAATACTGGCTATTTTTATAATCTATATTTCTGATCTTTTAATATAACTATTCTGTATTTATGTCACCTATTGTTTTGTTACTTCTTTAAATTAAACTCACGTCACGTCAAGCTGCTATATAATTTATCTCACAAATACTTACTCGCTTCCTTCATCATCTAACGTAACATACTCAATACATAATAATTTTCAGATGCCTTCGCGGTTATTACACATTGGAATAAAATAACTATTAATTAATTTAACTCGTGTATTTTAGACTATTGTCAGCTCAGTCGTGCTACGATTATAGAAACTGTAAGGAATCCGAAACGTCAGCAAATAAAATAAAATAAAAATATGCGAGTTAAATCCGTTAATAATTGTTTCAATCCAATATCCTCTATCCAGGTGCGTGCAGTGTGGGGAGTGTAAATATAGCGTCAGGGTAGGCACTCTATACATTAGTGACACTGACCCTGTATGAAATGCACGCTCTTGCCCTATACTCGTTTGACAGTAAAGGCTTGCAAGCTAACTGCCCTTATTCAATCCAATAAAATCCAGTCAGTGTTGCCAACTCCTAGAAATTCGACTCGCTAAAGTCAAAGTCAAAAGTCGCCAGAAAGTCGCTAAAACTAAAACATAACCATAAATAGTTCGGGGGACCTCCCCCCTCATAATAATATACAAATGGAACTTCAATTAAATAGAGTTTGAATTCTATCGCGTTTGTCGTTTTCCATATTATGTATCTCTTGGCATTGAATAATACTGTGTCGATTTGGCAAAGAATGTATCTATTATTGGCTCTAGAACTGTTTTAATTTGTACTCCAAAAGTCGCTAAACTATTTTTGTCGTCAAAACTTTTTTTTGGTCGCTAAGCCTTAAGGAAAAGTCGCTAGTTCTAGCGACAAAATCGCTAAATTGGCAACACTGAATCCAGTTTTGTTTGTCTACGATATGTTCCTTTTTAACTCCCTGTAGTAATTATCTAATTGGGGATCCAATTATAGAAGCGAATCGTCTTCAATCCCGCGATTCCAATCTATTCGCTAATTGCTTTCGCTAACTACTTTGTACCTCATGCATACCTGATTATCGTTTCCAATCGCAATTACACAAAGTTATACGACTTCTTAAGACACTGTTGGTGTAGGTCGGATAACTACGAAACCGGTTACTGGTTTGAATCCTGCTAGGGGCAGATATTGTGCAAAAATATCTGATGACTTTGCGGTTATTACACATTGGAATGAAACAATAGTAACGTTGGGATGAAACAACTATAAACGGATTTCACTCGCGTATTTTTATTTTATTTTATTCGCTGACGTTTCGGATTCTTTACAGTTTTCAAATCGGCCCAGTCGTTTTGGAGCCTATTCAGTCTAAACAAACAAACTTTTCCTATATAATATTAGTATAGAAGTACAGATTGTAATGAAACAATAGTAACGTTGATGACGTTTCGAAAACTTTACAGTTCACATATGAGTAGCAGACTGAGTTCACAAAAGTTTAACACTAAAAAATCTATACAAAGATACAATAGTTGTTTCATTCAAACATGTAATAGCCGCGAAGGCATGTAAAATGATTAGTGCCTACAGCACTTTTGAAGCTAATCAACTGTGTCAGACTAGGGCGTGCATTCCATATAGGCAGAATGATATGGAGTGCCTACCCTGACGTGGTATGCGCGAGCTTCACTGCACGCGCCTGTACGTACAAAGCGACTAGTGTATCCAGACAGGGAACCCTAAAAATGGATACATTATAAAGATCGTCAGAATTATTTTCACCAACGCTCCGTCAATTTTGTTTATATTTCAATTATTAAACAAAATTTGATATTGATAAAACCAATCAACAAAGTTCATCGGTTATCAAACTATTGAAATTGTTTTCCAACTTAATACAACTTTATATTTGGACTGAATATTTTACATGATAATTTAATTTTCAACTTTGAAACTTAACAACTTACAAGTTTTCGTCAAGATTCGTTTAATCTAGATAAAGTTACAAATAGCGAAATTTTAGAAAGTATTTTATGCTATCAGAATTAATTAGTATGCTGGAAGACCGAGCAATGTTCAGTAACTAATAAATAAGAATTATTACAATTTTAATAACAGAAAATATATAGTTAGAATTAATAATTATATTTTTACCTATAGTTTAAGCTTGATATGTCACTCATTAAGTCAGCTTTTCCTTTTATATCTAATTATAAATAGACTAGCTGACCCAGAGAATTCCACCTTTTTGTGAAATTTTCCACCTGCCATCCTACCGGACTGATTTGTGAATCTAAACCATCCAGGTCGCATAAGTACTAAAGATTTATTCAAATCGGTCCAGCCTTTTAGGCGGAGTTCAGTGACATAGGTACACTACATAGTACAGTATAATTATATATTTAAAGAAATATACATGTATCTATACTAATATTATAAAGCTGAAGAGTTTGTTTGTTTCAACGCGCTAATCTCAGGAACTACTGGTTCGATTTGAAAAAATTTTTTTTTATTGGATAGACCATTTATCGAGGAAGGCTTTAGGCTATATAACATGCTGCGACCAATAGGAGCGAAGAAACAGTGCAAAATGTGTTAAAAACGGGGGAAATAACTATTCCACGCGGACGAAGTCGCAGGCAGAAGCTAGTAATAAAATAAAATTATGGCAAATGAAATTCGGGCACGTGAAATTACTGCACATGAGCAAACGACAGAGAACCCGATGGAAGATGTGTATCGTATTCTAATGAATTTTACCCCATAACGGGGTTCAAAATTACGCGAAGTCGCGGGCAAAATCTAGTGTATATTACTGATGCTTTTACTAGCGAAAGAGCAACACATTTTTAATTGCAGCTGAAAATTCAAACTAAGTTGATGCAAAAACTTCGATTGCAAAGTAAAGAGTACAACTCCGGTGGGTTTCCACTGAATGCGACAATTCACATGTAAAAGAGAACATTTACGAATGCATTATTCCGTGATTGGTCTCCGGTGCAACGGCATGTGGCGATTGGATTTGGATTGCCATTTAAACTGTGATGTTCAAAGATATTTTTCTGTCCTCCGGCCAGAAAGCGCCAACTTTCTGGCCGCTACTCTAAATGAAATTGCCGCTTTCTGGCTTCGTCGAACAGAAAAATAGTATACTGACCTCGGCCAGTAAAATAAAAAAGCCTCAGATCACATTTTTGTCAACCTCGGCCTCGCCTCGGACGACAATTACATGTGATCTGAAGGATTTTTTACTTTACTGGCCTGGGTGCGTAATGTACTATAATTGGCTTCTGTTTTTCTTTGGTACGATCGTAGATACCTTTCTTTAGGGTACTTTTAAAAAATTGATGAGGTACTTACATGTTTTGATTTTCACTGTAGAATCTGTAACAAAGTAAAAAGTTTTTTATTAAAAGCCGAAATGTCTTTGAACAATAGAGATGACAATTACACAATTTAGTAATTACAAATTACTTTGGACAGGTATTTTTTCTTTCCTCAATCGAGCAAGAGATGAAAAAGATAAAAGAAAGTCGTCGAAAGTTCTGGAGTGTACATTTTACCAGAGTGTGACGTCACGAGCCCGGACTTTAAAGGCATGTATATCTCTGTATTTATGGTTTTCTTGAGAAAAGAAGAATCGCTGATAACTAAGTCGGCGCAGAAATTAAAATACGCGAGTTAAATCCGTTATAGCTAACTATTTCATTGCAATGTGTTATAACTGCGAAGGCATCAGAACTTATTAACAAAATTATGGTAAAGATCACAAAAAGACTTAGAAATTTTCATTTCCCGTATTCGACCAAGTGACTAAGTACAATTTAATTATAACAGCGAATGATGTAATAAGAAACTGTAAGCAAGAATTACAATCGCTGTACACTTACCGCCTCGATTAAGAAAGAGCAAATCGAACCACGTTATTCGCAATTACAACACTGTAACAGAACTGTTTCAAAAGCACTCGAAAAGTCAACTCAATGCACAAACCAACAAGCACCCTGTGATTCAACAATTAGAGCGCATATTCCAATGGCAATATTCGAAGACCAGATTCTATGAGTAACAAGGTTCTGGCACGTACGCCTTGTAATTTCAATATGAGAGAAATTAAATTGTTCAGAATCAATTAAGTGAGAGTTGTAATTGTGTTTCAGCGGAAAGCTGATGATTGTATTACGAATAACCTTGCTCCTAATAGTTACGTAATTATAGTATGTTTTGGATACAAGTGATCTATGTGAATATTAAGGTAGCGAGTAAGTTTTGGAAAGGCAAATATGATTACGGCAAAGTTAGGTGCAGTCTGGATCTCTTAGTTGGACCTAGAGGGTTAGGTAATCTGGTTATAGCTTCGAAGCCTGATTAAGGCAAAAGCGATGGAATATATTGTGCAATAGATTTATATACAGAAGTGATTGCAAAGCCTTCTACCACAGTAAAGTACAATAAAGTTTGAGATGAGTTTCATCTAAATTCATGATTGATTTTGCTGATTAGGTGTTTTTCTGGATTTAATTTATTGTGACGGTACATTATAATATATAACTAGCTTTCACTCCTTAGGGGTGAATTTTCAAAAAATCTTTTTAATGCTCCCCTACATTATAAAAAAAAAGTTTCTAACTCTTACAGTTTAGAGGATCATTGATAATTATATCAGTCATTAAATCAGCTTCTCCTTTTATATATAACTAGCTTCTGCCCGCGACTTCGTCCGCGTGGAACTCCACCTTTTTTGCAGTCGGTTAAAAAGTAGCCTATGTTCTTTCTCAGGCTCCAGAGTTTCTTTGTACCAAATTTCATTAAAATTGGTCCAGTAGTTTTAGAGTGAAAGCGTAACAGACAGACAGACAGACAGACAGACAGACAGACAGAGTTACTTTCGCATTTATAATATTAGTAGGGATAATAAAGATAGACCACAAACATTTTAAAACTCTTATATTATAAGACCATAAAAGAAATTAATATCCTATTCAATTTTCTATTTAACTTTATACACAATTTGCACATGCAACCCATTATTGTTATTGGTTATAAAATGTTGTCTCAGGATTTCTGTTTAATTTATTGTTAAAAAAATTACTGTTCAAACTATGTTGACACCTAGATAGCATCCGATATGTTTTACGAACAACCCGTGTCAACAAACGCCTCCGGACTTATTACAGACAATTAAATGGCTTTGGACACAGATTTCCCTGATAACAGCTCATCTCAACCTTGGAGCAAGTATCTTTTTCTCTCTTGTAAGGGATTAGCTAATTATCTCAATAAATTCCCATAGTGATATTGTCAGCATCTCCTCAATGAATAAGTAAAATAATATTTACTATGATGTTTCAAATGAAATTCGATTAATGTACAAATGTCATTATCAAGTAAAAGAATGTTCATCAAAAGGTTTAATGACTGAAAATACAAGTTAGAAAAACTGTTTTGTTAAGAACTAGAAAGTGAAAATGTACTTTCGTTAATAAAGGTTTGATAATGTACAAGAAAACGAAATAATTACAATGGCAAAAAGCCTTTTGTCTAATTCCTAAAAAATCAGTCGGCTTCAAAGAGAGAATGAAGATTTAATTCCTCAGAATGATTTGATTATTCAATTTCGTTTGAAACATCGTAATAGTCGTTACTTAACAAAAGAGAAACTTCGAAGTTAAAAAGGCACTTTAAGAACTGTTTCAAGCTTTCAAGCATTCTCTCCGGAGGCTTTATAAGCATAGGTTCAGCTTATAAAATATCCTCTAACTTTCAAAGAATATTTTCAAAGCAATATTTCATATTTAAATTACATTCTTTGGCCATTATTTTACCAAGTTCTTTAGAACTGAGTATGCTTATATGCAATAATTCTTCCAAACTTGGCTCCGGTGTAGTTCTGCGATGAACCTTAAGATGCTACATTGTTGGAAGTCGAAATTGCCTTTATACTGCTTTAAGCTTTAAAAATATATGGTCTAGTATACTTTTAGTAATATGGAATGCAAAACAAGGTTTCATAAGATTATCTGGGTTCTTCTTTTGTATTGGCAATAGCCTGTCCTTCGTCATATTAAAGCATCTCATTAGAGTATTGATATATACGGTTTAATAATGCTTGAACATACATCCATATTTCACTTTCTAGAACCAGCATTTTTTTATACGTTTGTTACTCTTAGAATGCCGCGACACCGTAGTAAATCGAAATGTGGTCTCCGCTTTTAAAAGTCCTTTCGGACACAATATTATTTTAAGAAAAATCAATGATAATATCATTGATTTTTCTTATAGTAGCTGTTTTGTTATAAAGTATATTTTAAATACATAAAGCAGTTTAAGCGTGTAAGAGTAACAAACACACAAAAGTTTGTAAGGTATATCCGTACATACATTCTTACATACTTTCATGTTTATAATCTATATATTATATAAAAATGAAACCCGTTTTCCGTTGTCACGGCATCACGCGTGAATGGCTGGACCGATTTCACTAATTCTTTTTTTGTTGTATTTGTTATTATTAGGAGAAGGTTCTTATGTAAAAAAAAAACTTGATTATGGGGCGGTACGAAGTTCGTCGGGTCAGCTAGTATTAAATAAAAATAAATAAATATCTTTAGACAATTCACATCAATTGATGTAGTCCTAATTTAAGCAAAGCTTGTACTATGGGTACTAGACCACGGATAAACATATATAAATACATATAAGATATCCAAGACTCAGGTACAAATGCCAGTACTCATCACATTGACATCTGTCCCTAGCCGGATTCGAATCCGCAAACTCCGGTTTCATAATCAGGGGCTCTGACCACTAGACCAATAGGCCGTTCAAAATTTTAAATATTAGAAAGGATGACTCATTTTTTAACTTAACTGTAAAAAAAATCCTCAACACTCGGTAACGCAATATCCCTGATAATTCTAAAACGTTTTAGATATTCTTTGTAATCGATACGGTTCGATGGTTTGATAATTTTAATTTTGCTAACAACAGACTCCTTTGTCAATCCAGTGTTTACAAAACAATAAAAAAGAATACTTTGGTAAAACAATAGTTTTTTGTTTCGCTCAACAAAAGAAAATAGTACCGTGTTTTGCTTGAAATTCAAAACTATAGCTTGTAACCCGAGAGCTTGTTTTTGTGTAGGTATTTAAGGCAAACTGAAAATTTGTCATATACCTATCTCTATTTTACCCCAACACAGAACTAGAAACCTGTCTGGTGACTAGAAGGGTAAAAAAAACCCATTTTTTTTAAAGTGTTAAGATCTAAGTCGTCTGGCTTACTTTGCCTCAAATATGTATTTTTTAATGTTTTTAAAATTTTAGAAGTAAATCCCTATTTTTTAGTCTCGTCTTGGGGTATAATATGAATAATTCATCTTGCCTCAAATACCAACCCAAAATCAACCTTAATCCGAATTCCCGAAACACAAATCATATTATAGCATCTCATAATCACTGCAATGTTCATCCATACCATCTATAACTGAAGCCAGTGAACATAATGTAACTATAAATTCAGACAGAACTTGCATCTTGTTCTACTAAACTTGTACAAGTAGTTTAGACTTCTGTTCCGCTGAACCGTGTTCAAGCACCCTAAATGTTTACAAAGAACTAATTTCAGTTTGGTAAATGTTTCGTATCTTTTTGTTCAGGGTTTTGTCCTCTATCCGTCGGGGCGCGTGACAAACGCCCCTCGTTACCTAATGCGGATACCTAATAAATTTTACATTCAATGCCAAAAGAGAACACGCACTATCTACTTAGCGTAATAAAATTAGATTCTACATTATGGGTTAAATGATTCATGTTACATGTTTTGGTTTACGTTGATGATTTTCTGCGCGACCGGTTCGATTATAAAATTATGTTTATTGAATTCAATAAAGAGCTAAAGTATGATCGTTTAAGCTAAAACAAATTTTTCTTTAACAAAATATTCAAAACCTTTCCCAACGTTCCATAAAAATTCAACAAAAACCCGTCTATTCGAATGACCCGATATATCCAATATTTACTTGTCACACCCCTTATCTTTGCTATTGCGAGCGAAAAAAACCCTAATGCAAAATCGATACATAACCAAGTGCCGCTATGTAAGACACGATCAAAGCAAATAATATTTCGAGGCAAAATTTCCATACGACTAATGTAAGTGATATAGAAAGGGACCCAGGATCGTTCCTTGAGGGACCCTTTTAGTGGTAGCAATAAATCAGGTCCTAATGGAGTGTGTCAAGCCCCTGGCAGGGACTGGGCGCATATTCGGGAGTCTCGACTGACCAAGGGTTAAGACTAGGTGGAATTGGGAAGGTATTAAGAGGGGTGGATTGTTCATATTGTTGTTGGCAGGCTGTGGAGTTACTGCATTGAAATTAATGATTAGTTTTGTGAAATTGTTTGGCTTAAACGGAAAGGAACTTTGCATTGTAAAATGAACTAATATAATTATAACTAATAAGGACTTTTAAAAAATTATATGTTGTGTATTATGTATGACTTATTAAGTATAGTATCATATAATACGAGACAATTCACACCAATTGATTTAGTCGTAAACTAAGCCAAGCTTGTACTTATCACAGTCCTTAGTTTATTACCATTTTTTTTTAAACAATGTAGTCATTTTATGTTTAATGTCATTAATTCTGAGGCAGAATTTTATTTAGTTAACTATATTAATTCAGTTATTACCATGAATCAGCTGAATGGGGTCCATTGTTGACCTCATCTAAGAATCACTATAAATGCTGTAATCCAACACTAATTTGTAATCTCTATATTTTATCGAGCATTGCAACAATAGCTGTAATCCATAGAAATCCTTCCTTTTATTATAAATTTATTTCAAGTGAGCAGGTGTACAGTTAAAACTGTAGAAATAAACGCCATTTTCATTTCGAAACTGAGTTTTTTAACTGGTTCCCGCACATTCACAGCAAACGGATTATGCGATTAAATACTTTTTCGTTTATTTCCTGGGGGTAACGTTTCGATAAGAGGATCGATATCACCAAATGCATTTTGTAGATCCAAATGGGACATTGTCAGAAATCATGCTTTGAAATAGAACAAAGAATATGTGCTATATTTAGTTTAATTGATATCTATGTTTCTAATACAATTATTTGAAGGGTGCTGTAATAATTTTGATAATTTGGAGGAATTTATAAAAAATATAAAATATACAAATGAACACAATCACAACGTCACACGACTGAAATTAAAAAGAGCAATAGAATATAAAAAGGCAATAGCCAATAAAGAGTAAAACTATATACACACATACTATATGCGGAAGGAGCACACAATAACAATAAAATTTAATGTTAATGATGTTTATACCAAGGCAAGAGTAGAAAAAATCGAGACCTCAGTGGGACTTGATCCCACACCTGTACCTTAACGCGATGCTTACGCTCCCATTTTCACCATGGGCGCCTCTGATCGAGTCGACGAAATTTTCTACAAGGTACTTCAGAATCTCGTTTTAAATCATTAGGAGGAATAACCACCAAAACTTTATGCCATTAAAATTCAAATATTTTTGTCCCAGTTGTTTAAAAACCAGACAGTTATAACAACTCCTGTCTTCAGGGAGAGTCCCCTAAATAGGTTCGGTTAAGTGGAAAGGCTGTATTATATGAAAACTTCGGCTGTTAAGAAGGAAAGAAGGTAAAAAGTCCCTTTACAAGTACGATAACAATATCGGTCGTGATTACAGATTATAGTTTATTGTCAATTGTCGTAGCATCCGTTTTGTTTTCTATTGATATTGTTTCTTTAATTAAATTGGAAAACTTTTGGGTAAGACCCATGTTGTTTTTATCTGGGGCACGATTTATGTTTGCTTCTGTTTTAGGTTAAATGTCACAATGATATTGGGTACTGAATGTATAGTTAAATCCGAGATTCCTAGAATGTAAGTTATTATAGTTTCGAATTTTATCCCAATTAGGTACTTATCCTTTGATGATTGATAGAAATATTATTAATGTATAATACGGAATATATAGGATGCTAATTTTTGTTTTCGAAATGTCAGAAAATGTAATAAAATATGCAAGTTAAATCTGTTGTACTTGTTTCATTCCAATGTGTAAGCTGCAAAAGCATCAAAAAATATCAAGAACTAACCTCTGCCCGTGACTTCGTCTACCATCCCACCCGTCTTAGGTACTTGCGGAACCGGTTGCTATGGAGGTCATTGGTGAAGACCATAGTCCAGCAGTAGACTTCTGAAGTCTATACGATCATGATGATGATAATGATGATGATGATAATGACGATGATGATGAAATTGATTTTCAGTTTAAATTTGAAACCCAGCCCGGCATGTGACGTTCAAACACCTTATTAAGAGTTGAGGGATAATAAGAGTAATTTTAGAGGGAAATTTACATCGACCCTTAAGTTTAAAGTTCTAATTATGTATACTTTATTATGTAGAGCTTCTTTGATAACGGCTTCGGGCTGCTATTATAGGTTTAGGAGATTAAACTAGGATATTAGATACTGATGAAAGTCCCTCCATATATTACGAGTACTAAGGCATTATACATACCTACCTAAAACTATTTACCAAATTAAATAGGTCTAATTAGGCAATGCGTTTTAACGAAGTAAAAAAGTCTTGGAGACGTTTAGGAAGGGTTATGGTAAAAATTGACAATCAGTTTTTAATAGAATTAAATAATAAAAAAAAAAATGAGGCCACAGAAACTTGTAACTTTTTTGGTTAGAAAAAATTCAACTTTAGTATGAAGTTTTTTAGAAGCTTAAAGGGAATGAAATATGAACGTTTTTTATGAAACTTTTTTTAGTACGTAAACATATAATCAATTTTTGGAAAGTATATTGGAAGTTAAATTAATTAACAATAGCGTTATTTTATGTATAATATAAAATAATTATTACAACATACTATAGGACTAGAAAACAAAAGATTGAACACAAGACATCGAAACAGATGGGTGAAATTAAATTTAAAATGTCTATTCTGATGGCCATCGTTAATAAATCAAAGTCATGTCTTAGAGTGAAGTAGTAAAAACTGAAATCAAAGCATGCAAAGCCGGGGGCTGTGAGCTAGACCATTATACATTCAGTGCTTCGAAGTTCCGTCGCCGACGGCTACAGAGAATGTTCATCAGCATAGTTGCAAACTACAAACGAGGTGAGTTGAGAGTTCCCACTGATTTGCATTTATTGCATTTTTGGTCTCATTATCTAATGAAGGAAGCTAATGACTTAATTAATATTAATTATAGTACTTTGGCATAAGATTTGTCAGCTCAGTCGTGCTACGATTATGGAATCTGTAAAGGCTCCGAAACGTCGGCTATAAAATAAAATACGTGAGTTAAATCCGTTCAAAGTTGTTTCATTTCAATTAAATATAAGTTCAACGTATGCTGTGTGATTATTTTTAAGGGTCGAACGAATATAGTAATCACTCCATAGTGTAAAACATAACCGCTTTCTGCTGTCTGTCCATATAGGCACAGATTCTTGTGACATTTGCCCCTAGCGGGATTTAAACCCGCAAACTCCGGTTTTATGGTCAGAAGTTCTTACCACTAGACCAAAATTCCATCAACCACTGCATTTTATTAAAAATATTTTTTTACGTCATCATAATTTTTACACGTCTTTGTAAAGCTATTAGGCACTAGTTTCTGCCTGCCGTTTAAAAAATCCTTCTGCACAATTTCAAGTTTCTAACCCTTATAGTCTAAGCCCTGCGTTGATATGTCAGTCACTAAGTATCAGCTTCTCTTTTTATAATATTACTAGCAGTCCCGGCAGACGTCATCCTGCCCGTCCGATTGTCTCGTCAAAGATCTGTCAAAGTCTTCTGTCACTTACCGTCAACCACTTTGTATATGGGGTATAGAAAGATGTTGATTGTACACTTTTTCAAGATGTTTTTTAAATTTTCTCTACTTACAAACCTTCCCTGGACTTCCACGAATAATACAAGACCAAAATTAGCCAAATCGGTTCGTGCGTTCTGGAGTTATAGCGTCAGGGAGGAAAACCCGACTTATTTTTATATAATAGATATACCTATATGTATATAGATTGTTGAATAGCAAAATAAACCCCGCTCCAATTTAAAACATAACATCGACGTCAAACTCATTTTCATTATCACCAACCTAATCAAGGTAGCCACCATAATCCTAAAATCTTCTAAAATGTCCCTAAAAACGATCGTTACTTGAAACAAAGCGAGACAAAGTCTCATAACGATCTAGAGTTTTTCGAACTTTTTGAACAACGTCCAGTCCCGAAGGGCGAAGTATGGAAACTGAGCTTAAAGCTTAATGTGCCTTTTGACGACATAATCACCCATTATAGCACTGGGGTTCATCGACGGAGGGGTTTCTTCATTTCATATTTAGTCAGTTTCACTATTAACACCTTGGGGGCTAGACAAGATGCCAACGTTAAACGTTAACGCTAAACGTTGGCACCAAAATGTATGGGATTTGACATCCGCGAACGACTGTCACGTAGGTACGTCATAATCGTTTGCGGATGTCAAATCCCATACATTTTGATCGTTTCGTTTAATGTTAACGTTGAACGAAAATTTTAACGTTGAACGAGATTTTTTTAAAGTTTAACGTTGTCTAGGGGCTCTTACCTGCTTTGTTTGTCCTGCTTTTATGTTTAAACCTCTGAACAGATTAATATAAAACCTGACATCACAACAAGGAAAGTAAAGATTTAAGTCTGGAATTTCTAATAACATTCTTGCGCTTCCTCAAGTACCTTACAAGGCTTACTAACATGTTATAAGTTAGATATAAGAATAAATACAATAACTGCGCTCAAATCCTTCTTTAATCCCTACTATCCCTACTAATATTATAAATGCGAAAGTAACTCTGTCTGTCTGTCTGTCTGTCTGTTACGCTTTCACGCTAAAACTACTGGTCCGATTTAAATGAAATTTAGTACAAAGAAAGTCTGGAGCCTGAGAAAGGACATAGGCTACTTTTTAACCGACTGCAAAAAAGGAGGAGTTCCACGCGGACGAAGTCGCGGGCAGAAGCTAGTAAGGAAAATAAAAGCAGACTTCAGAACACTCTGAGTACTGATTTTTCTTATTGAGAACAAACTATAAAAATAAATTAAAACTCATTATTAGCTAACGATGGACTGTAACAGGAGGCATTAAATAAAATTATATATAAACCACCACAGCAATAGGACACACTGAAAAACCAACTGACAATAAAGAAAAACAAAACGTAATGATAACGGACTATAAATAGTAAAACTACATACATATAGTAATTTCTGATGCCTTCGCGGTTATTATACATTTATTTCTTTAGCAGAAAACTGCTGTGAGCTCAATCGTACTACGATTATGGAATCTGTAAAGGCTCCGAAACGTCAGCCAATACAATAAAATACGCGAGTTAAACCCGTTAAAGTTGTTTCATTCCAATGTATAATAACCGCGAAGGCATCAGAAATTATTAATTTACAAAACGTAAAGATAACAGACTATAAAAAGTAAAACTAAACATATGCCGGTAGAAGTACCTACGCTACATTCAGAATGAGCAAATACACGGTGAACCTCATGAAAAACACTGTCAATACCGCACTAACATGGCAGGTAAAACCTCGCAAATAGTACAAAGAAAACCGTCAAAGGGTCATTAGGTAGTTTCTCGCCTCCTTGTTCCTTTGTGCTGAAAACATGCAAATGAGGTGTCCAGTGTTTGTACCCGAGAGTGTTGCCAACTAATTTTGAGTCTTGCTTGATTAACATATAATGTGGGGTCTCGAGTGAAGAGCGAATGTGATTTTTATAATGACCATAAGTTTTTGTTTAAGTGCTTTATATGTTCTTTTTAGGGTTCCGTACCTCAAAAAGAAAATCGGAACCCTCAGATCACTTCGTTGTCCGACTGTCTGTCTGTCTGTCAAACCCCATTTTCTCAGCAACTCTTGGAGGTAACAAGCTAAAATTTATTTAACTATTGAATGTATAAAAGGAGAAGCTAAACTATATCGGTTAGAAGCTTAAATTTTAGACAGGGGTTCCTTTTAGAACGCAAGGATTTTTGAGAATCAACCCTTTAACGGGGTTGTTCTATGAGTTTTTGCTGACATTTCGAAAATTATTATAAGGATAATAACCGCAAAAGCATCAGAAATTATTGCGTATAACTTTTGCATTTTTTTATCGCTTCCCTTATCTTCGATTTCATTTTATTGTCTTGATTTAAATACTATCGAGGTGTAAAACATTTAAAATATAATAATATTATTTGACGGCCTGTTGGTGTTGTGGTCAGAGCCTCTGGCTACGAAATCGGGGGTTGTGGGTTCGAATCCTGCTAGATGCAGAGTATACCTGAAACCTATACCTATGTCTTATAATATTATGTATTTATCAACCTACAAAAAAACGGAGGAGGTTCTCAAGTCGATGCGCATATTTCTTTTTTTATATGACCACGCATAACTTTTAAGAGAATGGTTCGATTTTGTTTTCTTTTTTAATTTATTCGATAGAAAACTCATAGCACAAGCTGACGATTTCGCAATCAACTTCGATAAAATTCCGTGTCGATACTTTTAGTAAAAAAAAAAAAAAAAAATTTTTAGAACTTGTTGGAATATTATAATAGTATATTGTACCACACACTAAAGGACAAGTACAACGACAAGTGAGTGACAAGGCCGATGTCCTAAAACAACATGCCGACTTACCCTTTGTATGTATGTATATTGTATAAACTACCCGCTACAATTAGACACGGACGTTGAGGCTTAAAAGGAAATATTGTACACTAGCGGTTCGCCCCGGCTTCGCACGGATCCCTAATTTTTTTCAAAATATTATAGCCTATGTTACTCAGGGTGAACGTAGCTTCCCAACAGTGAAAGAATTATTAAAATCGGTCCAGTAGTTTTTGAGCCTATTCATTACAAATATACATACAAAAATAGGTACAAATCTTTCCTCTTTATAATATTAGTATAGATAGAAATGAAAACTAAATGAATTTCACACGCGTATAATGATTTGTGTTTAGACTGGGTATATGGGAACTGTAATATTTTTGAAACGTAAGCATATATTTTTTTTAATAAGGGTTGATGGTGTTGAGTAAGAAAATTTAAAATTTAGGGTTGTATGGATTTTGCAATAACAAATCGTAAAATAATATAAAAGAAATGTCTAAATATAAAAAAAAACTTATATAAGTACAAGTACAAGTTACGTGCCTATAAGAGTTTCGCACATATTATTATAACTAGCTGTGCCCACGACTTCGTCCGCGTGGAATAGTTATTCTTCATAATTATTATAATAATTTTCCCCGTTTTTTATACATTTTCCACTGTTTGTTCGCTCCTATTGGTCGCAGCGTGATGTTATAGGTATATTGTTTTCAATTCGAGAATTGTTGTTCCTGAGATTAGCGCGTTCAAACAAACAAACAACTAAACTCTTCAGCTTTATAATATTAGTATAGATAGTGGCAATCGATAATAGCGAACAAACGAAAAGAATTCAACATTGCATGAATTGACATAAGCAAACGAAAACTAACCACGTGGCTTTTTATTAGCTTCCGTCAATTCTTATTTTTTGCGATTCGTTAGTTCGCTATTATCGTTGGCTCTTGTCCAGAGGCCAATTACTACAGAAAAAATGAAAGCTGAAATTCTAGTGTATTTTTTTTTCTAACAAAATCCTTTACTCCGGTCAGTGGTATAGCCTAAAGCCTATAAGCCTCTTTTGTTCTCAATTTGTAGATTTTTTCACAAAGGCTCTTTGCACCTTGGAAAGAAAATTACGCTTTGAAGTGAGAGAAATTTCATATTTTTGGTACAAATATGAGATTGCTTTATGTAGCAAATATGCAATAGCTATGTAATAAAAGAAACTTACGTAACAACCTGAATTCATTTTATAACCTCTTATACCTACCAAAAAATCTAGGTAAAAATGAATCCTAAAATAAACAATATTTATTTAATATTGCTTTTTTCCACTATTCTTTTCACCGTAATTGTAACGAAACCTTAAATATGAGAAACAAATAATAAACACGATCCATATAAAACCAGTATTTACGAACAAGTGTAAAATAAATTAAGTTTCGCCTTACAAAAGAAAAATATGAAAACATAATAAACAAAGAAAATAAAGTTTTCACGAATACAAAAGTAGAAATTATATAACTACTGTTCTTTCAAAAACAAAATAAAAATAATTTAAAACGTCTCAATCTATATATTATTATTTATGATTAAACGAACTTACCCTACGTGACGTTCTATCATAATTATCTGAGTTGCTTCGTCGAATAGATTAGAATTATACACTTGTAGTTCCACCTACGGTGTCGCCATTGCACACTGAAATTGAGAGACAAACCAATATCCAAACACACCAAAAAGAAAAAAAAAAATGAGTTTGACATTTCGCTACTTTCTTCCGGTTTACGTCATTTAGTTCAGAGTTACCAATTTAATACACTACCTGATGTGTTGCACCTGCAACACCTTCAACAGCTGATGTTACACTTCTGGGTAGATACCCAGAAGTGTAACATCACACTTACCTATTTTTATGAGATATTTCACTTAAGGGCCAAATGAAAGTGGGCGGGCGGGACTCTAATCTATTCGACGAAGCAACTCAGATAATTATGATAGAACGTCACGTAGGGTAAGTTCGTTTAATCATAAATTATCTTTCGTTGCTTCGTCT
Organism: Polylopha cassiicola; assembly: GCA_038024825.1. Classification (NCBI taxonomy): domain Eukaryota; kingdom Metazoa; phylum Arthropoda; class Insecta; order Lepidoptera; family Tortricidae; genus Polylopha; species Polylopha cassiicola. The sequence goes on along the minus strand of CP149060.1, from coordinate 10,385,979 downwards.
TCTAGATTAGAATTATACACTTGTAGATCTTGAGAGCAATTTGTGAAATATTGAATAAAATTAGTTTCATTTCAAATCAAACATTTTTAATTTCTTAAAATAAAAAAATAACTTTCAAAGGTATCATTTAACAGAAGTTTTACTAAAAAGAAATAATTCTTTGATAACAACCATAATCAGAAAATAAAGTCATCACTTATAAAAATAGAAAATAATAATAACTAAGTAATTAAATCTTATGAGATCAATCAACAAATAATCACATTCTTAGGTATTAGTTATAATACTTCTAGCATATAAAGAATCATCTGTCTCTGTAATAGACCTATTATAAAACTTAGCAAAGGTATTGGACGAACCACTCCATCCTGCGGTTTTCCTAATGATGTCTAAATTTAGACCAAGACTGTGCGCCTTTGATGTTGACGCATGTCGAGTGCTATGAGCAGTAAAAACTGTAATATCTATACCACATTCCGCTAACTTAAGTTTGATCCAGCGGCTTATCGTCTGGGAAGTGACCGGTTTGTGGAGTTTCTTTAGGCCTAGGAAAAGAGGTTGAGTATTACCACAAATCAACTTGGTCATGTCCAAGTATTCATTTAATGTCCTTACTGGGCAGACCTCTGGTTTTTCATTAAAAAAGGGGAAGGTAAGTACAGGCTGAGCTGCACCCGCCCTTGATGTTTTAATCAAGTCTGGAATTTTAATAATAGCCCTATCTGTTTGAATTTCAATATTACTGATAAGTATCTTAGTAAATGTCTGAGCCCTATGAGCTGTTATAAGAGCGAGCAATGTGATAAGCTTTCTAGTGATTTTATCTAGGTCAAGATCTTTATTAGGATACCAAGATGCTAGAATATTTAAAACTATACTAGTATTCCACGTTTGATTGTATTTAGGTAACGGAGGGCGCATTCTATAAATCCCTTTAAAAAATCGTTTAATTTGATAATCACTACCGACCTTAGGTCCTAAAATAAGCGATAAAGCTGATCTGCAGCTATTTAATGTACCATATTGCGCACCTGCTTCATAGAGCTGAGTTAAAAACGTAATTATCATTGGAATCGAAATCTTAAATAAATTAATATTATTTAACATACAAAACTTGTGCCATTTCTTCAAACATGAATCATATTGCTTAATAGAATTATTTGATAGGGAAGCTATCATTATTTTGATGGATCCAGGTGGTATCCCTTTTCTTAATAGCGACTCGCGGACAAGACTCCGACAGCCAGGGTAATCTGATGGTGCACATTGCGGTCGCTGGAATAACACAAAATTAAATCGTTGCTAGGCTTAAAAAATAAAAGCTTTGACAAAAAGCATTCTTTTAAAAAGTGGATACCACGGTTGTGTTGGCCATAGAGGTACTACTACAATGCCGGTAGCTCTATCTTTTATAATTTTTCTTAAAGTTTTTAAAATCATTGTGAAAGGAGGAAAAGCATAAAAATAATAATGAGACCATGATATAGTAAAAGCATTAATGGCAAATGCGTCAGGATCCCTGTACCAGGACACGTATCTGTCACATTTTTTATTAAGTCGGCTGGCGAAAAGATCAATGTCTGGCGGACCAAAAACATCAATAATCTCTAAGAAAACAGAATCGTTCAGTTCCCACTCGATATCCGGGTGTGAACGGCGCGATTCTGCATCAGCTACGCTGTTTTCAGCGGACCTAATATAAGATGCATAAACAATAATATTTCGGGATTCGCACCATTGCCATAAATCCTTTGCAGCTTGCGTGGTGAGGAAACTGAACGCCGCCCATACGATTTATATAGGGAGATTGCTGTCGTGTTATCGACACGAAGAAGAATTTGACAATTAATTAAGTCTTTTGCGAATATTTTCAGCCCATAGAAAGCTGCTAATATTTCGAGATAATTAATATGCTGAAGGCTTTCTTTTACAGACCAGGGACCGCTTGCAGTCTCCTCGCCGCACGCTGCCCCCCACCCCGTAGTAGAAGCGTCGCTAAAAATTTCCAAGCAGTAGTCGTCATATTTAATTTTATTTGCAGGTTGCTTGATCGCCTGAAACCACCAATCGAACTCTGGAGACAAAGAAACAGGTAAGTTCATGTATTTATCGTAATTTGTAGGGTCATCCTTTAAATTCAGATACTTTAGTCTTTAAAAATGTTTTGTATAAAGCCAGCCATACTCTATAGCCGGACAAACAGAGTTCAATAATCCTACAAAACGTGCAAAATCCCGTATTCTGCAACGACTCACATTTTTAAAATGTGTAAGTTCTTTTTTAATTTTATTTACTTTATCATCTGGCAGACTAACTTGGAATTTTTTAGTATCTATTAAAAAGCCTAGAAATTTACAAATAGTACAGGGTATTAAGTTGCTTTTTTCGACATTTATGACAAAACCTACGGCTGTCAATAATTGTCTAGTAATAGTAATGTTCTCTAAACATGCTTCAAACGAATTTCCTATTAAAAAAATATCATCTAAATATATTGTAGATAAATACCCAGCTGATCTTAGTAGTCTTATGACCGGTTTCATAATTTTTGTAAAAATGTATGGTGCTGTACTAAGGCCAAAAGGTAAAACATTAAATTCATATAATCTGTTATTGTATTCGAAACGGAGGTACTTTCGAGAGTTATTATGTATACGTATCAAAAAGTAAGCATCTTTCAAATCTAATGTACTCATAAAACATCCTTCTGAAACTAGTTTAAGAGCTGTCCGGAGATCTTCAAGTTTAAAATGTTTAGTGTCAATAAATTTATTAAATTCCCTTAAGTTAAGTATGAATCTATGTTTTCCGTTTGGCTTTGGAACTAAAAAAATGGATGACAAATATTGATCATGACAAGGCTCACACTCAGATATAGCCCCAGAATTTAACAAATCAAGGATACATTTTGAAATTTGAACTTTATCATTAATAGAGTGATTTCTATTAGTTGGGGGTGCCTTTGTATAATAGGATGAGATAGAGTAATCTCATATCCTCTTATCCATGATAATATAACTGGATCTTTGGTTAACAATAACCATTGATCGAAAAAGTTTGAAAGTCTACCAGCGTATCTCACCGATGAGTTGTCTTCTAACGTCGGCTGTTGTTGTTGTTGTATCTGTGCTGCGGCGCTCGATATGATGTTCGCGAGTTGTTGGCGTGCTGATTCCTCGGAGCAGGCTCCTTGTTCCTCTGAGTCCCCTGAGGCCTGCGATTCAGAGGCGCCTTCCAGTTTAAATTGTTCCTCTTAGGTGGAGCGGACGAAGCCTGATGTGGAGTTGTTTTGTTCTTAGATGTTGTCTGTCTATTCGAGGGAGCTATTGGCTTTAGATCTGCACCAGATTTTGATATTATTTTTGCTGTCTTCAATGTTTCCGCTAGATCCGTGCCAAACAGAAGCTTATCTATTTTGGTTTTTTGTACCTGATCTTTCATATCTTTTTTAAGATTGAAAAGCACAAAATTTCGTCGAGTGACAGAATCCATGTTTTGAATATCACATAGTAAACGGCAAGCATCCATTAATAACTTTATCATAGGTGTATCCTTATCTTCTTTAGACAAAAGGATAGTGAGAGCCTCACCGAGACATGTAATGGCTCTTCCCAGCTGTTTCTGTTTTAACTCGATACCCTTATCTCGCTTTATGACACTTTCAGATACAGCGGCCTTTATTTCAGGTTGAGTTCCGGTGCATCAACAAGTGTACAATTATTAGGAGGCAAGTATCTTTCATTTAACTCCTTACGTGTCTCCTTGGACAGTCCTGATGTAGCTGTATGCTGTAGTCTTACAGCGAGGTCGTTCTGTATCTCCTTGCCATATTGCCTGACTATGGAAGGATCTTCACCCAGTATTTCTAAAATAAAACTATCGAGTTCTGTATTGGGTGGCGGAATCTCATCAATCTCCTGTTCTGCAGGCGGCAATGGTAGTGTCGGAGGAGAAAAAGGCGGTGGGGCGATGCTCGTGAACGGTGCCGGTGTGATAGGCGAGGTAACATTAAGTTCCTTTTCAGTTGTAGATGTATCCATTTCGATTGGAGTTCCATCAGCTGTAAATGACGACGACATGAGTTAATAATATGAACATTGCAATATAATATTCATTATAGAATGGTATTCGTGTGTATTTTTGACGACAAAATAACGTGAAGTGATAACCCCATCGGTTACCCGCAACACATGTAGTTCATATGTAACTCATCATGTACGCAGTCTTGTTTATAGTAAACATACAGCTATAACGGTGAAGTAACAATCCCAAAAATTGCTCGCATCACTCGTATAAATTCACGTCAGTTAATAAAGTGACAGCCCCTAAAACTGCCCGCAATACTAACCTTATACGTGTAGGTTATAATACTAAAAAGTATTTATTGTTATCATAAATACATACCGCATATCTAGAAATTAATAGTTTTGTTCAGATAAGGTAATAACTAACCTTCCATGTGTGTATTCGGGGAGTTTGAACCAGATTCCGAACTTGAAGACACGTGCCGGCGCCTGCGTCTGTGGCGGTCGCGCATTTTCTTTTCCAGTTTTCTGACTTTGTGTATCAAATATTCGTAATGATTTTGATCCTCTTCTCTTATTTTGCCCATAATGCTTCTTTATTTTATATAAAACACTGATTAACTTATTTAATGCGAAGAAGTTAATGCAAATGGCGGAGCACTGTAATTGTGAATGGCGTAAATCGGAAGAAAGTAGCGAAATGTCAAACTCATTTTTTTTTTCTTTTTGGTGTGTTTGGATATTGGTTTGTCTCTCAATTTCAGTGTGCAATGGCGACACCGTAGGTGGAACTACAAGTGTATAATTCTAATCTAGAAGACGAAGCAACGAAAGATAATTAAAAGGTTGACTAAAAGACTAACATAATTATCAACGCAAAGCCTAAACTATAAGGGTTAGAAACTTTAAATTTTGCACAGGGGTTCCTTTATATAACGTAAGGAAAGACAGTACTTTTGAAAATTCACCCCCATATCGGGTAAAACGGTGCTTGTCGTGAGCAGAGGAAGTCGCAGACAGAAGCTATTGTAAATAAAATTTAATTTAATAGTATCAAAGATAATCCGAGAAGCAATATCAGAGTCCAAACAAAACAATATGGACAAATAAACGTTATTAATTACTTAACGTTAAACAAAAGAGAAGAACCGTTTGATGACATTCAAAAGAAAGACACAAAAGAAATTAATTTTGAAACCCGGACTCGTCGAGTGGTTTTCATTTATTTAACAAATGGAGTAACTCTTAAAAGGGACGCCTTATCACTTAAAGGTATTGAAAAAACCAAGTCAATTTAATTATTCGTTGAAAAATCCTGTAGGCGGTTCAGTAAATTAATTTTTAATATCTTTACATAAATAACCGTAACTACCCAAACTTTAAAACCTACTAAGAGTTTGTCCCAAAAGAAGATATAAGCTTAATATTAATTTCAGATACCCTATTTTTGGCTTATCTAGAAAATATACCATTGTCTATAGGATACACATTAAACTATTGAATCATTTATCCAATGCCATCAGTCATAGAATCCTCGAAGTACAAACGTTTTTTTTTTAAGTTTTAGAAAATTCACAAAAAAATATTCTATTACTAATAATTCTATAAAATTATAATTTTCTACATATTCGAGAGATTTTCAGCTTCCAGATGTTTCAACAAATGGAACAATCAAGAAGTATTGGCAATTTCATTTCTTCAAATTAAAATCATCAATCGCAAACTCAAAAAAACTCTAAGCTTCGGATAATACAGTTGATTCTTCTTTAACACAGTTCATGGAGGCACATCTACGAATTACTCTGAAAGTTATATTCTAACTGGAACTTTTGTGATATACATGAATGTCTGAAAAGTTGGTTTTTGGCATTTGGATGACTTAGTGGTTACTGACCCTGGATCACAAAGTTAAGTCACAAGTACGAATTCTGCAAACACCTCATATTATTATTAGAAGTCACTTCAACGCAAAAGTTTCTTATTGGAATCATAGTAACATTTTAATCGAATAAATCTGTGACACAGTTGAGTTTATTAAGGATTTGTAAATTAGGTTTGAAATAACTGTAACTATTTAACATTTGCAATATTATTTTCAAGAGCGAAGAACGATTTAAACATAGAGAAAAGTAATTATTTCTAATGAATTTCAATTGTAAAGTTATAAAAACATTATTCTAGAATTTAGTATAATCTAGTTACCTATAAGCACTTAAAATTATCGAGAGATTTCCAAGACTGACAAAAAAACGTACAACTAGGCAGTTTCAGATGATGATAGGCGACCACAAATTGACCATAGGAACTAAACGGGAAGGTTTATAAAACAGTAGTCTGATTAGCAATGATATACAGGTCAAAATGTATGACCCAAAGAATCAAGAACTGGTATGCACCAGTGAGATGAAAATGCTCAGATAGGCAGCGGGCGTGACAAAACCGGATTAAATTCAAGGGTCAAAGTCAGGTCAAAGTATGTCAAGGGTTCGTTACAGGTAGCGCGATAGTCGATAAATTGAAAGAAAGCCAAATGACAATCGCCCTTAAAAGCAAGATGACGATCGCCCTTAAACTTTGGGAACGAAAACGAGGAAGAAGAGCCGGTATTAGGTGGTCAAGCCGACGACAGGAGACTGAAGGCAAAAAAGGAGAAAGAAGGCAAAAACCTAAATACTTAGATAAGCTAGGACTACTTTGGAGCAGACGTCAAAAGGGTCCTGATTATCCCACGAGAAAGGAGATGAGATGATGAGAGAGAAAGAAGGAGAGAACCTAAGAATCCACATAAGCCAAGACTAATTACTCTAGAGCATGTACAAGGATACCAAAGATATTCCGATGACATCTTTGTTGAACCTAAAATGAGTTTAATCAGGTAATTTCTTAATTACAAAATTCCTAATCTAGGTGTAAAGTATGGATTAGATGGCTCCTAAGTGCCGGAGCAATTAGCTATTATGAATTCTTTGGAGAAAAAATAATTAAAAACAGTCGACAATTTAGCGTCATAAAAATAAAATAATGAGGCTTTTAGCTAAAACCTGCTGTGTTGGAAATGTCTCTAGACATTTTTTTTATCCAAAGACATTTTCCTTTTATGCAAATGTACTATCACCGTGTTTAGCTGTCTTTAGGGGCGTTTTAATTAAATTTATGAATAACACTCTTTATACTGTATGCATTTGCATACTGAAATGAGAAAATGTTACATTCTTGGTAAAATGTTATTATAAATACAAGACATTAAAATCGAGACTTTTGACTCGACAGTACACCCAATTTGTGTATAATAGTTTTTTTTTTATATTTATCAACTATACATTTATTATAACAGTTGCTGAATGCGATAATGTAACAAATTATACTTGCTGTTATGCAGCGTCCTGATAGTTTTCATGGTGGTGGTTTTGTTTTATCTTCGCGGTAATTTATGGATTTTTTAGCAGTAAGTTGTTGATTCTGCTGTTCAGGTTGTTTCTTTGCTTTTATTGTTATTTTGGTGTTGTTTGCTGGAGGGCCAGCAAGAATTTTCCTCGCTCTCCTCGCAAAATTCTTCCGAGGAGGGGTGTACTGTTACAACTTTTTTTATTTAGCACTCGTGTTTTATAGTCATTGTAGGCCTGCCCTAATATTGAGTAATAGTGGCAACACTCGTGTCTATGGATGGGCGTGGTCGCGCGAGACGTCATCGAAGACCCGTGTCATTCGGCCATTTTGTTCTGAGCTATTGCTCCTCTTGCGCGTAAGCGCAGCCGATCCCAGTTTTATTACGATCTTATCGTAGGTTATGGGTAAGTCTTCTATGACATGCTTTGTCTCGTTCACGGTAACGCTTGTCCTTCATTATTGTTTATTTTTGCAGGATTGTGACTTTGTGTCGAAAGAGAGGTTATAATTGTCACCTGGCTGTCGGCGTAGGACTTTTGGTTCCCTTTGGAACATCCTTTGCGCTGGCCCATCGGTGAGTAATCCCTGTTTCTCTCTTGCACAATAGTCAGATGAATTCTGTATTTAACTTCGTTATTTTGGTTTTAGGTGGACCACTTTATTTTTATTGGAAGCCCTCGTTCCGGGCTGTTGGCGTGCAAAGGCACCTCTGTGGTATTCACGCATCCCCCGACGTACGTATCTGGCTGAGGCTGGTCCCACCTTCTTAATTTTCTTGATATTTTTTGATCATCGTATAAACATTATCCTTTCTTTTACAGGAAGGGCTTCTTTATTCTACCTCTTCTTTACTACGGTTTCTTGATGCACCGGCTTTCTTGATGCTTCGGTTTTCTTTATTCACCGGCTTCTTTTGACTCCGTGGCTTTCTTGGTTCCTTCTCTTTGTGTTGGTTCCAAGTACAAGACTTTCCTTCGAGGACTCCGCAGGGAAGTGTTTCACCCTCTATTTAATTTTTATCCCTCATCCAGACAAGCGCTGAATGAGGTTATTCTTTTTTAAATCGCTTGTGGCGCCCCTTATAATACAAATATTCCTTTTGTTTTAAACTTTTAAAGCTCCAAGATAACCCATATACCCCTGAGCTTAGCTGGCAATTCTTATAAATACTGTTTGTATGTCAACTATATTAATAATAATAAGGAAACAACCTAGATCAGTATTTTATAGGAATAAATAGACCTTTAATTATAATTCAACATCTTTATTTTTAAAACCCTCTCCCTCAAAAAGGTAGAACGGTAACAGTGGCATGGTTATCAGTATTCAACTCTTTCTTACATGAGAACCGTCTCCTGATCATAACAAATACCTACAAAAAAAGTGAAATCGCTCCAGCAATTCTAACGTAATACCATGATCAAAAGAAATAGGAACTAATTTTTAAATACCTGGACTATATAGATTAAGACTTGACAATAATATATTGTTAATTATTTTAAGCTAAGAAAATACTACCTTCCATGATAATAAACTTTTCAATAATCAAAAGCAAAGACAAATCTATCAAATAGATGTAAGGAGGCTTTCGTATGAAGTTGACTAGTAAATTGAATTCTCATCGAAATTTTATCCAGTCACAAAATATCTGACCCCTTTCAATATGAGAAAAAATCCCATCCGTGTCTCAGTAAGCACGTGACTATCATTTTGAGATGATTTATTGAGGTCAGTGGGGTGCCACAAGGGTTTATATTGGGCTTCCTACTACATATGTTGTACAGGGTTTGTCATGACACCCTAATACAGCTCCATATTAATATGTGCCAAGAAACCTTATGCAGGCTTTGTAGTACCATCCCTTAAATATATAACTGTACTGCTTCTAAACTGTGACTAAATTGATTGGTTTAAACAGCCATAACGGATATAACTCGCGCGCTTATTGTATTTGCTGAAGTAATTTGTGTAATGTATAATCACTTTAGCATCAGACTATTGTCAGCTTAGTCGTGCTACGAATATAGAAACTGTAAAATTTTGGAAATTTCAGCAAATAATATCTAAATCCGTTTAATTATTACATACCATTGCGTCAGAAATTATTGTGTATCTAAATTATTTGGAAATAAACTAAAAGTGAGCAAGACTATACAAAATTTTATGACGCGAATAATTGACGAAACTTTATTTGATTCCATTATATACCTAACTTTAACTAACAAGGGGAGAAAATTTTCATCCGACTTACTCCGTTTTCTCAAAATTTCCAGGAAAGTTCTTAGAATCTTAACTCCGAAGACATGCTCCGAAAATTACATTTATTTGTCACGAATTACCAACAAAACTTCATTCATTGTACCGGCTGATTCCAGACCTAAATGGGAGTTTTTCCTATTTAGGTCTCCAATTATAATTATCCATTAACATAAATCTGCAGATTTGTCTTATTTGAATATTTCCTGAAATCTTTTAAACACTGATAACGAACAAGACAATAATATTTTCTGATAAAGTTATTTTTTTTCTCTATCGATAAAATAAGATTATTCTATAAATGGTACATTAAAATAATTTCAAATCCAAATTTGCTTACTTATTCATCTATACTAATATTATAAAGCTGAAGAGTTTGTTTGTTTGTTTGAACGCGCTAATCTCAGGAACTACTGGTTCGAATTCAAAAATTCATTTTTTGTTGGATAGACCATTTATCGAGAAAGGCTTTAGGCTATATAACATCACGCTGCGACCAGGAGCGATGAAACAGGGGAAAATGTGTAAAAAACGGGGAAAATCTGAAGCCTTATGAAGAATTACTATTCCACGGGGACGAAGTCACGGGCACAGCTAGTCATTGATAATTATCAGCGTTGCACATGTGCGAAGCCTACTCGCTAGTACAATGAACATTGAATAAAAAACCAAATAATAGCAATGAAATATTAATTGAATCAGTGCTTTCGCAACACGAACTAAGACACAACACACCACGAAACCTAAGCCTTTATCAGAAAATAATACCAACCGACCCACAAGTTACAAATGAATATATTTCCTAGACTCCTTGTGCCCTAAATTTCTGTCTAGATCGATAACCTGATCCTTCTAGCCACTGAGAATTGTTGGTTTATATAACCAATCGGAAATATATCTTGAATGGGAAAACCCAAGCCTTATTGAAGGACGAAATCTTATTTCTTCGCCATCTTGTGATAGCTTTTGTTAAATATGTTGGATAATAATTTCTGATGCTTTTGCGGTTACTACATATTGGAACTATAACGGATTAACTAGCGAATTTTATTTTATTTGCTGTTTCGAAAACTTTAGCGTTAGACTATCGTCAATTCAGTGGTACGAATATAAGTAATAATTCAAATATAAATGTTATATTTGACTGCTTATCTATCGAATATAGAAATATCAAAACCATTAAAAATATATATAATATGGAGATGTTATAAGGATAATGGAAAATAATACTTTAAAATTAAATTAAGCATTCTTGCAACAGAAGATAAATTACTAAAAAAAAAACAAATTTAATATTCACCAAAAAGTAATTAATATGTTATCTAGTCTTAAATTGCATTAACCATTTCAAAAGCCACCTCTTAATAAATGTTTAATTAATTTTCAGAATAATGAAAAGTTAATTAACAAAATAGGGTTTTGTTCAATAGTTCCAATAATTAAAACGTTTGCGAACAAAATATAATCATGTTTCAGAGCTGTCTCATTAAATTATAAACTTTTTGTATTACTAATTAAAACATGCATTAAAATTATATTGATACCTATATAAAATTATTATCCTGTTCGAGGAAGCGATTTGGATAAATCGAATTATCGACGAGGTGTAAAATTCTGAACCAAAACTTTATTTTTAGTTTGACCTACGTCAACTTTTACCAGATGCTCTTACAACCAGGCCAAGTGCGAGTCGGACCCAGGCACAAACGATTCCGTATTTAATATATAAAATTCTCGCGTCATTTTTTTTTTTAATTTATTCTTGATTCTCGCGTCAATTCTCGTGTGTTACCAAACTCCTGCGAAATGGCTGGTCAATTATTTTTAATTTTAAGTCTTTTTTTCATTCGGCATTAGAATCCGACAGATTTGACAATATCCTCGACAGCCAAGTTATTTCATTTCAATGTGTAATAACCGCAAAACATCAGAAATTCTCAACGATTCCTTTTATTTCTAAACTCCTTTAATTGCTCTGGCAACATTTTGGCTTCGTAATTGTCATTATGGCAACTATTTCCTTGTAATAGGTCTGAATGCAGCGCGATACCACAACACAGAAACTAACCGCCATTACAGCTGGCATTCGAGTTTGGAACACATTTTGACATTTATGGTCTAACTTGGCGTTCTATTGTTTTATCTGTGCACAGCTTCTACTGTGTTGAGTTTGCTTTTTATGACATTTTAGGTTAGGATGGCAGAATTCTAATTAAGCGGTCACGAACGTAGTAAATCCTAATTTTTTATAATTTTCTAGTTTAATTAACTACTAGCCGGCCTGTTGACGTTGGTTTGACGGCCTGTTGGTCTAGTGGTCAGAGGCCCTGACTACGAAACCGGAGATTGCGGGTTCGAATCCCGCTAGGGGCAGATGTCAATGTGATGAGCACTGGCATCTGTACCTGAGTCTTGGATGTCTTATATGTATTTATGTATATTTATCCGTTGTCTAGTACCCATAACACAAGCTTTGCTTAAAATGGGACTAGATAATTGGTGTGAATTGTCCAATGATATATTTTTTTTTTTTTTTTTATTTTTTTTTTATTACTAGCAGTCCTTTGTTTGGAACGACTGGACCGATTTGAAAAATTGGGAAGCTACACTATTTCCGACATAGGCTATAAAAAAAGGGAACTGTGCGAAGCCGGGGCGGAGAGCTAGTATTATATATAATATAGGTTACACCTGATTTCATCACATATTCAAAGATATAGAACTAGAAATATATCGTTCATTTCTCTACTTGAGCTTACCTAGTAATACATAATATATTTTATCACAATAATTTCTATTTTTGCCAAGAAAACCACCGATCCAAGTACATATAGGAGTCCTTGAATGAAGTGCTATTTTGTATGATGGGTTCTGAGAATGTTAAAACGGGTCGAGATTGGATCAAGTGATTCTTGTAAGGGTTTCCAAGGATTATAAGAAACCCAATTTTTATATTAAAGGGTTTTTTGGTCAATTAAATATATAACTTCTGGTGCCTTCGTGGTTACTAGCGGCTCGCACCGGCTTCGCACGGATCAAGTTTCCAGATATTCTATAACCTATGTCTATCTGGAATAATGATGCATTCAAATGGTAAAAGAATTTTAGAAATCGGTCCAGTAGTTTTCGAGTTTATTTGTTATAATATAATTACATACCAATCTTATCTCTTTTAATAATATTATTAGTAAAAATAGAATAAAACAAATGAACGATATAGTGATTTGAAAAAGAACAACACTGACTTTGACTTTGAGTCATTCAAAGTCAATAAAGTCAAATTTGTATGCGATTCCTCGATTGTTAAACTGGGTATAATTTCATTTGGTTTGCAAACAAACTCCGAGTTTCGTTTCATAAATAGGTAACTGAATTTCCGGTGTCAATTTATTTCATAAACTCAATATACAGATCAAAACGAAGTTTCTATATTTCTTTTAACAACAATATTTTGATAATTTCTGATGCCTTCGCGGTTATTACACATTGGAATGAAACAACTGTTAACGTTAGACTATTGTCAGCTCAGTCGTGCTACGATTATGGAAACTGTAAAGAATCCGAAACGTCAGCTAATAAAATAAAATAAAAATACGCGAGTTAAATCCGTTAATATTTGTTTCATTCCAACAATATTTTGGTATGAAGAAATTTCAATTAAATTTATTTAGGTAGGTACCTCCATATTAGATGTAGGTATACTTACCTAATTGTAAGTCAAATGTGAATGACAATTTTATTGCAGGTACAAATGTTCGTGTTCATCACACTGACATATGCCCCTAGCAGGATTCAAACCCGTAACCTCCTGATCGTAGACCTCCACTAGACCAACAGTCATTCAACCGGCCTATTCAAACTCGAACTGAGATCCCGGATTTTTTTTTGAAAAATTAATAATACTTTAAATTGCACATGAATTTTTACCCTAAAGGGATGAAATAGGGGTTGTAAGTTTGTATATAAATAACCTTAAATTAGCAACGATTTTGGTAAACTGTGAACTTCATGCTCATGAAAAAAATTCATTCAATACATGTTTCATGATAAATTGAAATTCACCCTAAGGGTGCCAAACCTAACTAATATTATAAATGCGAAAGTAACTTTGTCTGTCTCGCTATCACGCTAAAACTACTGAACCTATTTAAATGAAATTTACTACACAGATAGTATAGAGCCTGAGAAAGAAGATAGGCTACTTTTAATTGTAATATTATAAATATTATTACTAATTCCACGAGATCTGAATCGTGGGCAAAAGCTGGTAGTAAAATAATACAAGAATCATTCAATTTCAACTCGCTAACAAAAGCCTTTAACAGACAGTCATCATTTAGAAAAGTATCATTTTCTAAACAATAAGGTACAATATCGTATACCTTTGATAACAGGAAAATGAAGCCATAGAACGTGAAGTTATTCAAAATGTTCCCCCGGAAAAAACCCGGAATAAAGACAATGTTCCCTTCAATAATCGTACGGGACGTGTCCGGAATTCTAACGTCACAATAATTTTCCGTAACTGAACTAAAGATGCGATTCGTAACGGATTAACGATGAACGGGTGCCGTTACTACGGGTTTTATCGTTACTCAAATGAGACCAACGCTTAAACGGGTTAATGTTGAATTCAAAAAAGAATTTCGAATTTATATTGCCTTATATATGAGACAATTTATTTTTACTAGTGGTCCCGACAGATGTGGTCCGCGGCAAAGCAATTTTTCTGTCCTCCGGCCGGAAAGCGCCAACTTTCTGGCCGCTGCGCTAAATGAAATTGCTGCTTTCTGGCTTCGTCGAACAGAAAAATAGTATACTGACCTCGGCCAGCAAAATAAAAAAGCCTCAGATCACATTTTTGTCAACCTCGGCTTCGCCTCGGACGACAATTACATGTGATCTGAGACATTTTTTATTTTACTGGCCTCGGTGCGTTAAGTTACGATATTGGTATTCCAATATAATAATATATAACCTTGAATTTCGGTTGCCGTAATTACTATAGTGTAACTAGCGGCCCCGGCAGACGTCGTCCTGTCCGTCCGATTGTTGTCAAAGTCTTCTGTCACTTACCGTCATTCACTTTGAATATGTGAGTATAGAAAGATGTTGATTTTACACTTTTTCAAGATGTTTTTTAAATTTTCTCTACTTAGAAACCTTCACTGGACTTCCACGAATAATTCAAGACCAAAATTAGCCAAATCGGTTCGTGCGTTCTGGAGTTATAACGTCAGGAAGGAAAACCCGACTTATTTTTATATAATAGATAATATCTGATGCCTTCGCGGTTGTTATACATTGGAAACGGATGGAATGAAACAACTTTAACTAGCGTATTTACTATAATGTAATTATTTTCGCGACTACGTTATGAATTTGGAATGAAACAACTATAATATTTAACTCGCGTGTTTTATCGTCAGCTCAGTCGTGCTACGATTATGGAAACTGTAAAGGTTTCGACACGTCAGCCAATAAATAATACACGAGTTAAATCCGTTAATTGTTGTTTCATTCTAATGTGTAATAACGGGAAAGCATCAGAAATTCATTTTGATTTGTAGTACCTAGTATGATTTAATTTGATACCTTTATTTTACTACATTATTATACAAATAAATCAAGTCACGGTATTTTATACCTACTTTAACAAAAAAAATAGTATAAGTACCTTCATTTTGTATGAAAACCTTTCCTTTTGAATTTTTAATGGAATTTACAGTTTCCAAGTTTTCGAAGCGTCAACATAAAGTACAAATTTTATTAACGAAAGGAACTGGTTATGCGCCGCAGTTCTAACTTTACTTAAAATAAAGGATACAAAACGAAATAAAAGATATGTTTTTTGAAAAAAGCGCTGAGTTAAATAGTTGCAAATTTATTCATAGTTACTTAACGTGTATAAAGTTTTGTTTCAAGGAAGACAAAAGAAAACTTCGGGACTTGAAAATTACAAAGTGCTTGAAATTCAAGTTTTCATTTGATCTTGAAAGTTAATTATAATAACAGATAACTACTCCATTATAATTTCTAACTTATCTGTTAGAGCTGGAGTTTAATTATTATTTTATAATTAAAATATGTTCAAGAAACTCCGTGGCATAAATGTCTGAAGGCAATCATTTCAGGTCATAAGTAGACTAAAAACTATACCTACCTATAAAGCACATCTAGATGTACGAAGAGCTAATTCGATAATTTTTTTTGCAAAGATAAAAAAATATTAATAATAATATGTCCATGTGCACTGGAGGAGTTTTTGGCATAGATTTAGGCTTTTTATATGAAGCTAGAAGAGTTAACATAAATCTGTTTTATTGTAATAAAATCGATGGTGTTCATAATACAAAACTTCAGGTTTTTGGTATACTTACTACTCCTACATGATACTATTAAAAATAGATATTACTAAATTATAATTACATAATAGTACATTTTAAAATAAGGCTATAAGGGTGATTTGATATATGATATTTTGAACCGGCGTTTTGTTGTTCCGAACATCATTTCAATTTATATTTCAAAAAGATTTTTTAGAACATAAAACAAAAAGACTACATAAAAGCCATTGTCTGAAAAATGGGATAATGGTTTGTCCGAAATATTTCTCAAAATATACCAAAGGGTTTTACGTTCCCAATATCGATATCAAAAGTTGCTTTCATTACGGATGAAAAGGTTTTTTGTTAGAATCAACAATAGTACATTACGCACAGTTACACATTAGGCCAGTAAAATAAAAAATGTCTCAGATCACATGTAATTGTCGTCCGAGGCGAGGCCGAGGTTGACAAAAATGTGATCTGAGGCTTTTTTATTTTACTGGCCGAGGTCAGTATACTATTTTTCTGTTCGACGAAGCCAGAAAGCGAAAATACGACGAAAATGTTCTGAATGTTAAACCAAGTGGGACTTTAATCAATAAATTAAAAAGGGGTTTCCATTGACTTTCAGATTATTTTACCCTTTAGGAGGTAAATTTTCCAAAATCATTTTCAAGTGCACCCCTACGTTATAAAAGGAACCCATGTGCAAAATTTCAAGTTTCTAACCATTATATTCAGTCAGTCAGCTTCTTTTTTATTTTATGTACCTACATAGATAAGTACTAAACAAGATTTTTTAGGAAATTTACCCCATAACCGAATAGACCATAAGGGGTGCAAGTTTTTGCATTGAAAATAATTTGCTTCCTTCTTTTGTCCTCTATGTAGGTATAACTAGAAGGTTCTGCATTCTGCCCCACAAACGTTTTCCTTTTAATTACTAATTAAGAAACAAAATAATTAGTAACCGAGGCTATTTCAATTTAAATGGAATGCAGAATGTGCAATAAACCGGGGCACTAATGAGTCGGAAAGTTATTAAAAATTTAATTAGTATTACGCTCTAGGTCAGTTTTGGAATTTACGTAGAACGCTGGGAAAACTAGCATTTTTTCATTTAAAAAAATAATTAAATAAAAACCATTGCACTAAACATACTTTTATGTTTTACTCGAGTTATATGAAAAGTTATCATATCTGATGCCTTCGCGGTTATTACATTGTAAATAAAGTGCTTTAGCGTTAGACTATAATCAGCTCAAGGGGGCTACGTTCAACGTAAACGTCAAACGAAACGAATCAAAATGTATGGGATTTGACATCTGCGAACGACTGTCACGTACGTCACAAACATTCGCGGATGTCAAATCCTATACATTTTGGTCGTTTCGTTTAACTTTAACGTAGAACGTTGCCACCTTGTCTACGGGACCTGGTCTAGCCCCCCAGTCTATTATTAATGGGCACGTGTCTAAGTTATTGCAAAGAAGATAGCAGCAGCAAATTAAACTAAAAAACCTTGCATAACATAAATAAATATATATTACTTAACAGTCGTGAGTGTTCTCAATACACAGGATCAGTCTTAACTCCATCTCAAACGACGTGTTAAGAGAAGTAAGACGACACTTAGTTAAGACGAATGGTTGAAGGAAAGACCCTTATTCCGAAAAGAAAATAAATAATCGACTTATTCAATTAATCTATCTTAAGTCAGAAAATGTCTGTATCTATCGTCAGCTCAGTCGGCTACAAATATGGGAACTGTAGTTTTTGAATCCTAGATTCCAGAAAATGTCGTTGTCTCTGCATTTCTCCAAAAGTTCTGTGTTATCTTCTTTTGTTATATCCTAGTCAGCTGTTAAAATTTGACAGATTGCATTGTTGTATATTAGCAAATGTATATATGTAGTAATACCCAACTGTATACTGTATATATCAAACTGTTGCTAGGCAAACAACAGCAGGTGTCGATAGCTATCCAAAGATATAGATGATAAAATATTGTTGCAAATTCAATTCTGATGCCTTCGCGGTTATTATACATTGGAATAAAAGAACTTAAAACGGATATAACTCGCGTATTTTATTTTATTGGTTAACGTTTCGGAGCCTTTACAGATTTCATAATCGTAGCATGACTGAGGTGACAATAGTCTTATGCTAAAGTCAAACTTAGCACAAGACTATTTTGTAAGTTGTTCATTCCAAAATCTATATATTATAATATAATATAATAATATTATAAAGCGGAAAGATATGTACCTATTTTTGTATGTTTGTAATGAATAGGCTCAAAAACTACTGGACCGATTTTAATAATTCTTTCACTGTTGCGAAGCTACGTTCACCCTGAGTAACATAGGCTATAGAATATTTTGAAAAAAAATAGAGATCCGTGCGAAGCCGGGGCGAACCGCTAGTATATTATAATTATATAGTTATACATATCCCTCGAGAGTTTTACCTGGTACAGCAGGTGTCGATAGCTATCCAAAGATACAGATGATAAAATATTGTTGCCATTTAAGTATTGCTTTATTCTTCCCGAATACGGGTCCCGATCGTGTGTGGAAAGAGAATTCTTAACAAGAATGTTAATAGAGAATAATTGTGGTGTATTTTCCTTATAGAAACAGGAAAGAAAGATAAAAGGGTAAATAATGATTCTTGTGAAGAGAACAAAGCTAATAGTGTCGGGTGGCTTAGAGGTGATATAATTAAAGCTACATTTTATATCAGATTATAAAAGGAAGATAAAGTAGAATTCAGAGAAGAGATATTAGAAAACAATGCTTGAATTGAAATACTCAACTTAATAAAAGGTGGAACTATATCAAATGAACGTATCAGCTTACAACACAAACCTAGGTCTAGATAATTGGAAATTTTGCATAATTTAGGAAATTGTGTACAAAACTAACATAATTGAAATTTATTCATTTATTTAGGATTGCCAACAGAACAGTAAACAAAGGTTAAAGTTAGTAGGTACTATATAACGGGGCATTGTCCCAATTATAAATAAAAAAAAAATAGAGTAGATATGGTCATGATAGTCGCGTCAGCAATGACATATTACTGAAAAATTACTAACAATAAAATTCTAATTAAGTTTTACTATAATTATTGGCGATATATCGGAAGACAGTGATAGATGACTAACTCACAAACGGTCGCGGGTTCAAAATTCAAATCATGATCGGGCAATTAAATTTTCAAAAATATGAAAATATTGACAGCGGCTTTTTCAAAAGCGTCAAGGTCTACAGATGTAGTAATTATAAGCTCACACCTTTATCCCATAAGGGTAGGCAGAGACCCTAACTTCTCGCGACTCTGACAAACCTCTTTTGCCTCTTGGGCCTTCAGTAAATTAAATACATATTAGTCGGTACTTCTGGCACTTTTTTAAAACGCTAAATTCGTTTACAGCTTCTTTCCAACGAGTTTTGTAAGTATATAATGTATTCCCCATTACCCTAAAGGAGTAGACGGTAATCTTTTCGTCATACATAAAAAAGTTACGACATCACTTTCACGGGGGTTGCCTTAAAAGCAATCTCTTCCAGCACCCGTGTCTTGTGACCTGATACAACCTTGAGTCAGCGTTACATCCCGACACAAGGTCACAGCGCTTTTAAAGAAACAGTATGCAGAAACGAATAAATTTTAGATGAACAGTTTATTTCTAAACCTAATGATTTCTGATGCTTTCGCAGTTATTACATATTGGAATGAAACTATAAACGGATTTAACTCGCGTTAGACTATCATCAGCTCAGTCGTGCTACGAATATGAGAACTGGAAAGTTTTTGAAACCTCAACCAATGAAATAAAATACGCGAATTAAATCCGTTCAGAGTTATTTCATTCCAACGAATTGTGAACCTATTGGTTTACGAATTTCCAGGAACTTAAATTCTAAGGACGACGTAGTGGTGAGGTATGAAGCTGGAGATGACGGATTCGAATCCGGTGAAGGGATTATTTGTAATGTGCAAACCAATTTGATAGATTTCAAAACATTAAAAATTTTTTTCGCGGTCGGGAAATAGCACATGGACTTTTTATCTAGGTAATTTGAAAGAAAAACATAAAAGCAGATTTAGATTATTATTTTAGATAATCACAGATATCTAGTTATTAAAAGTAAAATTCAAAATGACCCTTCGGACCGGACACGTCAATTATATCACCACTGCACAATATAAAATGGAGGACAATGGAAGAGCCTCCAGAGATTCCTTTTTCACTTAAAGCCCTGCGCTCGGCCTCGCTATACGAAGTCCCTTAAAATAATAAGGAGAGGATATTCCCGGCAGCACTTGGCGTTTTTTGCATTATTCATTGTAATAAATTGCCACTGTAGTGGGATATTTTGGGAGGCCCCTTTTATGAAATAAACCTTAAATGGTGGAGTTTCATTCAGTTTTTTTTTATTTCCGCCATTTATACGAGCTTTGCAACGGTTTTGTGACAGTATTGTAATTCAAATAATACTTTTCATCTAGTGTCATAAAAATTATATTGGTTGTTTTGTGGACCTGAGCGTTGATTATAAAGCTGAATATAGTTTGATGATCGAAAGTATATCTGATTAGGTAGGTATACTAGTTTCTGCTCGCGACTTTGTCTTTGTTTTTACCCTTAGACGGTGATGGAACGGCTACATTCAAAAATTTAAAAGAAGTGTTTACAAATAGGTCTCCACTCACCATAATATAATGTCTACGTCATGTTTCTTCTCTGCTTAGCAGTGTTAGAATATGAAAACTGTCAGCATAAAATTTGTTCACATGCGCGAGTGAATTTGTTTTGGGCCAAAACTCTGCTGAGGTTGCAAATATTTATTACTTAAAGGAATTTTCTTTTACCTTAATTTTCTATAACATAATTGTTTAATGCAATAAACATCGTATTTTGTCCAACACAAAAGTATTACATAATATCTTCATTAATCGAATATACCCATAGGTACGAGTAATCTTATTCAACCGCACCAATAAACCCCATTGCAAATTACTCCCTTTTGAACTCCGCAAAATAAACAAGAATTCCAACTCATAAAACATTACTTATCCAATCCAATTCCCAAAATGAAACGCCAATCGGGAGCACCCAATGTCTCCCATCGATAAGATAATTCTAATTTCCACGACATAAATCCAGAAAAACAGGGATATAAATTTGCAATTTTTATCGCGAAGAGATATTTGCGTCCGTCTCCGGAGCAAATCGGCTGAGCACATTCGTTTGAGATATAACGCTCGCATTTTCCTGGAATTTTCGTTTTATTCCTTACCTGATATTGTTCGGGGTGAAAACAATTTTACCTGTTTTAGAAGGCACTTGTTCTTCAATAGCTTTGGCGATAAAATCAAATGTTGTTTATATGAAACTAGGAAAGATATCAGAAGGATAGAATAGGATAGATTATAGTTTAGGTATAGCTTCTGCCCGCGACTTAGTCTGTCGCGGGCAGAAGCTATATCTCCGTCCCTGCCCTTTTAGGGGGTGAAAGATAAAAATCATGTTTTTTGTTTCACGGGAATGGGATAAAAAGTATCCCATGTCCGACTCCTGGTTAAAAGCTCCTCAACAATTTTCAGCCAAATTGATTTAGTCGTTTAGCCATTTAAAAATGATCTTTCCTAAAAACTCGTAAGTTTAGACTGAATAGGATCTTTGACCATAATAAAGGACCTTGTAAGAAAAAGTCTCAAATTGCACCCTAGAACCTGAACCAGGGACATCCTAAGATGTTAGCACAACTTGAAATCTCTTTATAGTTTCCTTTTCCCATTTCACGCGCGAAATGGTCTCAGTTTAGCTCCTTACAACTATAAGGTAGTAAGTTACACCAACAATTCGACGTTTTCTGACATTGTAGTTTGACACAATGTTAGAATTTGCTGAAACAGATAGTACCTACGTGTGAGTTCACACGGTTTATTTGTTAAAAACAAGCTGTTTGTCGATTGAATTGTCAAAGTCTAATAATTTCTGATGCCTTTGCGGTTAATATACATTGGAATGAAATAACTTTAAACGGATTTAACTCGCGTATTTTATTTTATTGGCTGGCGTTTCGGAGCAGCATAAGACTATTGTCAACTCAGTCGTGGTACGATTATGGAATCTGTAAAGGCACCGAAACGTCAGCCAATAAAATAAAATACGCGAGTTAAATCCGTTTAAAGTTATTTCATTCTAATTGTCAAAGTCTATCATGTTTGTTCGATTTAGGGTTTTCACATGTACTAAAAAGTTAACCAGTTGGTTAACATATATCTGTAGTGAACGTTCACGGGTGAAATTACTAATTAGTAATTTTAATACATCACGGTTTGTAAGTAAAAATAGTTCTTGGATATAATAACTATAAAAAAATACATCTTTAGACAACCGGAATGACGATAAGAAAACGAAATTTATTTCGTTAGATTATTAATAATGATTCGATATTTTTTCCTTAAAATTGCAGAAAAATATTTAGACCCCCTTATATTTTTTTAGTATTTTTTGTTAAAAAGTTGTGAAAATTTCAACTATCATGGTAAATATATAATATCATGAGTCTAACAAAAAAATTAATATAAAAATCTAAATCATTTATTTGTCTATTAAGTAAAAGGATCTTAAAGTAACAATTTCAATTTAATAATTCATCGTTTCTGATTCAATATTAAGGTTTCTTATGACTTCTTTAGTAAATATTTATAAGTAATTTTTCCTCGTAGCGATATTAAATGTTTCCAACGTGAAATAAATAAGAAACGGAGATTTTTCCTTATCATTAAATCATTCCGAACTAAATTGTTAGCGCTTTATTTTATGTAAGAGCAAAAACTAAGTCTCTTTTAAAAATATGATGGTCATAAATTATTGTACATTGAACAGCCGGCGCCTAGGATATTTAAATTTTATATGAAGTTACTCATTATAATAACCTTTTTAGGGTACCGTACTTAAAGGGTAAAAACTAATATTGAGACTCCACTGTCCGTCTGTCACCAAGCTAATCATAAACCGTGATAGTTAGCTAATTGAATTTTCTACTATTTTTTTTCCCTACTAATATTATAAATGCGAAAGTAACTGTCTGTCTGTCTGTTACGCTTTCACGCTTAAACTACTGGACCGATTTAAATGGAATTTCGTACAAAGAAAGTCTGGAGCCTGAGAAAGAACATAGGCTACTTTTTAACCGACTGCAAAAAGGAGGAGTTCCACGCGGACGAAGTCGCGGGCGGAAGCTAGTTATCTTTAACATCAAATCCTGTAAAACTGAATAAATAGGTATAATAATTCTTGACACTTTTGCGTGTTGAATCCGTTATAGTTGTTTCTTTTCAGGGGCCGTAGACAAGTGCCCAACGTTCAACGTTAACGTTAAACGTTAGGACCAAAATGTATGGGATTTGACATCCGCGAACGACTGTCACGTACGTCACAAATGTCAAATCCCATACATTTTGGTGCTAACGTTTAACGTTAACGTTGAACGTTGGGCACTTGTCTAGCCCCCCAGTAACCTTTAAAGTAACTATCACCAACTAAGTAACTATAATCGACAAATAAACCTTTCCTCTTTGTTATATTACTAGCATCTGCCAGCGACTTCGTCCGCGTGGAATAGTTATTTTCCCCGTTTTTTACACAATTTGCACTGTTTCTTCGCTCCTATTGGTCGCAGCGTGATGTTATATAGCCTAAAGCCTTCCTCGATAAATGGTCTATCCAACAAAAAAATAATTTTTGAATTCGAACCAGTAGTTCTTGAGATTAGCGCGTTCAAACAAACAAACAAACTCTTCAGCTTTATAATATTAGTATAGAAGCATAGATTAATCTCTATCTCTTATCTACTATTACAACAGTTTACGAATGATACAAAATAAGCGCTACTTCTCGATATCTCAATTCCTAAAACCTTATCTAGAAAAGCCTTAGAAAACAATGTTATTTATTCCTCTTGCCTAAATCACAAACTAACGCAAACACGGCGACAGTACCGATTCATTTAGCCATATAAGGAGCACTCAATAAAATCGGTAGAAGAATAATGTAACTTTTTATAACTCTTATCTCCTTTATTTATACAAAGGAAGATATATAAAGGGTGTTTTTGTAACCTTGTTTGTGTACGACGTTGATGATTTAAAAGGTAATACCCTGTAAGTTTGTTCTTGGAAATTGATTGATCAAAGACCCCATAAATAAAAGAAACCAAATAAAAGGGAATTTCTTTTCGCGTTTAAGAACCTTATTAAACGATCGCGTTGACAATCGTTCATATTCACGGGTGAATAAGAAACAATTTATTTTGTTTGTGTCAAAAATTGTAGCTGTTTTATTACAAGACTAGCTGTGCCCGCGACTTCGTCCCCGTGGAATAGTAATTCTTAATAAGGCTTCATATTTTCCCCGTGTTTTACACATTTTCCACTGTTTCTTCGCTCCTATTGGTCGCAGCGTGATGTTATATAGCCTAAAGCCTTCCTCGATAAATGGTCCATCCAACAAAAAAATAATTTTTGAATTCGAACCAGTAGTTCCTGAGATTAGCGCATTCAAACAAACAAACTCTTCAGCTTTATAATATTAGTATAGAAATCGACTTAAATCTTAATTTAAACAACTATAACGGATTTATACACAAACTTTAGCGTAAGACTATCTAAACTACGAATATGGGAACTGTAAAGTTTTCGAAGCGTCAGTAAAAAAAAAAAAATACTCGAGTTCAATCCGTGGCGCTTATTTCATTCCAAAGTTAAGTATAAGTTATCTTCTCTCTTTATCAAAATATCCTTTAAGGTAAACCTTTTTTCATTAACAATGTTGTTTGTTCCATCTCCCGCGTTGATGACCTCATTTTTCTCTAGAAGAAAGTCATTTACGTAAGCAAATTCCACTGAATTTGTCAAATAGCGACTATTGAAGAACAAGGCTTAAGCGGCAAGCGTCTGGCTAACTTCTTTTACTCATATTTCTTATCATCATCATCACCCAAACACTTGTTTGTTGTGCCTTGGACATCAGTGCATTCAAGTATTGTTGTTTATTTATATAAATCCTCATAAGAAAACCAATTATCAAAAAATATAGTCTTACAAATAGCGCCCTAGATAGACATGTGCGAATCGATAATAGCAACCGAAAGAAACAAATATAAAGTTATATGGAACACGCAAACGAAAAATTACAGAATGGTAGACTCCTTCCTAACGCAATCCCATACTATCGCTGAAGACACGTGTCAAGAGACTCCATCCTATCGTTGAAGACACGTGTCGAGCAATTCCTTACTATCGCTATAGACTCGTGTCGTGTCGGAGGCTCAGTCCTAACGTTGAAGACACATATCGAAAGACTCCATCCTATCGCTGTAGACACGTGTCCAGCAATTCCTTACTATCGCTATAGACTCGTGTCGTGTCGGAGGCTCAGTCCTAACGTTGAAGACACATATCGAAAGACTCCATCCTATCGTTGAAGACACGTGTCGAGTGATTCCATACTATCGCTGAAGACACGTATTGGAGGCTCAGTCCTTTCGCTGAAGACACGTGTCGGAGGCTCAGTTCTATCGCTGAAGACACGTGTTGGAGGCTTAATCCTATCGCTGAAGACACGTGTCGGAGGTTCAGTCCTATCGCTGAACACACGTGTGATAAAATGATATCTCGTAGTGTTATTTAATCTTAGGGTGAGCGCACCTCGGAGCGCTCCCCATTTTGTCCGGTGGAGCAGTAACGGCCCCAGGGCCAACTGTAAACAGTCACTAACCGAAAAAAAAAAAAAGTTATTTAGTCCCGATATGGAATCGCTTGAATGCAACTGTATCACTGCAAACGAAATTCCCTTACAAATATATATATAAACACTATATATGTCTTTCTTCGAAGTCGTCTCAAGATCTCAAACCTGCTTATAAATAAGAGATCACGTGGAATCCTTATAAAGTACTTATATGGAATTCTTATATCACATTCAAAGGAATTTAATATAAAACAGGTATTATAAACCGAGATACCTCTTAGTTCTGTAAATGATATACGTGGAACGGTATTGTAAATTTTTTCTTAGGTTTCTTATAACAAAATGGAATCTACGAGTACAAGATAATAAAATAAATCTAAGATTTATACTAATTACTAGCGACCCGCCCCGGCTTCGCACGGGTGCAATGCAAAATATACCTACTACAAAATGTCCTTATACACAACGTTCACAGCTTTTTTGTCATACTGTAGTACATTATTTTGGTCTATCTCGTAGGGTTCAGCCAGCGTTTGCAATATAAGCGCAAAAAAACGTGCTTATTTACGACATCACATTAGAAACCTTTAAATTTATCAGTGTTTCTCTACTATATTATGCATTTATTATACATACAAACCTTCCTTAAGAATCACTCTATCTATTAAAAAAAACCGCATTAAAATCCGTTGCGTAGTTTTAAAGATCTAAGCATACATACGGACATACAGCGAAAGCGACTTTGTTTTATACTATGTATTGATTAGCTGCCTTCCGCAGGATTCGAATTTGCGACTTTTTATTACTTTCTTGCAGTTTCTTCTTAGGTGAGGCTTTTTCGGAACTTCTTCACCTTCATAAGGGTTTGTAAAAGCCTACATTTTTTTATGGTTAAGTAAATCGATATCATTAACTATTGCCGTATTCTGATAAAAGTGTCATTTGTCTACGGTTATCTATACTAATATAATAAAGAGAAATTGTTTGTTTGTTTGGTTGTAATGAATAGGCTCAAAAACTACTGGACCGTTTTTAAAAATTCTTACACTGTTGGGAAGCTACACTATTCCCGAGTGATATAGGCTATAAAAAATGGATCCGTGCGAAGCCGGGGCGGACCGCTAGTATAAATATATAAAAGAAACTTGGGAAGATGTCAACTTCTATCCAACCTTAGTTCGTCTCGTCTCTCCGTCATTTTCAATTTAGTGAGATTTTGTTTTAAAAAGCCTCTAGAGAGGTTTCACTGGACTTTCAAACATTTTTGCCATTTCGAGTAATTTCATCTAATTATTTCAGTCTGTCTTTTCAAATACATTGTCAGTCTGTTTGTGCTCAGTTCTCTCACTGAGCTTTTAGGAATAAATATCAATTCCCATTATTGAAGAGACTTGGTAATTCAAATAGGATTTTAATTACTTAGAGTCTTCGAAATGTCAAAAATAAATTATTAGCTTAAGCACTCGTAGCAATCAACTAAATACGTCAAGTAGTTCTGACGTACAATGAATGACTGCCATTTTCTTATCGGTTTTATTATATACTATATACTAACTTCTGTCCCTGACTTGGTCTACGCAGGACTAGTACTTTAGACAATATCTTTATAAATAATAATCTATGACTCTATGTGCTATTTTTAAGTATTATGAGCTATATTTAAAGTAAATTTTTAATCAAAATCTATTCATTATTTTTTGTTTCTAATTTTGACAAACATCCATACCTCCATGAAAATTTTCGACAATAAAAACAAATAAGATAGAGGTCCTTATTGTAAAAAATGCAGTGATTTTTCATATCTATTGATTATGCTTGATTGTTCTTTTGTTGTTGTTGTTCTTGTTTTGTTGTTATTGTCTTTATTGATTGCTCTTTATCTATCTCCAACTGCTTTAAATTAATCATGCTTTCTGTTTTTGTTTTGTCTTTGTTGTTTGTTAATTATTTTCCTATACCTCTCGATGACTTTAAATTAATCAGTTTCCTTAAAGATCATCTTCTTACCTCCAATGCTAATTATCGTTTCCACCAATATTATTATACGCTCGGCTTATTCCATTGTGGCAAGTCGTGACGTAATACGAGTGTTTAGGTAAATTGTAACAGGACATAAGAGACGAAGCTTTGTATGTAAATTTATATCAATCCGACAAAGGCGTTCTATTGTAAGCTGAAATTCTGTTCCACGGTTGATAGAAATGGGACAGTATCAAACCAAAGGCAGTTGAAAAATTAGATTGTATAGATACAAGAGGATATCATATATAAAGGGAATGATGTCTGTCTGTCTTCACACTTAAGGCGATGAACTAGTCTATCTAAAGTGTTAAGGAGAAAGGGAGAGAGAATCTTTATTATTATTTATTTATCTATATCTATACTAATATTATAAAGAGGAAATGTTTGTTTGTTTGGATTAAATAGGCTCCAGAACGGCTGGACCGATTTCAAAAATTCTTTCACTGTTGGGAAGCTACACACTATTCCCGAGTGACATAGGCTATAAAAAAAAGATGACCTATGCGAAGCCGGGACTGATAGCTAGTTATATATAAAAATTAACCTTTCTCTTAAATCACTTTATCTATTACAAACACATCTTCAAAATCCGTTGATTTGAGCATACATAGGGACGGACAGACAGCGACAGTGACTTTGTTTTGTACTATGTAGTGATAGTAATGAAATTGAAATGTATGTACGCGCATAACTTCCGAACGACTGCACCGAATTGGATCTTTCTTATTTTTATGTGTTTCTTATTGTCAGGACCAAGTTTGTTTATAAGAACATGTAGGTTTACATCTATACTAATATTATGAAGAGGAACCTATTTTTGTATGTTTGTAATTAATACGCTCAAAAACTACTGGACCGATTTTAATAATTCTTTCACTGTTGGGAAGCTACGTTCACCCTGAGTAACATAGGCTATAGAATATTTTGAAAAAAATTAGGGGTCTTTGCGAAGCCGGGGCGAACCGCTAGTAATATATATAATAATATATGTGTTCAGAATATTTTTTTACAATGCAAAAATCAGTGATTGATTAGGATTGGAATGGTATTAACACGAATTTTGACACTTTGTTTTTAGTAGCGCTTTCTGTATGAGCACTGTGTTATATGCTAGTCTTGCTAATAACTCGATGTATGGTTTTGTTTTGTTCGCGGCGCCCCCGACTGTAAGACAAATACTGTATTTTGTCGTAAGTATTATTCTGGTTTTACTTGAGACAATACCTTCATAGGAATGACTGTGTAAGGAAAACGGAATTATATTTAGACCGTCAGTTAGATTTTTGGAAATTATTGGACACTTAATAATTTCTGATGACTTCGCGGTTATTACACATTGGAATGAAACAATGGCGTAGCTCAGTCGTGCTACGCCAATAGCTGTTTTGGAAACTGTAAAGAATCCGAAACGTGAGCAAACAAAATAAATCCTTTAATAGTTGTTTCATTCCAATATTGGACACTTTTTTTTATTTTCTCAAACAAACAAGATAAAGATATTATGTAATTTCTAAAGTTCAAGAGTCACGTGACTCTATACCATAATGTGACGTCACAAACATCACTAGAACTTTTGAAGCCCTTATCTTTGTCATCAGTTGTTCGATTCCAAAAAGAAAAAATACGTGTTCAATATTTTTGGTACTCTACTTGATGAACAAACAAACCGTAATGTCTATTGTGATGTTAAGATTAACAATATTATTTTAACGAACACAGATTAGGACTTTAGCATAAGACTATTGTCAGCTCAGTCGTGCTACGATGGAATCTGTAATGGCTCCGCAACGTCAGCCAATAAAATAAAATACGCGAGTTAAATCCGTTAAAGATGTATCATTCCAACAGATTAGGAATTTAAAAAAAGAACTCCATAAACCAAGGAAGTTCACTTCTGGACTCAGGTCTTTCCAAAGACCTCTAAGGAAATCAGCACCACCCGCATTTAGTACCAAGTGACCTTCGCCAGATCATCTGACCTTATGACCCTTCTGACCTTCTACCCCGTTTATCATGTCTTCAGCAATCAGTTCATATCTCAGAGTAATTAGTACCCTTATCCAAGATACCAAGTTTTAGATATAGTTCCCAAACAAGGAAATTACGCAAGTATGCTGAACTTATGATGAGGGTACCCGACTTTGCAAAAGGCTTATCTTGCAAAGATTACACTAGGTTGAAATTACGTTATTTAAAATGATAATTTTCCCAGTAGGTCAAAACTTTAGTGCTTAAATAGTTTCGTTGAAAATAGATCTTAATATTATGTAACAAAGTTTTTAATTAAATAACGCTATGGAAATATAGTTTGGAAGAGAAACGCCTCAAGAAAATTTAGCTGAGGGCAAAATTATAGGTTATTTCAGAATTCATATTTCATTTCATTCAATTTTCGGAAAGATCATTTATAAGAGTGCTGCCTTAAGAAGATTCAATCAGGAGCCACACATAATTATATTATTATAATAATAATATGTTAATGTTTTGTTTTCTTAAAGATTAATTAACTTTTATTCCTAACTTGTTATTTGCTACAAGGTAGTTCTAGGTGTTGGCTCTGGTGGCTGGGTGTGGCTGGTCGCGGGCGGGCGGGACCGGGCGCTGTGGAGGTCCTCGGAGACCGCCGCCCAGCAGTGGACGACCGTAAAATGATGATAAAAATGACCTTGAAAAAGTCCACTGCCAGAAGTAGAAAATTGAAATGATGATGAACAACTTTTTAAAAGTGTATCATCAACAAAATTGTTCACACGGACCTATAAACCTCACATTCAGTTCCGTTTAATAATAAATATGCCAAATGCAAAGTAATAAAAAACAGGAAGCATTAAAAGAAGTAAAACATTGCGATTCATGAGCACTCATACATGCACCGGGAACGGAAAATTGATGTGTTCAACAAGACAGCAAACACAGCTGTATTATAGGTTTTTTAACATGTATAATTTCTTATGCTTTCCCGGTTATTACACATTGGAATACATTTTTGGAATAAATATTTTATATTCTACATACTGACAAAATGATTTATTGCTGTTTCTTGCGAAGTTTCATCTTAATAATGGTTTTTTCGAGCGCTAAGGATGTTTTATGTATTTGTAAAACAGTTATTTAATGCGTAGAATAAACTATAAATATTTCATACCTAATCTATAATAATATAATAAAGAGGAAAGGTTTGTTTGTTTGTTTGGATTGAATAGGCTGCAAAAGGATTGATTGAAAAATTCTTTCATTGTAGGGAAGCTACACTATTCCCGAGTAGGCATAGGCTATAAAAGAAGGGATCCGTGCGAAGCCGGGGCGGACAGCTAGTTTTAAATTACTTAAGTATAAGATTACGTCAGCACAGACGGATACAAATAAGTTGATGGGATTGTAAAATTTTCGAAGATATTTCTAACTAGTGGTCCCGGCAGACTTCATCCCGCCCGGCAAAGTCGATTTGACAGCTGTCATTTTGCGTTTTGTTAATTTATTTTTAAAATTTGAGCTGATTTTGTTTCTACTGGAACGTGATAAAAAGTATCCTATGTCCTTATCCTGGCTCTAAGCTACCTCCTCGCCAATTTTCAGCCAAATCGGTTTAGCCGTTCTTGAGTTATAAACGGAGTAACTAACACGACTTTCTTTTATATATATAGATTTTTGTCTTGTTGACTTGGCCAAAGAGAGAGCCGAGCACTGAGCATTTGTTCGACAATAACTTTAGTAACTTTGATTCGATCTTAATATAATTTGGCAAGCAAAAGGATGACCTTGACATTTATCATAAGTTCAAAGATGACCATAATAGCGCAATAGGTTATGGAGATATAGTTAATCTAGCGGTTCGCCCCGACTTCGCACGGAAAATATTCTACAGCCTATATACTCATGGTGAACGTAGCTTCTCGACGGTGAAAGAATTTTTAAATCAGTCGAGCCGTTTTGGAGCCTATTCAATTCAAACAAACTAACAAACCTTTCCTTTTTATTATATTATTAGTATTAGTATAGATATAGGGGAATTCACCGTTCAGGACAAACACCAACCAAGCAACCACATTAGGTATACTTTAATCCCGATTAATTGGGATCCCTCCTCTTATGAAGTCGGTTGAAAAGCCTCTCATGCAAAGCCTTAGGTACCTATTCTAAGGCCGACAATGTCGATGACAATGAAAACCTAATCCGCTGTTTCACTCAGTCTGCGACATCAATGTCCCATAATACTTTTACGTAACCAAATATTTACATACTTTTATCAAAGTCATTCAAGTAACCGCCGCGCAATTTTCATCTTTAGGATGATGATGGGAACGACCATTTTACAACGCTTTAGATCTCAAGTGATTTTGCCTTCATACTTACATTGAGTCCTTTGTCACACTAATGTGAACAATAAAAAGGATTTTTGTCGCCATAAAAAGTCCTGAAGCAGTTAACTGAATAATATATTTGGGGTTTGTTGCGTAACTTTCCCGTAACTTTTCCTTTTGATGTAGTATTTAAGTTCATTATCACAAGCTAATGGGGTTTAATATTTGTTTTATTCTCTCTTGTTACATCTTTTTCGTTGCTAGGTTACGACAGAAATGATAAGATGGCGGAACTACGAGCGTTTGAGACGCCGTCATTGTCTATCCCTACTAATATTATAAATGCGTTAGTAACTCTGTCTGTCTGTCTGTCTGTCTGTCTGTTGCTCTTTCACGCCTAAACGGCTGAACGGATTTTGATGAAATTTGGTACAAAGAAAGTCTGGAGCCTGGGAAAGGACATAGGCTATATTATAATTCGAAATTCTATCCCTAAGGGGTTAAAAATGGGGTGCAAAGTTTGTATGCAACAACGTGATTCCTTGGTCCGATCTATTTCAAATTTTACATAAACATTCTTTAACAGAATTGATGGAGTACATGTTTCGTATTTTATTGAAATTCACCCCCTAATGGGGTTAAAAGGGAGATTTTCTTCCAAATTGATATGAATACTACTTAGTGCTTTTGATTTTGACACATATTTAAAAAGCATAATGTAGGTATGCATAGCAACGGTTGCTAATGTCATTCCTGACATTAAATAAATACCCAAACTGTTACGTGTATGAATTCTTCAGTGTTAACGAAAATGGCATTATTATGTAATATCCCGTGGATCGTGTAATGAGGACTATTTAATAATATTCCTGAGTAAGCAGACCCCGTTTAACTTGCGAGGGGAAACTGGTGTCATTACGCAGAGAAATAGAAGTGTTCTTCGCGACCAAAGCTGACATATATAAAAAAGCCGTGATAACAGAGGTGACGGAATGGGACGAGACGGAGGTAAAGCAAGCTCGCGCGAGCTCCTGACTGAGAAAATGACCCTGAACATATCCTCAAGACCGAGTGAGCTTACAAGGAGTATGCTTTGCGAGAGTATCTCATTACAGGCAATGAGGCAAACTGGGAAATGTTTCATTTCGTAACACCACTTATATTGTATGTAATCGGTATAAGGTTTTCTTTTGTAGGATTGAATTGAATTGTAAAATTGTTTTGTTGTTTTGTTAGATCTTTGTAATAAGTGTGGTAATCAATACTTAAATAAATAGCCAGCTAAACCTCACGTGTATGATTTCTTTAAAAACTTTGTCCGATTAAAAAAAAAATGTTGAACTCAGTGGTAGCTGTATAAATTATGCAATTTCGAAAGTAAGATAGGTAAGTACTTATGTACTTAGTTTGCATATTGTACATGTTAAACTATTGTTAACTCCATTTATTACGAATATAAGGGAAGTGTTAGGCAGCGGCCGGCGAAGCGTCAGATCCGGTAATTTTATAAAAGTATATTTACGACATAACATTAACAAACCAGGTTTTGTCAGTATACTAATAATATACTAATTAATTGAACTGCGACCCCAACAATGCACAAGCCGAGCGAGCGAAGCGAGCGTGCCGCGGTAGCGGCAAATGAAGGTCTCCTTTAGGTACGACGACGAGCGAAGCGAGGAGGAGTGTTAGGTAGAATCCTGATCGTCTAGCACGCGATCCAAGCGAGCGAAGCGAGCATGCCGCGGCAGCGGCCGGCGAAGCGTCAGAATCGGTACTTTTAATGAAAGTATATTTACGACATAAAGTTAACAAACCAGGTTTTGTTAGTATACTAATTAATTGAACTGCGACCGTACAGCGCGAAAGCCGAGCGAGCGAAGCGAGCTTGCCGTGGCAGCGGCCGGCGAGGCGCCAAAACCGAATATAATTAGGATGAATAATTAATATGGTAAGTGGGAAATACGTTAAGGAAATAAAACATTATGTGGAAAAATAAACATCCATATGATGTTAGGAAAACAAAAGATAGGTCATAAGAGTGTTAGTTAATAATCATTATGACATAAAACGTTAGGGAAATCAATAATAGGTTAAAAAACGTTAGAGATTCAGATATAGATCCGTATTCTAATGAAGTTCACCCCATAACGGGGTTAAAAATTACGCGGACAAAGTCGCGGGCAAAAGCTAGTAGCTATATATATAACTAGCGGTTCGCCCCGGCTTCGCAACGATCTCTAATTTTTTTCAAAATATTCTATACCTAGCCTATGTTACTCAGGGTGAAACTATATAGGCTATGTCATTCAGGATAAACGTAGCTCCCCAACAGTAAATGAATTTTTAAAATCGGTTCAGCGGTTTTGGAGCCTATTTAACCCAAACAAACAAACCTTTCCTCTTTATTATATTAGTATAGAAGTATAGATAATAATATTAAATATAATTGAAACAGTATTTGTAGCAGTATAATATTATGGTAATTAGACATTTATTTTATACTATTTGATTATTGATTCAGAAATATAACTCCATCCAAATTTAATATACTCGTAACTATATTTTCAAATAACAATTTTTGATGAATGACACACATTTTAATTTATTTAAAACTAGCTTCTGCCCGCGACTTCGTCCGCGTGGAACTCCTCTTTTTTTGCAGTCGGTTAAAAAGTAGCCTATGTCCTTTCTCAGGCTCCAGACTATCTTTGCACCAAATTTCATTTGAATCGTTCCAGTAGTTTTAGCGTGAAAGCGTAACAGACTGACAGACAGACAGAGTTACTTTCGCATTTATAATATTAGTAAGGATTGTAGCTGTTCACGTAAAAATAATTGATATAATGGCATAACAGTGCAATATGTTCGTACTTGTTTTGTTTTCCCGTAGTGTATTGGAACCATATTTTAATTAAAATATAAATAAATAGCGTGGGTTAACTCACAACTCGTCTACCTGTGCGAAATTTCGTCCATTGGAATGAAACAACTATGAACGAATTTAAGTACATAGTTAATTTAAGTACTTATTTTTATTATTTGCTGACGTTTCGGATTCTTTACAGTACGTCAGATTGAGCTGACAATAGCCTAACGCTCAGCTCAGTCATGCTACGATTATGGAAACTGTAAAGAATCTAAAGTTTCATATAAATATATTAAGTAGTTTTTGCGTAAAAGAGGAACCGAAATTTATTATATCCATACATCCATCAATACATTACGTTCTTACAAACTTTCGCGTTTATAGCATTACTAAGAATTTACCTTTGCATATTGGTTCTATATAGGGAAAGCTCAAAATGGCTTTCATTTCATAGAATAATAAATTG
Source organism: Polylopha cassiicola (assembly GCA_038024825.1). Classification (NCBI taxonomy): domain Eukaryota; kingdom Metazoa; phylum Arthropoda; class Insecta; order Lepidoptera; family Tortricidae; genus Polylopha; species Polylopha cassiicola. Next base: position 10,350,552 of record CP149060.1, on the reverse strand, counting down.
AACTGCCCCGAGCTGTACTGGAAATTAGTTGCAGGAAAAGAGGTTAATTCAGGTTTTATTAAATTTACATCCGTCTGCCAGTAAACTCAGTAGATTACGTTCGGATAATTTTACCATTGCTATGTTCATGTAATATATATAACTAGCCACCCGTCCTGGCTTCACACGGATCATAAATCTTCTTCTTGAATCACTTTATATATTAAAAAAAACCGGTTCAAAATCCGATGCGTAGTATTAAAGATTTAAGCATACATAAGGACGGACAGACAGCGATTGCGACTATGTTTTATATGTACCTCGGCTCGGGCAGTCAGGAGTTGTGTTAATATGATTATGCTGTAGGAGGAAAGACAGTTCATGAGGATAGCTCCGACTCGTGCCGGGTGTGCACGTCTTCGACCCCGCCGGCGGGGTCGCTGTAACACTATCGAGTGTGCTAGGTGTGTGTGAGGCCGCATGCCGCGCGGCAGCTGCCTGTGTGTGTTAGACCCCGCCGGCGGGGCCGCTGTAACACTATCGAGTGTGCTAGGCGTGGGTGAGCCTGTGTCGGTGTACGGAATGTGTCCGAGGGAGGGGGGAAGGGGGACGGTCACCGCTATGGCGTGATCGAAACGCCAATTCTATAATTTACTTAATTAAATTTAAAACAAAACGGAATGAAAGAAACGGAAAAAGGGACGAATCGACCAAGAATATTAATGTGTTAGAGCATTTTTAATTAAAGGCAGACCAAAAAAAGATAAATTCTCTCATCGAGATTATAGTCCAGTCAATACAGTTTGCTTATGTCGAATCATTATAAATATTATAAAGGTACTAAAGTTAGTTGATTTTGCAACTTGGAATTTTGATACCGCAATTAAAAACCCGTCAAGTGCAAGTCGGATTAGCGCACAAAAGATTCCATACATTGTCATGTTTAATATATGGGAGCCCCCTTCAATATTTATGTTATTCTGTTTTTTAGTACTTCTTGTTATAACGGCAACAGAAATCTATATATCTGATAAAATTTCAACTACACGGTTCAAGAGATACAGCATGATGACAGACGGACAGCGGAGTCATAGGAGACAGTCCTGTTGTATCCTTTGGGTATGGAACCCTAAAAAAGAATCTTGTAATTTATGTGGTTTCTTGATGTTTTTTCATTAAGGAATCTGTTAACAAAAATAAAAGTAAGTCAACCTAAGCGTACATTAAATAGCTTTAAATTATAAATGCATACAACGATACAAAACTAGTTATAAGTACTCAAAAACCTTTTTAAAAAACTTCAGCACAAATATTTATATACGTGAGATTCGTTAAAGTAGTTTCAGTCAAATAAATTTTCTACGTTCTTTTGTTAATTTTCTCTACAATATAAATAAAACTCCACAGTGATTGGTTAAATAAAACTCCACAGTGATTGGACTAGTTGTTAAATCCCGAGGCAAATGGCTACAATGGGAAAACAATTTGATTACCGAAGCAATTTGGTCGTTGATTAAAATTTATTGTTACCCTCACTTCCAATTTTTACAACTTGATAGGACTCAGTAGTTTTTCAACACTACATTTTGCAAATTTAACTGAAGGCATATTTTTTCTTTTGTCTGGAGAATGTAATATATTTTTGCTATAGAAATTCCTTTTTTCTTTTAACGAAATTTGACTGACTTTTTATTATCGTCTAGATTTTGAGCATAAAAATCTGCAATTTCTGAAGATTTTTAACTTCATTTTGTCGATTTGGCAGCAAATGGTCTGTTTTAAAAGAGGGATTAGTTTTCTAATAAGTACCTAACCCTTTAAGGTTAGCCAAGTCTGCCTGTCTATCTCTTTTGCCAAATTTACATTCCAATAGTTATTATAAACAAAAAGATAATAAACTCCAAAGACTAATATTCATCTCAAAAAAAACCTTAGCAAATATGTACTTCGAAATCCCACTAAAACATACTATATTATTATCATAAGAAATACTATATCTATTGAACACAAGTTCAATATTGCTATATGAATTACAAACTAGGGAATTTCACGAAAATCGGTTGAATGATTCTCATGTCACCGTTGAACGTCCCAGTGGACCGAAAGCTAGCTCGACCAAGAAATTACCAGCTTCAGTATTCAATATTCCTACAAAGCACTTTACATGGCAACACGGAGTTTCAACAGATACTACAACTATTGATAAAATTTTGAGAAGGCAATTAGAATTCTTTGCAGAATCTGAATATTGTTTCATTGAATTTCTTGCCGATTCTTTTCGAGTGAGGCTATTGGGAAACCACTGTCATGAGAGCTTTAAAAAGGCTAAATTGAATAAATACACTATTGTATATGATTGTATAGTATATAACTATTCATTTCACAAAAACATATACTAACTCGAGACATCAATAATCGCTTCTAGACCAAGTTTTAATCTGGCAGACGTGACTACTACTACTATGATAATATTATATTGGGATCAGGTCACCTCAGTTACCATTGATCACATTTCTTTGACAATAGCTTCAGCCCGCGACTTCGTCTTCGCATCTAAGCACCCCTGTTGTACCCCCTTAAGGAGCGAATTTTTGAAAATCCTTCCCAAATAGAAGCCCTGTGCAAAAATTCATGTCTCTAAGCCTTACAGTTTAGGCCCTGCGTTGATATGTCATCCATTTAGACAGCTTCTCCTTTTATATACAGATAGAGGAACAATACCAGCAGAAACTAAATGGCAAAGATTGTAAGCTGCTTCCACAAATTTTTCTCTGACTAATTTCCTTGTAACTAACAAAAGAGGTAAACAATATCAGCCATTTCTTTGAGACAACTTCCCAAAAACAACAAACAAAGGCTTCAAACACCTAAAATTTTCCACTACCTTAATAAACTAGGACACAAAAGTGTAATTAGCATATAATATTTGGAGGACAGAAAATTATACATTTATTGATAACTAGCTGTGCCCGCGACTTCGCGTGGAATAGTTATTTTCCCCGTTTTTTACATATTTTCCACTGTTTCTTCGCTCCTTTTGGTCGCAGCGTGATGTTGTATAACCTAAAGCCTTCCTCGATAAATGGTCTATCCAACAAAAAAAGATTTTTTGCAATTCGATCCAGTAGTTTCTGAGATTAGAGCGTTCAAACAAACAAACAAACTCTTCAGCTTTATAATATTAGTATAGATAGGACCGCAATGAAAAGTTTACAAGTACCTTCTCCAAATTTTCCACAGGCTTAAAGCCTTCTAGGACACAAAAGGGTCAGTCCTTTGAATCGAGTTAGGAACAAAGGGTCAAATTCAGAAATTTAATTAGCAGAATCAGAGCCTCCAAAGCTATACATGTGGGTCGATCTGGATTTTAGAATATTTTGTCCTGTGCTCTGAAAGATAATCTTATTAAGTACCAGTTTAGGTGAGTTTTTAGCGTAAGAAGCATTTGTAATATTGTAATAGATGTAGAATAAAATAAAATAGCATTTTATTTGAGGCTAGAGATATGAAAATAAGGTCAGTGTAGAAAAAGCGGTAATTTTTTATTATCACTCTGTGTCTATCTGTCTGTCTGCCTGTCCGTCTATCCGTCTGTCTTCACAACCCATTTTCTCCCAAACTACTAGGTACCTATAGACCGGAATAGGTCTGTGATCGTTAAAATAATCTATATTAAATATGGGGAACAATTAGAAATTAATTAATTTCTAATGCCTTCGCGGTTATTATACATTGGAATGAAACAACTTTAGACGGATTTAACTCGCGTATTTTATTAAATTGGCTGATGTTTTGGAGTCTTTAAATACGAGAGTTAAATCAATTGAAAGCAGTTTCATTCCAATTAGAAAAGTATTTAACATATCGATTGTTCATAATTTACTCTTAAAGACCATTTAATAGTGACCTTCAGGGTGTTATGCAAGTTTACAAAAACCAGATTACCAATATATAGCTTTAGATGTTTCGCATAAGCTCCCGCTTCCAAAATATCTTCGTAAGCATTCATACATGTGTTCAGTCCCACGGGACCGGAAATAAATTCATACAAACTCCGAGAAACCTTCATCGCTCAAATGGAGGTTTTTTTTATAACTACCCTATAAAGAAGGCGCTATTACGTTTACCTAGTTACGTAGAAATTTGGACTCTATCCGTGAATGTATATGGTACATTTTCTAATAACAGATGTTATAAATGTAATTTGGAATGGATGGTACTCGTAGCTTTTTAAAAAAAACATTTTAAACCCCGACGACAAAATGACGGGGTGTTGTAAGTTTATTGTGTTTGTCTGTCTGTTCGGATAGGACTTCATAGGATGAACCGTTTTTAATTTTGTCTCTATACGTGCTGTAAACTTGTTTTTTTATTTTTATCAGTATGAATTATAAGAAAAAAATAAGTTAATGAAAGCCTCTTTACGGCCAAGTGAGTTAAAAAAAAAAGAATATTTAGGTACTTACAAACTGGTCACTTATTCAGCATACCTGTAAAGAAATTAAAAATTCATTAATATCTCTCGTCTAATTAATTAGTGATTCTTTCGTTATTATTTTTTAATAATTTGTTTCCAAAGCAAATAAACTTAATTTTTTAGTTGAATGAAATGGTGAAAAACGTAATTCTGAACCATTAAAACTCATTTAATTATGAGTGAAAATGAGGGGTGAATACTGAATACATTTTTATATCTTAATAGCATGTGGTATATTGAAAATATATTTTTTAAAGGGGGTAAAAAGGGGGAAATAATTTCATAAAGGGGTAATATAACAAAAGTCTACTGTGAGAAAAACTCCAACAAAACAAAGTCATAGCACACAGGTAAATAAAATTCTTCAATACAAAGGCAAAGTTTTTATAACAACTCATGCATCTAAATACAACGTCATTATCATGCAGTCGCAAAGCAAACAAAGAGTGCATTGCATGCAATTTGCATACTGCATTACTGCACTTGGTTTTATGTGGGATGCGGTTTTGGAACTGGAAGGGCGCGCTTTCAGGACATTGTAAAGCGGACTTTATATTTATATATCTATACTAATATAATAAAGAGGAAAGGTTTGTTTGGATTGAATAGGCTCCAAAACGACTGGACCTCTTTCACTGTTGGGAAGCTACGTTCACCCTGAGTGACATAGGCTATATAATATTTTGAAAAAAATTAGGTATCCGTGCGAAGTCGGGGCGAGCCGCTAGTATATAATCTTATATATAAAATTCTGGTGTCACAGTTTTCGTTCCTATACTCCTTCGAAATGGCTTGACCGATTCTCATGCAATTTTGTGAGCGTATTGAGTAGGTCTGAGAATCGGCCAACATCTATTTTTCATACCCCTAAGTGATAAGGGTTGTCCACCATTAACATTTTTTTGCCGAATGGGACGAAGTCTGCCGGAACCGCTAGTATTATATATATATATAACATAGATAGATAATTCATTAATTAGGTACCTAAGAATTATACTTTAAAAAAATCTTTCTTCTGAGTGTGAACACATCTGACTTATAAAAGCACTCTCTTTGTAACCTATTTACTAATAAATTATTTAATATATCAATCATATATCCCTACTTCCCTACTAATATTATAAATTCGTTAGTAACTCTGTCTGTCTGTCTGTCTGTCTGTCTGTCTGTTGCTCTTTCACGCCTAAACGGCTGAACGGATTTTGATGAAATTTGGTATGGTAATAGATGATAACCTAGAAATGGACATAGGCTATATTTTATTCCGAAATTCTATCCCTAAGGGGTTGAAAATGGGGTGCAAAGTTTGTATGCAACAACGTGATTCCTTGGTCCGATCTATTTCAAATTTTGCATAAACATTCTTTAACAAAATTGATGGAGTACGTGTATCGTATTTTATTGAAATTCACCCCCTAATGGGGTTAAAAGGGAGATTTTCTTCCAAATTGATATGAATACTACTTAGTGCTTTTGATTTTGACACATATTTAAAAAGTATGTAGTTATGCATAGCAACGGTTGCTAATGTCATTCCTGACATTAAATAAATACCCAAACTGTTACGTGTATGATTTCTTCAGTGGTAACGAAAATGGGATTATTACGTAATACCCCGTGGATGGTGTAATCAGGACCATTTAATACTGTTCCTGGGTAAGCAGACCCCGTTTAACTTGCGAGGGGAAACTGGTGTCATTACGTAGAGAAATAGAAGTGTTCTTCGCGACCAAAGCTGACAAAAAGCCGTGATAACAGAGGCGACGGAATGGGACGAGACGGAGGTAAAGCAAGCTCGCGCGAGCTCCTGACTGAGAAAATGACCCTGAACATATCCTCAAGACCGAGTGAGCTTACAAGGAGTATGCTTTGCGAGAGTTCGTGGATGCGGAACTGGATATACTGGACACTGGTATCTCATTATAGCCAATGAGGCAAACGAGGGAAATGTTTTATTTCGTAACACCACTTATATTGTATGTAATCGGTATTAGGTTTTATTTTGGATTGAATTGTAAAATTGTTTTGTTGTTTTGTTAGATCTTTGTAATAAGTGTGGTAATCAATCCTTAAATAAATAGCCAGCTAAACCTCACGTGTATGATTTCTTTAGAAAGTTTGTCCGATTTAAATAAAAAAATGTTGAACTCAGTGGTAGCTGCATAAATTATGCAATTTCGAAAGTAAGGTAGGTACTTATGTACTTAGTTTGCATATTGTACATGTTAAACTATTGTTAGCTCCATTTATTACGAATATAAGGGAAGTGTTAGGCAGCGGCCGGCGAAACGTCAGAATCGGTACTTTTAATAAAAGTATATTTACGACATAACATCAACAAACCAAGTGCGCAAGCCGAGTAAGCGTGCCGCGGCAGCGGCAAATGAAGGTCACCTTTAGGTACGACGACGAGCGAAGCGAGGAGGAGTGTTAGGTAGAACCGTGATCATCCAGCACGCGATCCAAGCGAGCGAAGCGAGCATGCCGTGGCAGCGGCCGGCGAAGCGTCAGAATCGGTACTTTTAATGAAAGTATATTTACAACATAACGTTAACAAACCAGGTGTTGTCAGTATACTAATTAATTGAACTGCGACCCTACAGCGCGAGAGCCGAGCGAGCGAAGCGAGCGTCCCGCGGCAGCGGCAAATGGAAGTCTCCTTTAGGTACGACGACGAGCGAAGCGAGGAGGAGTGTTAGGGAGAACCGTGATCGTCCAGCACGCGATCCAAGCGAGCGAAGCGAGCATGCCGTGGCAGCGGCCGGCGAAGCGTCAGAATCGGTACTTTTAATGAAAGTATATTTACAACATAACGTTAACAAACCAGGTTTTGTCAGTATACTTATTAATTGAACTGCGACCCTACAGCGCGAGAGCCGAGCGAGCGAAGCGAGCGTCCCGCGGCAGCGGCAAATGGAGGTCTCCTTTAGGTACGACGACGAGAGAAGCGAGGAGGAGTGTTAGGTAGAACCGTGATCGTCCAGCACGCGATCCAAGCGAGCGAAGCGAGCATGCAATGGCGGCAGCGGCCGGCGAAGCGTCAGAATCGGTACTTTTAATGAAAGTATATTTACAACATAACGTTAACAAACCAGGTTTTGTCAGTATACTAATTAATTGAACTGCGACCCTACAGCGCGAGAGCCGAGCGAGCGAAGCGAGCTTCCCGCGGCAGCGGCAAATGGAGGTCTCCTTTAGGTACGACGACGAGCGAAGCGAGGAGGAGTGTTAGGTAGAACTGAGACCGTCCAGCTTGCGATCCAAGCGAGCAAAACGAGCATGCCGCGACAGCGGCCGGCGAAGCGTCAGAATCAGTACTTTTAATGAAAGTATATTTGCGACATAACGTTAACAAACCAGGTTTTGTCAGTATACTAATTAATTGAACTGCGACCGTACAGCGCGAAAGCCGAGCGTGCGAAGCGAGCTTGCCGCGGTAGCAATGGCGAGGCGCCAAAACCGAATAGGATTAGGATGAATAATCAATATGGCAAGTGGGAAATACGTTAAGGAAATAAAACATTATGTGGAAAAAAAAACATCCATACGATGTTAGGAAAACAAAAGATAGGTCATAAGAGTGTTACTTAGTTAATAATCATTATGACATAAAACGTTAGGGAATGCAATAATAGGTTAAAAAACGTTAGGGATTCAGATATAGATCCGTATTCTAATGAAGTTCGCCCCATAACGGGGTTAAAAATTACGCGGACGAAGTCGCGGGCAAAAGCTAGTCATAATATAATTATGATTGATAAAGAACATTATGGAAATATTTTTTTACATATTATTATATAAAATTTGCTTAAAGCAACAAAACAATTTACTAGACATTCTATTCTAATGAACAGAAAAATACCATTTATGTTGAGTCTTTAAAAGTCTCAAAAACCGTATAGACGCAGGGTTCATAATAATTTCTGATGCCTTCGCGGTTATTACACATTGGAATGAAACAACAATTAACGGATTTAACTCGCGTATTTTTATTTTATATGCAGACGTTTCGTATTCTTTACAGTTTCCATAATCGTAGCACGACTGAGCTGACAATAGTCTAACGCTAAAGCAAATAAAATAAAATAAAAATACATTCATTCCAATGCAGGGTTCATGTTGAACACAACAATCTACACCCGTTTAACAGAATCGCCGCACGCTCTTCACACAATCCTCGCAAATTCTGGTTTTGATATAAATGTGAACTCACGGAACCGTGGTTATTTATAAATGAAGGAAGCCATTAGACAGATCCGGTATGCAGATGGGATTGTCTTATTCTCATGGGTTTGCAGAAATGACGTAAATCGTACGTAATTACTTACAAGATATGACTGTATGAGGCTGAGATATTCTGGGTGAACTATTGCTTTGCTTGGTTTTAATGTTTAATGGAAACATTATGTTATTATGTTTATTATCTTAATAAGAACCTGTTTTGCAATAATACTGGTTCTGTGTAAGCTATTTGTAAGATTTAAGGCAGATGTTGTGTAGTATTTCATAACCGACGGAGCGATATAGACGTTTTAGTTTTGACTTGGCTATTGTATGTTTGTTGAATGATAACTTTAGTATTGTAATTCAGAGGTTTATGAAATTTGGCAAACGAGTAGATTAATTATACAGATTTGTTATGTTCAAATATGAGCATGTTCGGACAAGGGGTTACAAAGATATAAGTATTTTTGTAATCGATAAAATTGGCAGTCAGTATTTGGCAAGGTCAAACTTTATGGAGCAAACTACTAATCAATTTAAATTTTGTAATATATTTTTTAAATTTTATTAAGCCACTTCCACTAAAATTATGATAATATCATACATTATTACAGTGACAGATTTTCTTTTTGAAAACTCCGCAAGAGCTTACCGCGAAATTAAAATTAAGTTCGCGTATAATTAGTTGACTTCTGGTTTGGAAATGTTTATTCCGGGGAAGGATTTATTTCTTCCTGTTTTGTTAAAAAGTTGGTTTTTGGAAAAGATTCAGCCGCCTGAACAAAACAATTGGTTTGAAAGCGATACCAATTGGTTCGCTTCAAAACTCTGAAGCAACCGCTTTCTCAGTTCATTACGCCTGGACTGTCTTCAAATGGAATCAATTGAATTAGCAATTGATTTCTTTTGAAGGCTATAAGCAATCTGCAATGGTAAAATGAGCATTTTAGCTTGGTAGTGCCGTTTATGTTGTAAGTCTTGAAGCATACCAATTGGAACCGCTTTCAAACCAATTAATACGTCAGTCATACTGGCTTTGAATTAAATAATTGAATTCTTTATACGTTTAGTAATTTTTAGTTGTTGAACTTATTTTAAAAGTTACTCAATTTATTGTTTAAACAATACAGTAATTTAGTCTGCTTCTCCTTTAATATATATTTAGGTACCTATAGATTAAAATAAAACTATAATATATTATGTTAAGTGAAGCCACAACGCATTAGTCAAGGCTGCAACCATTAAGCTGTTTATTTTGATGATAATGATGATGATAATGATTTTAAGTGCCTATTGATTTCTAATCATCACTAATGATAAGTTTATTCAGCTCGTCATTTTATTTCTTTCGAAAACTTTACTGCTCCCATATTCTTAGCACGACTGAGTTTAAGATAGTCTAACATTAAAAAAGCTGAAAGCTGGTAAAACTGGAACTATAAAGTTTTCGAAACGTCAGCAAATAAAATAAAGCACACGATTAAAATTCACGAGTTATAGTTGTTTCGTTACAATGTGCAATAACCGCAAAGGCATCAGAAAATGTATTTTTTTTATATTTTTAAATGCATATTATTTTATCGTTTAAATATATAAACGAGCAGGAAAAAGGAACATTTACATGGAACATCGATTCGATTAGATCAATAAAAAAAAATCACACCCAACATACCTATTACGGCAAAAAAATATCACGTTTGTCCCACTCACTCCCAGATACGATCTTACAGATAGAGGAGAGAAAATATTGGAACAGGTATTTGGAATAGGTTTTGTAATGGACGTATTTGTACTCGTTTACTAGGGAGACTTTTAACACCGAATCTTTACAACAATCTTGAGTGTGATTGTTAAAAATAAAACATAGCAAAGTAATTTAAATATAAATTTCTAACGCAGGGTCTGAACAATAAGGGTTAGGAAGGTTGAAATTTTGCACAAGTTCCATAAGATTTTTTTGAAAATTTATCCCCTAAGAGGGTAAAACGTGGGTGCTTACTGTGCGTAGACGAAGTCTATTGGCTTGTTTATTGGAATGAAACAACATTAAACAGATTTAACTCGCGTATTTTATTATATTGGCTGACGTTTCGGAGCCTCTACAGATTCCATAATTGTAGCACGACTGACCTGACAATAGTCCTATGCTAAAGTCCAATGTATAATAACCGCGAAGGCAGAAATTATTAAGCTAGTTTATGTCACTAGTTTATGACAATAGTCTTATGCTAAAGTTAAGCTGACTTTAAAAGTCTATATAAACTATGAGTATGGAATGTGTAAAGTCTCCGAATCGTCAGCCAATATAATAAAATATGTGACTTAAATCCGTGTACAGTTGTTTCGTTCCAATATAATTATAATAACCGCGAAGGTATCAGAAATTATCATATTTAGTAGTTTCTGAATATTTAAACCTATACTTAGAAGTTTCTAAAACATTATCCAAAGTTTATAACTAGTAATATACGTACTTGTACCCACGTCCCACTGTTCCCTACATCCTGATTTTTCATTTTTACAAAAAGGTCAGGTCCCCTTCAGTTGGGGTTGTGTTGGGTTTTCCATACCGAGAATTTGGAACCCGAGTGACGGAGAGTAGAAAGTTTTTATTAGGGTACACTTGAGAATGAATATCCTTTGATTAGTTTTATATTCCGGAGTGTTTGCTGAAGGAATGGACCCTTAAATAAGTTTTGATATATCTAGGGGGCCTAGACAAGCTGCCAACATTTAAATTTAACGTTGAACGTTGGCACCAAATTGTATGGGATTTGACATCCACGAACGACTGCCACGTACGTTACAAACGTTCGCGGATGTCAAATCCCAAACATTTTGGTCGTTTCGTTTAACGTTATCGTTGAACGTTGGCACCTAGTCTACGCCCCGTATTATTTGAGTTTTGTGGGCCCTAAGTACATAACGGCTTGTTGGTTTAGTGCCTTAGTGGTCAGGACTTACGATGATACCGGAGGTTACGGGTTTGAATACTGCTAGCATATAATGTCAGTCTGATCGCTAACGTCTGTACCTATTTGAGTCTTGGATGTATTCATTTATTACCTATCTATGTATGTATAAATAAAAAAGTCTCACCGAAATGTAGGTATGTATGTACGCGCATAACTTCCGAATGACTGCACCATATTAATAATTCCTTTTCTGTAGTGTTTGTTTACGTCAGGACAATTTTTGTATAATAGCACCCGTGCAAATGCGGGGCGGGCAGCTAGTAATATTATTATGAGAGGTACTTTCTCGCGTGACAAAAAACCTTACATGCTAGTCCTTTTGGTTAATATATACTTAAATAAGTCTTCTTTATCATGAAAGTCGAAAGTGATATAAAATGTTGTTTATAAAAAGGTCCATAAATTACTTATGGTAATAGAATAATGTAGTAATTTTATTTGTAAACAACATCTTTGATAGATATTTATCCTTATTTTTATTTATATAATTATGTTGTTTATTCATAAGGAAAACGTACAATTTTGTAAATGGATAAAATTTCACCTTCCAAATAAACAGTATAGAGGAAGTTGTGTTTTATATTAATCTTTTTTATCTGTATTATATAGTAGAGAGGACTACAAGTTATCTTCTAAAAACAACAACGACAAAAAATAGGGGACAGCGAAAGATGCCAAAATCCCAATATATGTTATTTCCATTTCACTCGAAAATCACACATATCTCTGAAATATATAAAATTATATGACATCCGTTAAACGTTATATAGACAATCATATATATTTGTTTCCATTAAAAAAAAAAAACAGTAACCATAGTGATGTGCATTTTGATTCATTATCCAAGTTCCGAAAAATATTGAAATCGCTGTTTATAATCGATCCTGTTCATCTGTATTTTAGTTACGTACATTACTTGTGTTTACCTACTAACCTATGTTTTTCTTTCCTATTTATATGTACTTCTTGATGTAATAATATCTGTAAGCCAACCTATATATAATAAACTAGCTGTCCGCCCCGGCTTCGCGCGGATCCCTATTTTTATATAGCCTATGTTACTCACGAATAGTGTAGCTTCCTAACAGTGAAATCATTTTTCAAATCGGTCCAATACTTTTAAGCCTATTCATTACAACCAAACAAAGGTTTCCTCTTTATATATTAGTATAGATATAGATATAGACTAGCGGCCCGCCCCGACTTTGCACAGATTGCTTTTTTTTATAGTCTATGTCACTCGGGAATAGTATAGCTTCCTATCAGTAAATGAATTTTTGAAATCAGTCCAGCCGTTCTGGAGCCTATTCAATCCAAACAAACAAACCTTTTCTCATAATAATTTCTGATGCCTTCGCGGTTATTACACATTGGAATGAAACAACTATTAACGGATTTAACTCGCGTATTTTTATTTTATTTTAATTACTGACGTTTCGGATTCTTTACAGTTTCCATAATTGTAGCACGACTGAGTTGACAATAGTCCAACGCTAATAAAATAAAATAAAAATACGCGAGTTAAATCCGTTAATAGTTGTTCCATTCCAATGAAAGCCTTTTCTCTTTATAATATTAGTATAGATAAACTCATCCTTATTTTGCTATCAATTCCTTGCTCGACCGGTTTCCAAACTACAATACATGCACCAAATCAATACACCCTGGTTTTAGATAAGGCTTTATTCAAATCGCTGGGGTGGGGGATAATTCAGTCACTCGTAAAACGGGGCGGCAGTCGTAACTCGCATAACGACCCATCTAGACGTCTGGTGACAAGATGGCGGCGCGGGAAACAAAAGACGACCACCAATCAGGAGCTGGGAAGTTTTAAAAAGTTTCTTAAAGGTTATGTTCAGCGGCATTTCTGGGTTAACTGCTAATCTTTACCTTTACAGATAGCAGTTTTATATAAAACTAACTTCCACCTACGACTTCGTGTGCACACGATAAGCAACTCGTTTTGGGGGTGAGTTTTCAAAAATTCTTTCTCAGTGCTCTCCTACGTTATAAAAGGAAGCCCTGTGCAAAATTGCAAGATTCTAACCGTTATAGTTTCGGCCCTGCGTTGTTAAGTGACGGAGGTACTAAACGAATGTCGCTATACCTATATAACAAAATTGTTTTTAAGGGCTTTATAAAAAACTAGCAACCCGCCCTGGCTTCACACGGGTGTTATAAACCTTCTTGAATCACTCTACCTATTAAAAAAACCGCTTCAAAATCCGTTGCGTAGTTTTAAAGATTAAAAAGGGACAAACAGCGACAGCGACTTTGTTTTATATTATGTAGTGACGACTGTAAAATATAGGTACAGATAAAATTTTCCAGACTGATAATAACTAATTTTACGTAGAAATATAAATAACAAATTGACTTCATTGTTATCACGTTACAATCGAATACGATTGTTAGTCTGTATTTAAACGTCAGTTACGCCTTGCTTAGCTCGAACCAAATCGTTTTTTAATGACTTCTGATGATTTCGGGTAACTCATTGAAATGTAACGGATTTATATCGCGTAATTTACTGAATATTTAGTATATTGACGACCTGTCAGTATTAATTAAAATATCAACCTTAAATAAATTATGTCGGTCGGCTTAATAATAATAATATTAACAATGTTTTAAAAGCTTTGGGGATCCAATTAATGTAATTTCAATGCATAGTACATATATTTTTTTAAGGCTTTTTTTACCTATCGTATATACACAAAATTTTAAAAAATAATTCATTCATCAACTCAACTAGCATTTGTAAATCAAAACATGTAATGCGACATGTACATCTATTTTAAATTTTTTTTTTTTTTTTTTTATGACAATAAAGATATTTATTAAAGTCAATTCTAATTATAATTCATACATAAATGTCAAATTCACAACGCAGGCTTCGTCAATTAACAAATATCATAAAATCGGCAACAAGCTTCGTCAATATAAATGATTAGTACCTAAAACATTCATTGTATACCCCCATTCCGACACGTACCCGACCCAAAGGTTCCCATCACTGCAGCCGCGTTGCCGCGCTGGATCGCAATAGAAATCCGTTGGACCAGATACGATCCGGAACGAGGGTCACAGCCCTTCTCCCTAAGGCGACGTCCCAAAAGCCTGCACAAGTCCAAAGCCTCCATACCCCACGGACCCGCCGTCTCCACTGCAACTGGTACAAAGTCGTACATTGGTTCCAAAGCAGCATATTTCATGTGCTTCAGATGAGCCGCATGCTCTGCTGCGGACCCAGCCGAAACACATGTTTGGCTTAAATGGGACGGCGCAAAGGTGGAAACACATGTTGCGTCCCACAGAAGACACCGACCCTTTTGCCATGGAACCAATGTAAGACCATCCGGCCTCTTTCCGTCCGTACGACTCAAACCTGGAGGCTCCAGAACACAAGGCACATTGGCAGATACCAGGGCCCGGCGGATGATGTCATTAATGGCATGATGTCTAGGAAATCGACCCGCACTTCGCTGACAGCTTAAGCCATGGTGCCCGTTCTCCTCCACTATCTTTCCACAAATACAGTGGTGCACCTCACATACCTTGCAGCCTAACCTTAAAGCAGACGCTATACGAATCGAGTCGTTGTCCAACAGCGTACCAAGATTCGGTGAAGGCAACGCCTGCAACCAGGCCCCAGACTCTGGCTTTATGGCCGCCTTAAGACGCGCCACATCCACACCCACGGCCTCACCCAATAGCCCGTCACTGACATGCCTTGATAGAATATCGTCCCACCTTCGCTGCACGTGACGATCTTCAGGCAATTCACCACTCGGAACAAGGGTCGACCAAAAAGAGAGGGCCTCTGCCATGAAAGGTATTTGGACACTGTCACCGTGATATCCAAGAATGCGAGCGACAAGATCCAACACCCCATGACAAGAACCCAAAAAGGCACTTACACCCACATCCCTAACCCTGCGAACCCCCAAACCACCATGCCGAACCGGAAGTGCTGCCTGAGTCCACTGAGACTCATTGAGGCTTATATTAAGGATACCACTCCAATGTCATCCTGAGTGCGCCGTCCAATTGGCCTACCTCCTGCGGATACAACCAAGTTGGGGAAGTTCGGAGAATGTATGTTATCCGTGGCATCCCAAAACAATTGCGCAATAAAATTAAGGACACGTGCCTAGATAATTTTGCAAGTTTATTCCCCGCGGATTCCAGAGTCTCTTGCTTTGAACCAATAGCTAAGGGAACTCCGTCGGGAAATATGGGTGCCCCAAGAAGAGTCAAGGTAGATCTATCCAGTAATTTAAGGCCTGGGAGCACATGTTCAAACTCCGGAAGACTCGCAACGGCATCGGCAGTGAAGAGCTCACATTTAACCGGATTGATCTCCAATCCTATCGTTTTAAGCGCAGGCACCAATACTTCTAAGTCTCGTAGAACTTCCTCCGGTGTACCGCCAAGAACTCCGTCATCCAGGTACCATACATTCAGAGGAGACTTCATCCTATCGATTATCTTATGTATGGCAAGACAGAACACTAAGGGCCCCAACGGATCACCCTGCTGCGCCCCAACCTGGGAAGATATTAAATGGCCATTAAAGAAAAGGTTGCTCGGCGAAGAGTAACACTGATACAAAAACCGATAAAGGGATGGAATCCTATCCACAACTTCACTTAACATGACATCCCTCTCAATACTGTTAAAGGCATTCTTGATATCTATCTTAACTATAACTGTGTCGGTGCTCTGTTGTGCCAGAATAAACGAACGAGTTGCATGTATCGCCGCCTCACATCCTCGCACTGTTCCAAAACCTACTTGCTTTGGCTGCAAATAGCCAGCTGCTACATTCCGAACAGATCTACAAGCGAGTTTAGCGGTAAGACGACGAAGAGTGCTCCCCACAGCAATCGGTCTAATGCCCCCATCTCTCTTGCTTAGAGCGCACAGCGAAGCACCATACAAAAATGGAGATACCTCAGGATTTAGTAAACCTTTAAGAAGAAAATTGCACAAGTTAGTAAGAGAGTCGAGAAGCCGAGGTCCATTATCGCCTGCAGAGGGAGACGTCAGCTCCTTCAGGTGTTGTGGACGTAGCCATCCACGCCCCCTGCTGAACCGTTATAAAAAGAGCGCAGTGCATCTGCAACTTCAGAAGGAGTCACCGATATATGTGGGCTCGACTGGTCTGGCTCAGGAGGGAAAAACAGAGGACTTGAAGGAACAGGGTGTTTTCCTGCAGAGCGGCCAAAGTGTTACCATCTGACGGTGCTAGCGAAGAGTCCGATAAAAGCAATCTAACTGCGCCCCTCAAATCGCCATCATGAACTTTGGCTTCAATTCTGCGATACACCGAACCAGACCCACGCTCCACCTGATCAGGGAAATACAAATTGGACTCCTGAATATTAACTTTAACCTTTGAAGTTAATGACTTCTTCCCATTACATTCAGGCACTCTAAGTGCTGTAAAAGAGAAGGAAAGCAATGCAAACCAATCGCTAACACTGTTTGTTTGAAGACATGAGTCAATAATATCGGACAATTTCCCTGCTGCTAAATTCCTGGCGCCTTTGGGTATATGACGCAGAACATTTACCGTGGACCTAAGCAGAGGCAAATCTCCTAATTTGGCTGTCTGACTGGTTCCGTCACACTGGGACATGCTCTCAGCTCTCGCACTGACGACCACCCTTGGAACGGGACCAGCAACCAGCCGAGCATTGGGACTCGCAAGACCAGAACCATAAATGTTACCGACATCTTTATGAACACGGCTAATATGCACATTTAAACCCCTTGGTACGACGTACAATTTTGGTGACCCAGGACAATATGGGCAAGTAGCACGTGAAGGGCTGTTCATATTATTATTTTTGTTTTTATTCCTAAATAAAATAATTACATTTTGTAATCAGGAGAGAATAGGCATGAGATTACATTAAAATTTTACATTAAAGTTTATTTGTAAATAAATAAGTGTCTTGTTGAGAACCTACTTTGAGTAGGTTCTCAACAATGGATAATACACAAATAGGTATATAAAGATTCAGGCACAATTGATCGTATTTATCACACTCATATCTACATCTAGCAGGATTCTAACCTGCAACCTACGGTTTTGTAGTCACTGACAAGCTTTCAAAACATGGGCCAAAAACAAAACAATTTTTTATAAAAAGAAAATCCAAAAAAAAACGCTTAAACGCCACGTCTATTCATTCCCATAAAAAGTCCCGAAGCAAAATGACAAATACGTCAAATCACTCAACCATTTGTCCCGCCAAATTCGGGTTCCCTCACTGCGTACGATTTTTCAAAATAAAATATATTGCTACCCATACGGGCTCGGCTTACTCGGGTTCCGTATCGATTTGATATAATCTTTCGCCTCCTTCCGGGCATGTGGGCACAATCCGATTTGCTGCCAGTCTTGTATGCTTAAATATTGATTCTGAAGACCTAATGAAAAAGAGTATAAATGGAGAAGTTAATTTCTGAAGCCTTCGCGGTTATTACTTCTGCCTGCAATATCGCCTGCGCACGATAAGCACCCCCGTTTTACCCCTAAAGGGGATGCATTTTCGAAAATCCTGTCTTAAGTCTCTCCTACGTTTTAAACGGAATCCCAGTGCAAATTTTCAAGTTTTTAACCCTATTAGTTTAGGCTCTGCGTTGATGTCAGTCATTAAGTCAACTTCTCTTTTGATATAGGTAATTATGTAGTACTAGCTTCTGCCCGCGACTTCGTCCGCGTGGAACTCCTCCTTTTTGCAGTCGGTTAAAAAGTAGCCTATGTTCTTTCTCAGGCTCCAGACTTTCTTTGTACCAAATTTCATTTAAATCGGTCCAGTAGTTTTAGCGTGAAAGCGTAACAGACAGACAGACAGACAGACAGAGTTACTTTCGCATTTATAATATTAGTAGGGATGTATAGATATACTATATACCACAGCATAGCCATAGACTGATAGTACTTTATAACCACTTCCAGTTTATTTCTAAAGTGTATTTTAAGATTCAATTCAATTTAAGTTACATTTCTAAACCAATTTATACATAATGGTTGTTAAATAAAAATCGCAGGTACCTACAAGAATAATGAAAGCAACCACTTAGACTATTTACTTTAATTCCACAAATTTCCAATCTAAAATGAAATAATGTTTACAGTCTTGATTAAACATCGGGAAAGTTATCTCAAATATTTAATGATTAAACCAATTACTTAAGACAAGGAGAAAACAAAAGAAAACTCCATTTGAACCCTTAATAGTGAACTTAGATTAACCGACAGATAAACTTTAAATAAACAAGTTTAGAGAGTTATTTAATGGAATACTATCACGAACATAAAGGTCTGTAGGCTTCTTGAATTCAAAACAACTCGACATGAGGTTTTGCTTGGCTTTTGGCCTCGCACTTGTCTATACTTAATATACTTAATAATAATATAATAAAGAGAAAAGGTTTTTTTATTTGTTTGGATGAATAGGCCCCAAAACTGTTGGGAAGCTACACTATTGCCAAGTGTCATCCCTACTAATATTATAAATGCCAAAGTAACTCTGTCTGTCTGTCTGTCTGTTACGCTTTCACGCTAAAACTACTGGACCGATTTAAATGAAATTTGGCACAAAGAAAGTCTAGAGCCTGAGAAAGGACATAGGCTACTTTTTAACCGACTGCAAAAAAGGAGGAGTTCCACGCGGACGAAGTCGCGGGCAGAAGCTAGTACTTAATATACTTAATAATAATATAATAAAGAGAAAAGGTTTTTTTATTTGTTTGGATTGAATAGGCCCCAAAACGATTGGACCGATTTGAAAAAAATTTCATTGTTGGGAAGCTACACTATTGCCGAGTGTCATCGGCTGTAAAAAAAAGAGATCCGTGCGAAAGCGGGGACGGACAGCTAGTATTTAAATAATTAAACGAGATTTGCTTTCTTTTCTAAGTTTAGTATATATTGAAGTACAGTTGGCCTGTAGTTTGCTGGAAGGCTTTACTGAAAAACAAAACTATATTCGTGACGTCACGAACCCCCACTCTACAACTTAACAAGCAAATATCTTAGTCATTCATTATTCGATTGAGAAAAGAAAAAATATGTGTCCCTTAATTTTTGGTAGTCTACTTAATGGACAAAAAATATGTCATGCCTATTGAGCAAAGTTTTCAAGGTTATACAGGCTTAAAATTGTCTGATGCCTTCGCGGTTATACATTGGAATGAAACAACTTTAGACGGATTTAACTCACGTATTGGCTGACTGAGCCTTTACAGATTCCATAATCGTAGCACGACTGAGCTGACAATAGTCTGCTAAAGTTTCATTCCAATTATCCACGCTTGTAACAAAAATAAATAAAGTAACTCATTTTCGTAACTGCCAGGGGCCGCTTCCTTAATTTTGTGTGAGCCCTTAACGTTTTCGTTTCATTGCGGGTACAGTAGGTATGTGAATAGCACTCGTTTCGGAAGGGTCTGACGGTTTGTCCATAGACATTGTACAGATTATAGAAGTCCCTCTCCCATTTTTTGTTAATTATTTGAAGTCCCTTTGTTCCATTTTTTTGTTAAATAGTCATTTTTTTTCTCATTGTACATTTGTCGCAAACAAATGTCTTTCTACTAAGCATATTATCTTAGTAATTATGGCGCTAGGAACGTTCCCTATCTATACTAATCTATACTATCTATACTAATCTATACTAATATTATAAATGCGAAAGTAACTCTGTCTGTCTGTCTGTTACGCTTTCACGCTAAAACTACTGGACCGATTTAAATGAAATTTGGTACAGAGAAAGTCTGGAACCTGAGAAAGGACATAGGTCACTTTTTAACCGACTGCAAAAAAGGAGGAGTTCCACGCGGACGAAGTCGCGGGCAGAAGCTAGTTTCCTATATATTTTATTGTAAAATAGTTTATGCGTAGAATGAAACATAAATCTATCTTTATATAAAATAACATAACATAGCAGGGCCTAAAATATAAGGGTTAGAAACTTGAATTGCACAGGAGATTTTCTTTTAAAACATAAGGGAAGTAATAAAGGATTTTTGAAAAAAAAAAACTACGGGTACTTATTTTGCGCAGAGGAATTTGCGGGCAGAACTCTAGCTTTTGAATTATCATATACCATTAACTGATATAGAAATGACGATCATACTGAAAACCACAAAAAAATAAGAAATTAAATTGATGTATGAAAGGCCAAGTCTATGTGATTCCAAGTCTATGGTACTGACGAGTCCGAAATACAGTAGGAATGAAATTATACCGCAATTTGCATTTCTTGTGGAAAATTAAGGATACAGTGAGTTGGAATTCACTTCTACATACAACCTCGCCTCCTTACTGTACCCGCCACTGCAACCAGTCATACCTCACTAAATAGTATAAAACAAAGTCGCTGTCGCTGTCCGGCCCTATGTATGCTTAAATCTTAAAAACTACGCAAAAGATTTTGAAGCGGTTTTTTTTATTCGAGAGGAAGGTTTATAGTACCGTGAGAAGCCGGGGCGGGTCGCTACTATTAGAAAAAAGTAATGCGTGGTCATAGGTACCTACATAAAAAAAATATACGCGTCGAGCGTCCTCCGTTTTTTTCGTCGGTTGATAAAACAACTATAACGGAATAATTCCTGGGGGCCTAGACAAGTGCCCAACGATCAACGTAAACGTTAAACGAAACGCTTCAAAATGTATGGGATTTGACAGCCGCGAACGTTCGTGACGTCATCTCGTCCAAACGAGTAGAGAGGGGTTAGACAAGTCCCATTTTTGAATTCGTTCAGACGCTGAACGCAAGAAAGCGTTTATGGCGATTGCAAATTCCCATACATGAGGTTAGCCAACAACCACTTTTGACAATCGTAAACGCCCACGAACGATCACCGTGAACGCCGAGCTGGCGTCCACTCGACCCTGGACGTAAACGATTCAAAATGGCGGGTCTTCGATCAGCTGTTGATAATACGCAGTAGATAATTTGCTTTGATGTAAAAAAAAATGTAAATAATTACACATTCCTAGGTTCAAATGATTTATTTATTTAGTATTTATTTATTATACTCTTTATATATTATTATCAATTAAAATAAAGTGACGTCTAAATAGAAAATTAAGAATTGCACCTAGTGTTAGTTAGTAGACCTATATAAATTATTTTTACACATTTTCCACTGTTTCTTCGCTCTTATTGGTCACAGCGTGATGTTATATAGCCTAAAGCCTACCTCGATAAATGGTCTATGCAACAAAAAAAGATTTTTTCAATTCGAACCAGTAGTTCCTGAGATTAGCGCGTTCAAACAAACTCTTTAGCTTTATAATATTAGTATAGACTATAGATTTATTAATAGTAATTTATACCTACACACAATGAAATAGGTAGGTAGGTACCTTTACTTTTCATATAGTAGGTAGGTATATAATATAAAAGCTGCTTATAATTTCACATAAAAACATACTTACTTACTGACTGCAATAAAGCTAAATACCTATAGGTATCAACATAATGTAAATTGTGTCCATAGGTTTAATTATGTTATTGATTGGTCTTTGCAGATTCTTCGTACCTTCTCTTATTTATTTTGGCGTTAGAGTCCTAGGTAACAAATAAGCTGTAGGGACCTACCTTACTAGATTATTATTTTTATGTATATGTATACTATCACAACTACCTACCTCCTTCGTACTTACCTAGTTCTAATGATTTAGTTAGAGATAACAGAAAAAAATCAACTTGCCTGGTTTAGTGGGTGGTAGCACATTGCGATGATACATAAATGAATAAAAAAAACTTATTTTTCTAATAAGGATAGGCAGATCTATACTATTTCTCTTCACCTAAGTTCCTTTTGATTTATAAACTAACAGATTTGTGATAGCAATTAGTTTTATTATTTTCAATAATTGATGTGAATGCCAAATTAAAATTATAATATTTTATATGCCACGCCACACATGATACACATATTACTATTTTGTCATCAAGTCAAGTGGAGCTACAAAATACAAACTTATATAAGTACTTACAATAGCAAATAAATAGTTAATTAACAAGTTAGGGCTATTGGGTAATTTGTACACACAAATATTATTTACCATGTGACTTATTTAGTTAACTACAGCCTATTGGCAAATATCTTTTAGAAATAAACAATTATTCATACAAAGACAAAAATTATTAGGTTACAAAATATTCTTTAAATAATCAATCCCATACTTACTTATATTTCACTTATCTCTTAAATACCATCAAAATTTATATAAATAATTAATTACTTAATGCCTAAAATAAAACAATTGGTACTTAGTAAAATATGAATGTATTTATAAGGTGAATGCAGTTTTCCAATATGACCACGGCTGCTGATCCAGATCTTAAATACAGAATCAGGATTTCATGAGGAGCAATACACAAAACATTATGTGCAAGACAGACTTTGTATTGTGCTTAATATTCAGTGGAAGTATGTGTGATTGAAACCAGGACACATCATTGCCAACCCGAGGCGACCAGCCCAATATATCTTGCACTACATGGTCAACATGACACTCAACGCTCTTCTCAGTCAGTGATATTCCTGCAGAAGAAAACAGCACAGATCAGATTTTGGTGTTATTGCCAACCAACAAAGGGCAATACTTAATTCCTAAATAACCTGTAGGTGCTTACCTATTATATATATATACAAGTTAAAACATAATAAAGGAACATATGGGTTCATAATTATATTTAGTACCTACTATGTATTCATAATTTACATGGTGATAGGTAGTCAGATATTTTACCTACTTTTTGATATAACTTATGATTTATTTATTTCTTACTTGTTTAATTAATTCTAATGTTTTATTGACTTATTTCTATACATAATTCAAAACTAATAGATTTGGTGTCGCGAACAAGTAGGTAGGAGGTACCTACTATGTTTGCAATAAAGAGAATAACATGATTATTGATTATGATAAAGTGTGGCTACAAACCGACGTCACTGTATTAAAATTGAAGTTAACATAATTCTCTAGGTACTTAAGCAGGTGTAATGTATAACAAAATCACACTCAGGCATAGCTTTTAACTGGACCCGCGTTGAGTCGTGACGGTACTATAGACATAGTTACGCCTAGAGAAACACTCACTGCACATCAACTTGTCTTATAACTCTTCACTTGCCGTTAATAAACTTATCATGATTACCTATTTATTATAAACACATAATTAGCGGAAAAATAATCGTTAATCAATATAATAATTCGATGTGACAGGTGACTTCGTACAAAAGTCAATGACAGTCCACGTAATTAAAAGCGTTCAGAAACTATTCAAAGTACCAAATCGATCGAAAAAATTATCAAAACGCAATACTTTTATATTCATTCTAAAATATTATTAGCTTTATTTAATATAATTATATATATATAAAGCATATATCATGTACTTATTTGAAGGATACTTTAGTAAGTGTTTTTCAAAAGAAACATCCGTTGTAAAATACTTATATACGACTAATTGCGCTAAGCAAACTGATAGAACTGTGAAAATATTAATAGTAATAATTTTAGGTACATAAAAGTATTAGATGGAGCGTTTAAATTTAAAATAATTACGTAAATAACTTGTTATTTACCGCGTCGTAAAAATCTCTTTTAAAAGTGACGTCACCTTTCGATTTTGACATTTCAAAAATCGTAACCATAGACAATATTTAACTTTTTGGCGTTTATCGCGATCGCCTGAACGTTTATCGCTATTGCTGCACCTTGTCTAACTAAAGTTTGGCGTAAACGTTCCGGCGTTTGCAATTGTCGCCGGCAGAAAGCGTTTGACGTTCGGGCACTTGTCTAGCCCCCCTGATCCTTTCGAAAAAGGCTTTACGTTTAAAAGTACTTTTTTATATCTATTTCCTAATAAATGATTTGATTTGATGATTTGATATGTTTTGCCCTTCGGCGTACAAATAACATGTAACCTAGTTACTTTACTAGAGAAACCAAATATTATCTTGTTCTTAATAAAATAAAAAAAGCTCTTGGCCTTTTCATCACAAACGTTGGTAGTTATAAAAAATACATTGTAATAAAAACCGTTTTTGTAACTGGTTACAAAAGGCAGTTACGAAAAGAGAGCAAACGGTAACGTACGATTAACGAGTACCTAACTTCAATAAAATACGTTTGAAGTGGAAAGAAAACCTTTTCAACAGAATTACCGAATATATAATACTTATAATAATATGAGAAAACCGTAAAAGTAAAACGCCGGGTACGAAATTTATGACAAATAGACCGAGAAGCCTTTTACAGCCTCACATCGTCACATTACAAAACCAATACAAATGAAATAAAATAATTTTATAATTTCTGATGCCTTCGTGGTTATTACACATTGGATAAAACAATTAAAACGGCTTTAACTAGCGTATTTT
Organism: Polylopha cassiicola; assembly: GCA_038024825.1. Lineage (NCBI taxonomy): Eukaryota > Metazoa > Arthropoda > Insecta > Lepidoptera > Tortricidae > Polylopha > Polylopha cassiicola. Next base: position 10,325,475 of record CP149060.1, on the reverse strand, counting down.
ATTTTAATGTTTGCTGACGTCTCGAAAACTTTATAGTTCCCATATTCGACTGCAAAACATGTGATAACCACGAAAGCAACTGAAATCATTAATTATTGTAAGTTTAATAACCGCAAAGGCATTGGAAGGCACATTAAATTATTATTGTATGTGGTTAGAATATTTACCTCTGCCTCTCGGTTTTTAAATACGTGCTCTGAACTTAATACCGTGACCATTTTTGTATAAATACGAGAATATTTATTTAATTTGAATTGTATTTTATTTAAATAATTAGTACACTGTACATTTTACGAAGTTTCAGATTTCATTAATTTAATAGCACAGGCTGTTTAATAAAATACTTGGAACACATAACAACCTGAAATATTGTTATAAAGTAATCTGGAAATAATAAGGCAGTTAAAATTACTTTTGTATATTTTTCTTTTATTTTTTATAAGGAAAATGTATCTAAAAACTCTTATACCTAGTACAAAGTAAGTAGGAAACTAAATCCATTTATTTTCCTACTTACTTTATTACCTATACAAAAATATGTCTAAAGCAAAGAATAAAAAATGTTCTTAGAAAACAACTAAGTACCTACTTAGACAACCTAACAGTATTTCAGATATCATGAATTTCCTTCACAAATCAAGATAATTTCATCACTGCTAAAAATAAAAACAAAAATATATTTCGCAAAAGAAAAAGAACCTAATACGTTTTCAGTAAACATCCAGAAAATAATACTTTTATAAATAGCAACAAAGTTTCTGAACCTTGGGAATATAATGAAAAGATGTTTTCAGGATTAAAAATTCAATGACGACACGAAATATTTTCGGCGTCGAAAAAAAGTTCGACAAAGAACTCCAACTTTCTGAACAATCCTGTAAACCTATTGTTAAAAGTTCACGAAATAACTAACAATAACAAGGGGTGCAGATTGCTAAATTCGCAGTGGAAAATATAAGTTCCCCGGGGCACCGTCGGCGTGTTTACCCCATGGGTGGGAAAAATATTTACCCTGTTGGTAGATCGTCAGTGTTTGGTTTCAATTTGAAGCTGCATGGAAAGTTTGTACGGAAACATGATTCAGCCCAAAATTGATCTTCGGTTTTCTAAATTTATCCAAGACTAGCTGTGCCCACGACTTCGTCCGCGTGGAATATTTAATTTCCCCGTTTTTTACACATTGTCCACTGTTTCTGCGCTCCTATTGGTCGCAGCGTGATGTTTTATAGCCTACTAGCTTCCGCCCGCGACTTCGTCCACGTAGAACTCCTCCTTTTTTGCAGTCGGTTAAAAAGTAGCCTATGTTCTTTCTCAGGCTCCAAACTTTCTTTGTACCAAATTTCATATAAATCGGTCCAGTAGTTTTAGCGTGAAAGCGTAACAGACAGACAGACAGACAGACAGAGTTACTTTCGCATTTATAATATTAGTTAGGATAAAGCCTTCCTCGATAAATGGTCTATCCAGCAAAAAAGTTTTTTTCAATTCGAACCAGTAGTTCCTGAGATCAGCGCGTTCAAACAAACAAACAAACAAACTCTTCAGCTTTATAATATGTCTCTCAAAGAGATAAGCAGTTTTTCAAGTAATCATGGCTTTATAATATATCTCTCAATCTCTCAAAGAGAGAAACAGTTTTTCCCGTAATCATGACTGGACCTTTTCAATGTTTCATGACTAATCATCAGAAGGAAACCATCAAGATCAATGAGCCAGGAAATAAAGAATGAACTTTTGTGAGTAAGTAGGTAATAATCAGTTTCTCGACGATGGTTTGCTCACTTAATACTTAATCAATCAAATTTAGACACAGAAACGTACAAAAATATATTCAATTTTTATGTTTAACTAACTCCCCCGGCTTTGCACGAGTGCCATTATACAAACATTGTCCTAACATGAACGATTACAGCAAACTAGCTGTACGCCCCGGCTTCGCACGGATCCGTTTTTTTATAGCCTATGTCACTCGTGAATAGTGTAGCTTCCCAACAGTGAAAGAATTTTTCAAAACGATCCAGTCATTCTGGAGCCTATTAAATTTTTATTATTATATTAGTATAGAAAAGGAATTAATGATATCTTCCTTGCATCAAAAATAACTTCGAAATCATCAGAAATTATTAAGGTACAAAAGTACCTAACTATATCTAACTGTATTTCCATTTACTAGATTGCCATGTCAACTTTACGACACTTTTTTTATTTTGATGTGTAAAAAACAGCGCTATTTCTCCAAATCGCCTAGACGCATATCTATCAAGATAACCCCTTTATCACCAATCAAACCGGGACTATAAACACAGGCAAACATCCAGACAGGCAATGAAAAAGAATATAAAATTACACATAAAATTTATGACATCGATGCCCCCAGATTGTGGGATTGAGACAGTTGCCTCAGTCGTCACTTTAACTTAAAAGTAACTTTGTGAGGCCTTAGAGTGAGTTAAATTTCACAGAAAAATCACTATAAGTAATTGTATTTCAGTAAAATATTGCTAAATTCGCGTTGTGTAAAATAAGGGGACCAATACAAGGTGCCAAAGTTCAACGTTAACGCTGAACGTTGGCACCAAAATGTATGGGATTTGACATCCGCGAACGACTGTCACATACGTCACAAACGTTCGTGGATGTCAAATCCCATACATTTTAATTGTTTCGTTTAACGTTAACGTTGAACGTTGGCTTGTCTACGCTCCAAGGTCTCAGCAATTGTTTCACCAATCAACACGAGAGTTGGACCTTTAATACGACGCGCATTTAGCGGATCACAGACTCAAAATTTACTGTTTACAATTACTTTAGGTCAAGAATAACTATTTTATGACATAAATCCACAGTGAACATGACTCCAAACTCCAAAATTTGTATCGCCCTAACAATAAAAAGAAGTCTGGAATTCTTATGAAGGTATAGTGGGTTTACCACTATACCTACATACTTCCTTCTTCAAGTACTTTACAAGGCTTACCTACCTATTAACATGTTATAAGTTCCAAATAGGAATAAATGCTCCTAATTGGAATGAAACAACTATTAACGAATTTAACTCACGTATTTTTATTTTATTTTATTTGCTGACGTTTCGGATACTTTACAGTTTCCATAATCGTAGCACGACTGAGCTGACAATAGTCTAACGCTAAAGTCTAGTTGTTTCATTCCAATGTGTAATAACCGCTAAGGCATCAGAATTTTTTATGCTCCTAATTCCTTGTTTAATAAGGAAAAATAAAAGTAGTCTCAAGAACGCTCTAAGTAGGTACTGATTTTGCTTGTTAGAGTATTTTCACTTGTTTCGTTATTAAATAATTTTACTTGTTAACGTAAAAGTTTGTAGGAACAAGTGGGTATTTGTTAATTGTACCCAAAATTCCGGAACAAAACGGCAAAAGGAATGAAACTCAATATTATGATTAATTGATTAGGCATTGAAAATTATCAAAAACATAAATAAGTATTAAATGGATATATAGCTAATTACATTCCCGACTTATTCACATCAAAATTGGTTCATCCGTTCGGGATTCACGTCAAGCTTATAACACCCCGTCGTTTTTTCGTCTAGGGTTAAAAAAGCACAATCTAATTAAGACGTCTATTTCTGAGAATAGCTCAGGTTTCAGACTCAGCAAAATTAGACAATTTTCCCAAATTATTTTCTACTAAAATAGTAATTATATTATTGTATTTCGCATGTGTGAAGTGTCTGTCACTCAAGACGTCTGTCTCAGGCTCAAAGTGTCGACATTATTCTAACACTCGCCTCGTATTTCAAACAGTACCTTAATTATAATTTAACAAGATGTTATTATAAATAAGCGGTAGCATTTCAAACTACATTTTGCAAACGTTTACGAGTATAAAAGGAAATGATAAATGTTTATAACGATGAGTAAATTGGGAGGAAAAACTACTAGTTTACCCCGAACTGTGACCTGTGCCTGATAGATATTTTTATTTTTGAACTTACAAATCCCATTTCTTTCATTTAATAGGTAAGTACCTCAAACCATCCCTACTAATATTATAAATGCGAAAGTAACTCTGTCTGTCTGTCTGTCTGTCTGTTACGCTTTCACGCTAAAACTACTAGACCGATTTAAATGAAATTTGGTACAAAGAAAGTCTGGAGCCTGAGAAAGGACATAGGCCTTTTAGGATTTTTAGGATTTTTAACCGACTGCCAAAAAGGAGGAGTTCCACGTGGACGAAGTCGCGGGCAGAAGCTAGTGTTTTCTATAAATTTTCTCCTCTTTCATTAAGTCGTTCGACCATGTTGTCTTAAGTATCTTTTTTTTTTCAAATGCCTTGTTAGCCCCGTGTATCTTTGTAGCCCTTTCCGAGATTATGCTTAAATTCAAACTTGACAATTTGTCAAGGACATCTACTTGCTTTCCAAATTTCATAGAGATCAATTTTCAAATTAGATTATATCAATAAAACATACAGTTATTATTTGGCACTAATACTTGTAAAATAATCACAAATAAATTAAGAAATATTAACGAAAATACTATAGTTCCAAACAAGCGAAATCAGTACTTACAGCATTCTCAGACTACTTTTTTTTAGGCGCTGTTATAGCATCAATTATTCCTATATCTATCTTATAATCAACTTGTACATGTTAAAAAGCCTTATAACGTACTTGAGGAACAAGAACATCATTAGTATTCAGACAGCCTACTCAGACTTTTACTTTTATTTGCTTTTTGATTACGAAAACATATCTTAAGGCAGCTAATGTATCGATTTCAAATGTCGCCACTTGTGAAACCTGTCACCACCAGACCGGAGACACAAAAGATCGTTCAACTTAAAAGCAATTCAGACAAATTAGTTCCCCTATAAACCTTAATGAATTAACGTTTTCAACGGCACAAATTCTTTTGAATTCGACTCGCCTTCAACCTTTGCAAGACGGTACAAAAGATCTTTGTGGAAATTTTCTAGGGACGTTTTTTCAGCGCAAACATTGCCGTGTTACTGTTAATGGAAGTGACATTGATGGATTCCGGTGGTTATAAAACTCGCTCTGTTTTAAGTTTGGAAATGCTTCTTAGGTTTGTTGTGTTGGGGTGTTTTTTGCAGCAATTTTTCAGAAACGCAGATTAAGCTCGTTTGTGAGCTAGTTTTGTTTGGAAATGCTTCTTAATTTTGCTGTATTTTCTTGAATTGCTTGAGATTTTTTTGCAGTATTTTTTTACGGAAATGCAGATTAAGATAACTTGTTTGTAATGCAAGTTTGTCTTGTGACTAGATTAGTTAAGATGTTGGTACCATTATATAGACATTTTGAGTAGGTATCTAAAAGACGATAAGTGATAATAATCCTGTAATTATAATATTATGAAAAAAGAATGTAAATTTAGTAAATATCATATTTATAACCAATTCCTAATAATTAGGAATTTAAAGGCTAATCAATAAGTTAATTGACCTACCATAAATTTTATCGTTAATATTATAAATTTATCGAGGAAGGCTTTAGGCTATATAACATCACGCTGCGACCAATGGGAGCAAAGAAACAGTGGAAAATGTGTAAAAAACGGGGAAAATATGAAGCCTATGAAGAATTACTATTCCACGGGGACGAAGTCGCGTGCACAGCTAGTCGTTACATAAACTTTCACTTGAATATACTCTTAAAAAAAAATTGTATTAATCGTGCTATTTATTATTTACCATAAGATTAAAAAGGGCGTTTTCGCCATATTTTATATTTGAACTCGTGCATACAATATTACTCCCTTGACGGAAACACACGCCCAGATCGTAAATAAAAGATAAAGAATAGAATTAATGTAAATTACGAAATAAATCTAATACGACATTCATTTCCTTCCACTTGATAATATGCCCATTCGCCACAATAACTCGATCTTACCCCACTCAACCACCTTTCAAAAATTACAGCAAAATTTCCACACGAAACCGATTCATCCTCATTTGAATCTTATCTCTTTATGAATAACGTCCAAATTGGCGCGTGCGCATTCTAGACGTGTCACGGTTTGCAACGGTTTTATTTGCGCTTGGAAAAAATTACGTGATTCATTTTATGCCTTACGCGATTGTAATAGAGTGCAGTCGAGGTGATGTTATCAGTCAGGTGGAACGGTCGTTTGGTTCTGGCAATAAGGGTAACTGTCACAATACGTGTACCTCTGACATACTTGAAATGGGAATAATTCTCGTGACATCTTCCTCGGGTATTTCTTCGGGGCGTGATTTTTAAAAGGTTACCCATTTTGCGCGTTTTTACTTCATCCGATGCGCACTTTCGTCGAGTGAACAATGACACCGTGTCACTCATCATTTTTGTCACGTTTTGTTTTTATTTTCTCGATACTGATTTTGATAGAGAGAATGATTGTGAAATAAAGGATAGTCTAGGAGTATTGAATTAACTTGAATAATAAATTTCCAATTATGTAACACTAGCGGCCCGTCCCGGGTTCGCCCGGATCCCTTTTTTTATAGCCTTCACTCGGAAATAGCGTAGCTTTAAAACAGTGAAAGAATTTTTCAAATCGGACCATACGGATCCAAACAAACAAACAAACTATCCTTTATAATATTAGTATAGAAGTATAGATTTTAGAATGAAACAGTTATAACGGTCTTGACTTTTAGTTATTTTTCTTAATTTGCTAGCGTTTCGAAAACTTTACAGTTCCTTGGAATGAAACAACTATTAACGGATTTAACTCGCGTATTTTTATTTTATTTTATTTGCTGACATTTCGGATTCTTTACAGTTTCTATAATCGTAGCACGACTGAGCTGACAATAGTCTAACACTAAAGTTTACAGTTCCTATTCATGGCACAACTGAGCCAATGAAAGTAAATTTAGCGTTAGACTTTTTTTTAATAAAATAAGTTAAATCCGTTATATTTCATTTCAATGTGTAATAACCGCCAAGGCATCAGAAATTATTACATATAACGCGGCTTTTCTAAATAAACGATTCTTGTAATGAAAACATATACGAATAATAAGATCAGAATAAACATACTTATATGTAGAAAATACAAAACTGATAGACTGATGTCAAGATATAGCCAAAACTAGTCGAACTAAAATAACATATTAAAATCGAATAGATAATTATAACGTTAGTGGACTAAGAATTTTTTTTTTTTTTATACTAGTGGTCCCGGCAGACTTCGTCCTGCCCGGCAAAGAAGCAATGTAGCGGCATTAAATCAATCGATTTGACAGCTGTCATTGTTGCGCTTTGTTAAAAGTACTATTTTTAACAAATGAGCTAAATATTTTTTTTTACTGGATCGGGATGAAAAGTATCCTATGTCGTTTTCCTGACTCTAAGCTACCTCCCCGCCAATTTTCAGCCAAATCAGTTCAGCCGTTCTCGAGTTATAAACGGGGTAACTAACACAACTTTCTTTTATATATATAGATTATTACAAGATTCGTTAAAATAAATATATAACCACGACCACACTTAACTATCAAGAGTTCTCGAAAGAATATAAGTATCAATCGAATTTCTAATAAAAATCGAAATTTGAATATCTATGGTTCAATACCATTAGTTTTTTTAATGCTAATGACATTCGTACAAATATATAGGTACTATTATTATTATTAAATATGTATGCCGCAAGGCTAGACATGTTGGACTATATAAAATTATAATATAAGATCTAATCAATGGATGTAGGTACTTACATATGTTCTAACAAATAAATGTCTTTATCTTTATCTTTATGTACTCATATCTTTTTTTGTTAAGGCTTCGTCTGTAACTTGAAGCCCTAACTTATTTCCTGTTTTTAATTTCGCCCAAAAAGTTGAAAATTGTAATCAGCAAGTCTGAGGCCGTAAGAGGTCTGCTTGCTATAACATCTGAAATCTGAATTGGAATACTCATAATTCTTAACCGTACAGTGTTTGCGACGCTCATTCGTGTAACCCTGCTTTATGAGTTTTATGTCAGGCAGTTAATAATGATATACTGGGTTACGCCGCTTTGTTACGCGACCGTCTCTCATAGATTTAGAATGTTATGTGTCTTTGCTCTTTGGTCGTAAAATATCAATATTGGTGGTAAGTGATTGAGTTGTTGTAGATATGAAATTTAATGCTTGAGAAAGATAATACCTAAGTACCCGTTTAGATGATATTTTTGCTATTATGTTATTTAATATTATGACCTCTAATATCCACGTAAAGTTAAAAAGTAATATACTGCTCTTTTAATGAGATCGATCTTCTTTTGATAAATATTCGAGTATTTTTATAAAAAAAGTTAAAAATCTTCTTTATAATATTATTACAAACAAGAATATTTTCCGGGATAAAACTATGTTTTACTTGGAACTATATAGTATTCGTTAATAAACTTAGGGGTAGAATTCCGAAAAACCTTTTTTATCAGACGCCTACGTCATACAAAAAACACACCCTCCAAATTTCAGGTCTACGATCAGTAGTTTAAGCTAAGCAAGTATCTCTTAGTAATTCAAGACGAAGGATTTTATATATAACTAGCGACCCGCCCCGGCTTCACACGGGTGCTATATACCTTCCTCTTGAATCACTCTATCTATTAAAAAAACCGCTTCAAAATCCGTTGCGTAGTTTTAAAGAATTAAGCATACATAGGGATATAGGGACAGAAAAAGCGACTTTGTTTTATAGTATGTAGTGATTATATAGGATTGTAGATATATCTAGAAATATATACTTTCGTATTAACTTACAACGAAAAAATAGTACTTAGTCCATTATCATTATATCTTTATGGCAAAGATCCAAAAGTGGATCAATGTCAAAAGATTTGGTGACAAATGGACCCCGTGTGATGGATGGAGAGGCAATCTTCACTAAGTGTTGACGTCACTGGATCTATACTAATATTATAAAGAGGAAAGGTTTGTTTGTTTGTTTGGTTTGATTGTTTGGCGATTTGAAAAATTCTTTCACTGTTGAGAAGCTACTTACCGAGTGACATAGGCTATAAAAAAAGGGATCCGTGCGAAGACGGGGCGGACCGCTAGTATTTTATAAAGATAACTACTGAAAAACATTAGCAAAAAAAATTTATGTTATTTCCCTATGAATTTTGAAACTCAAAATATATCTATGATAATAATTTCCGATGCCTTCACGGTTAGGTATTACACAAAACAATTATAACGGATTTAAGTATTTTATTTTATTTGTTGACGTTTCTAAATCTTTACAGTTCCCATATTCGTAGTACGACTGAGCTGACGAAGGACTTTAACGTTAGATTTTCGTCAGCTCAGTCGTGCTTAGATTTATTTTCCGTAAGCATAAAAAAAAAATTATTGGATAGGTACAGGTATTTTACAATAAGAACGAAAATCACGTTTAAAATGCATGTACACATTTTCAGATTTTTTCAAAACAGTTTTATGCTATAAAATTCAAAATAAACATATTGAAGAAGTACCTGTAAAAATTCTGACCTTTAAATTTTAGAGGTCCTCGGTACATTACAAATACTAATCCTAAAACGAATTACTTATTTCAAAGTAGCAAAATAACATTTTTCTTTTAACAATCGAACGTAGCCCACGGCATTCCTTTGACATTAAATTGATACCAATAATAATAGGATTTCATTCCAAGTATTAAAAAGGAATCCCTCAAGAGAATCGTATATTTTAAAGATAAAATTGACAGCTGGATCATTATCGGCACGATTACCCTAATCTTTTTATTCGTTACTTTATGACCAGTTATAAAATATTTATTATTATTTTAATCTGATTCTTTCGTGGTTATTACACATTGGAATGAAACTACTGGGCGGATCTTTGAGCCTTTAACACGCCGTCATTGTCCGCCCTAGATATATCTATAATAGCTACATGACTTTGACGGCCTGTTGGTCTAGTGGTCAGAGGCCCTGACTACGAAACCGGAGGTTGTGGGTTCGAATCCCGCTAGGGGCAGATGTCAATGTGATGAGCACTGGCATCTGTACCTGAGTCTTGGATGTCTTATATGTATTTATGTATATTTAACCGTTGTCTAGTACCCAAAACACAAGCTTTGCTTAAAATGGGACTAGATAATTGGTGTGAATTGTCCAAAGATATTTATTTATTTATACATAGAATATAATTAATTGTTTTACATATACTACAATACTAAATAGCTTCTCCCGGCGACTTCTTCTGCGCATTATAAGCACCCCCGTTTTACCCCTTTACGTTTTTAGGGGGTAAATTTACAAAATTCCTTAATACTCTACAAGCAAAATGTCAAGTTTGTAACCCTTACAGTTTATATCCTGCGTTGATATGTCAATCCAAACAAACAAACCTTTCTTCTTTATCATATTAGTATAGATAGAATACTAAATAGCTGATTGCAACTTGCCCACGATAATCACCCCCGTTTTTAAATTTCCGAAATTCCTTTCTTAGTGCTTCACTACGTTATAAAAGGAACCCCTGTGCAAAATTTTAAATTTCTAACCCTTATAGTTTAGGCCCTGTGTTGATATGTCAGTCATGATGTCAGCTTTCTCTTTAATAATTAGGTAAGTATATTGATAGACTAGCTTATGCCCGCGACTTCGTCCGCGTGGAACTCCTCCTTTTTTGCAGTCGGTTAAAAAGTAGCCTATGTTCTTTCTCAGGCTCCAGAATTTCTTTGTACCAAATTTCATTTAAATCGATCCAGTAGTTTTAGCGTGAAAGCGTAACAGACAGACAGACAGAGTTACTTTCGCATTTATAATATTAGTTAGGACAAATTAAAAACTATCTTTTTTAAACTGCTCATGTTATCAACTAAAGCTCTTTTATTCTACAATAAAGTTAATAATGCAGTTATGTGACCAAAACGTAATAACAAAACATTCGGCTATATTTTGAATAAAACATTTTCACAATAGGGTGAAGCCATTCGCGAGTACATTTATCAAACGAGCCGTGATATTAACTGTATGGTGCCTGTTACACTCCATTGTTTCAAAGTATATTAAATTATGATAATATCTTTCCTATACTCACAGTCGGTTAGACGCACAACTGGTTATAGTCCCACAGGGCCAAGCAAAAACCTCACTGACTTGTCAAGGGCGTGCATTCCATATAAGCACAATGTCAGTAATGTATGAAGTGCCTACCCTGTCGCCATACTTACGCTCCCCACACTGCACGCGCCTGTTGTATCCACGCTTGTCACGGTGTGACATTCAGAGATCTGTTTTGACACTCCTGACATATTCCTTCGCTTATTTTTAACCCCCGACGCCAAAACGACGGGGTGTTAAGTACAACTTTGACGTCTCTCTCTCTCTCTCTCTCTCTCTCTTAGTGTGTGTCTGTAGCACCATAGCTCCCTAACGCACGAACCGATTTTGATTCTGTTTTGTTTCTACTAGACGTACGGTTCACGGTTACTTTTTCAATGTTGCAAACGCAATACAGTTCGTTCGCATCGATACAAAGTGTTCGTCTGTGGCGACTTTATGAAGCGACCGCGATTGTATCATGGGCCCAAAATCTCTGCCCTAGCATCAGGTTCCCATAGACTGCATCGCGAGCAAGTGCGTTGAAGTTTCGTATCGCGACGAACGGGAGTTAGTAACGCTGCAAAAAGTCGCTGAAGGCGAACGCTTCTATAAAGCGTTGCAAATGGTCCTAACGCGCGTTAAGCTAAGTCCACATTTATAGCATTTCTTTGTATCGTATCTCCGTTGCGTGTTCAGTATCATGATCGCTAGTTTGGACGGTATCATCTTGTTCTCAAACCACAGAAATGCTACAAATGTGGCTTCAGTAGCGATGCAATCGCGATAACGAAACGCGAGTTTGCATCGCTATAAAAAGTCACTGGGCGAAGGACTTTAGATGCCTGTGCTTAGTTTATGACGTACGTGACAGTCCTTCGCGGATGTCAAATCCCATACATTTTGGTCGTTTCGTTTAACGTTAACGTTGAACGTTGGCACCTTGTCTAGGCCCCAAGGTTTGTATAGAAGAATATTGAAAATAAAAACTAAGTTTGCCGAGTAAGCTACCTTTAAATATAGGTACTTAATAAACAGGTGAACTCGACAAGAAAAAACAGGTCTTTAACGAAAGACTAAAGTTAGTTAATTCCGAGACTTTTCTTTATAAAAGAAACACCATTTTTTACCGTTTCCTAAGAGGCTTAAAATATTTTTGGTAGAATTTAATAAAAAAATCTACGCACTTTTTCCTTTTTTTTTGAACAAATATTTTCTGGTGGAAGTTTGTAACGTTAATCTACGCACTTTTTCTCAAACAAAAAAATATTTTCTAGCGGAAGTAAGTAATGTTATTTTGATAATTTATTTTATTTTGTTTGCTATAGGTGTAGTGTAAAGTTAAGTTTACTTCTGAATATACTTTATTGTTACAAATAATAATATGTGAATTTTGAATGAAATGAATGATATCTTGGAATAATACAATTATAACGGATATGATTTGCAAATTTTATGTTATTTGCTGACGTAACGAAAACTATACAATACCACATTCTTTAAATAAAATATATGAAAATAATTTATTTCATCAAAAATTTATAATAAATAAATAAAAATGAATCACCGAAATAAGTATTATATGTACGCGCGTAACTTCCAAACGACTGCACCAAATTGAATAATCTTTTTTAAACAAAGCCGGGGCGGGCTGCTAGTCTAAACTAATATTATAAAGAGGAAAACTTTGTTTCTTTGGTTGTAATGAATAGGCTCAAAAACTACTGGACCGTTTTTAAATTCTTTCACCATTCGAAAGCTACATTGGTTATAGCTATATAAATAAATAGCTTGTATAATAGCTCTTGTAAAAGTCAGTTTTCCTTGATTTAGTTTGTGTCACAGCAAACATCCTTTCATAGATAAACCCGTCAAAACATTCACAAACAATCTGTGAATATATTTCCGTCTGTCTGATATCAGTGGCTCTAAAAGTGCTGACTCGTCCCGGGTAAATCTTTCCTCTATCAGGCGTATCTTTATTTATCCCGGATTTCGGGATACGTAGGGACATATTTTACTAGTTTTCCGAAGTATATTATCAGAGTCCCTAGATCTTTGCAAACGAAATCATGATGGTAAGACAAATCATTTTATGTAGTTCGGGCTGTTGCCTCTCTCTTATATTATTATAGTAATAATTACTTACATGGAATACTCAAAAAAAAATGCTGACATCGCAAAAACGTTACTGTGTTAGACTATCGTCAGCTCAGTCAGCTACGAAAATGAGAACCGTAAACTTTTCGAAACGTCAGCGTAAAATTGTTAACACGATCCATTATAATTGTTTTTTTACAATGTGTAATAACCGCGAAAGTATCAGAAATAATTATTAAAATTTAATCTCGATATCAACTTGTACAGTCAGCTTTTAGGGTCCGATATCTCTGACGGAACATAATAACCGCATGCCAACTGTACTAATGTACATCATCATCATCATCATCATCATCAGCCCATCGCAGTCCACTGCTGGACATAGGCCTCTCCAATTGCACGCCACTTTGCTCTATCTTGGGCTGCTCGCATCCAGCTCCTGCCAGCCATCTTACGCAAATCGTCACTCCACCTTGCCTGAGGACGTCCTACACTACGCTTGCCGAGACGCGGTCTCCACTCTAGAACACGTTTACTCCAACGGTTATCGGTACACATTACACTAATTATGCCCATATCAAGATTCGAACCTGCACCCAGTTTACCAGTAACACAAGTCTTAATAGAATTGTCATTTTATTAAGTTGATATGAAACAAATATATATTTTAAATGCTAATGTGACTTTAGCATAAGACTATTGTCAGCTCAGTCGTGCTACGATTATGGAATCTGTAAAGGCTCCGAAACGTCAGCCTATAAAATAAAATACGCGAGTTATATCCGTCTATAGCTGTTTCATTCTAATGTATAATAACCGCGAAGGCATCAGAAATTATTATTTTATTAAGTTTTAGATATGAATAACAGTTTTGCATAGCAAGCCATAACTGCCAGTAGAATTATATAACTCGAAGACATTTAGCCCCCCTTGTTGCCCCCTTTTCCCCCTATTCCCCCCTTCCCGACCCCTTCCCGTGTTCCATAACCTCACCAGATATTCGGAACGTCTAAGTTATGTGAAATACTAAGTTTGGCACGCGGTTCCATCCGAAAAACAATCATTTAAACCTCAAGAATAAGTATAGGTAAAAGAATAATTATAATGAAACAACTATAACGGATTTACCTAGCTTTAGCGTTAGACTATCGTCAACTAAGTCGTGGTACGATTATAGAAAGTTTTCAAAACGTCTTTAAATAAAATAAAATACACGATAATTTCTGATGCCTTCGCGGTCACTACACATTGGAATGAAACAACTGTTAACGGATTTAACTAGCGTATTTTTATTTTATTTTATTTGCTAACGTTTTGGATTCTTTACAGTTTCCCAATCGTAGCACGTCTGAGCTGACAATAGTCGAACACTAAACTCCAAGTAATGAATCCGAAACATCAGCAAATAGAATAAAATAAAAATACGCGAGTTAAATCCGTTAACAGTTGTTTCATTCCAATAAAATACACGAGTTAAATCCTTTTTAGTTATATATCAATCCAAAGACACATTTTTTTCTACTCTTGTCCTGGTAGAAACTTCATTATAGATTTTTAGAAATTCGAATTTACCCAAATTTATTTATACCCATAAAGACATAAAATCTTAGAAAAGAACATATAACATTTTTAACCCGATTCGCGAGATAATTGCATTCCACGTAAAACCGCTGGGCATAGCTAGTTAATGAAGAGTGACATTAATAGACTTACCAGGCTTCTAATAATTATGATGGACAATCCTCTTCTTTTAATGCACTTTTGTCCAAGAACTAGGATGCGAACAGGCAAATCAAATCTGAAAAAAAAACAAATGGATATTCATCAAGAAATATAGAAATATATTACCTACTAGCGGCCCCGGCAGACGTCGTCCTGCCCGTACGATTGTTTCGTCAAAGATCTGTCAAAGTCTTCTGTCACTTACCGTCAATCACTTTGTATATATATGGGAGTATAGAAATATGTTGATTTTACACTTTTTCAAGATGTTTTTTAAATTTTCTCTACTTACAAACCTTCCCTGGACTTCCACGAATAATTCAAGACCTTAATTAGCCAAATCGGTTCGTGCGTTCTGGAGTTATAGCGTCGGGGAGGAAAACCCGACTTATTTTTATATAGTAGATTATAATAATTTCTGATGCCTTCGCGGTTATTACACATTGGAATAAAACAACTTTAATGGATTTAACTCCCGTATTTTATTTTATTGGCTGACGTGTCGGAGCCTTTACAGATTCATTAACCGTAGCACGACTAAGACAATAGTCTTATTATAAAACAATAAAATAAAATACGCGAGTTAAATCCGTTTAAAGTTGTTTCATTCCAAAGATATAAAATATATTTCATTTGAAACATAAATATATATCTTATTATTATCTTTAGCATTAGACTATCGTCAGCTCAGTCGTGCTACAAATATGGGAACTGTAGTTTCCCAACTGTAAACTTATAAAATAAAATACGCATGTTAAATCCGTTATAATTGTTTTAGTCCAATGTGTAATAACCGCAAAGGCCACAGAAATTTAAGCTATAAATACACATAAAAGAAACAACAGTAACTATAAACGAATTTAACTGGCGTATTTTTATTTTATTTGTTGACGTTTCGGATTCTCTACAGTTTCCATAATCGTAGCACGACTGAGATGACAATAGTCTAACGCTAAAGTGATCAATAACCAACAGAAATTATTATACAGTTACATATCACTACATAGTATAAAACAAAGTCGCTTTTTCTGTCCCTATATCCCTATGTTCGCTTAAATCTTTAAAACTACGCAACGGATTTTGAAGCGATATTTTTAATTGATAGAGTGATTCAAGAGGAAGGTTTTTAACACTCGTGTGAAACCAGGGCGGGTCGTGTCTAAAAATAAAAATACGCTTTTATACCAAAATAAAGACATATATTTAATCCAATAAATAAAGATACATATTTCGGATAAAATATTATACTCGTACACATACAGTCGACCTCATTAATTTATATTACAGCCTAAACCTTGCCAATGAAGATAAAAACATATATTATTAGGTCGCCTAATAAATTGCTAAGAGGCTCTAAGCGTTGACACACAGACCGACTAATTTAACCTTTTAGACCTTCTAATAAAAAACAATGTTTTATTAAATTTCCGATGGAAGGTAACACCCTACTCTATTTTTCGCTTGGTAATGGTATACAAGTTACAAGATAAGACGGTTTTGTTTTTAATCTCTCTTAAAATTCTGTAATAAATAAAAATAATAATAAATAATAATTTAGGTTGACTGGAAGAATCCCTTAAAGGGTAAAGTTCGCCTTTGTACATTTACTGTTTTCGTTTATACGATTTTTTTTTTTGTTGTGCTATAAAGACTATACATACATACAAAAAAAATAATGAAAATTTTCATAATACAGGTAGACCAGGTACCAAAAACCTCCTATAGTTGCATTTAAGAAAAGATGCTTGGGATTTTTGAAAGATTTATCCCCCAGGGTCTTTGTACCCGGTTAAGTTTTTGATGACATAGCTGATATTTTTAGATATTTAATGAATATATGCAAAATTTAATTAAGAATGTTTGGAAATTCAACCCCTAACTAATAGAAAAAGGGGTTGAAAGTGTGTATATAACTTTTCGTTCCTAAATGAGTTCAGTTGAAAATGACATGATTCAGCGAGATTAAGGAACAATTTCCTTAAGGAGGTGAAAAAAGGGATCAAAAATCCAAACCTAAATCCGCAAAGCCTCAGGCAGAAAACTCTTTTTTATCAGCTCTCCTTATCCAGGGGGTAAAACCTGTCATCAGGCAGTATCTCATGAACCGTGAAAGTTACAATACATGATCTGTGAAATTTTCACAGATGATGTATTTCTATTGCTGTTATAACAACAAATCCTCAAAATATTTTTTTTTTTCGAGCTGAATACTGACGCGTAGTTGGCCAGCTAATGAGCCTTTACAGCAAAACCGGACGGGTGGCGAGCCTCCTGAGAGGAGGCTTCAAGCCTTTAGGTTGGGTTAGGTTTTTAGCCCTGACCGACCCGAGGGCCCCCCAGAGCAGAACAACAAATGCGATTGTTTCGCCGTTTTAAATAGATAATCGGGTTGTACGCAAAACTGACTTTCACTTAGCCATCCCTACTAATATTATAAATGCGAAAGTAACTCTGTCTGTCTGTCTGTTACGCTTTCAAGCTAAAACTACTGGACAATTTAAATGAAATTTGGTACAAAGAAAGTCTGGAGCCTGAGAATGGACATAGGCTACTTTTTAACTGACTGCAAAAAAGGAGGAGTTCCACGCGGACGAAGTCGCGGGCAGAAGCTAGTTTTTATATAAATTCGTAATCGCTGTAAGTTCGTCTGTAGTACCCAGTAAGGTCACAGGGCTCGTAAATGACCCTTCAAATCGCGCTGGACTATTGGACCGAAATGAAACGGTTCGTGTAATAACGCCTGATCATATCAACACCTTAAGGGCATAGTTCAACTAAACTAGGTTATTTTATGATCAAATAAATATTGAAAATCTTATCTTACATAATCTAACATATAAAATTCGAAACGAGTTGTTTACCAAACTCCTCCAGAAACGAAACCGATTTTATGAAAATTTTCTCTAACATTAAGTTTTATTTTTTAATAAAAAAAAATCAAAAAATGCGATACGAAGTTAGCTCGGTCAGCTAGTTACATATATCCTTTGTCGTGACAGACTGACGGATACGAGCATAACTTATGCCGCTAATCGTAACTTCGTCCCCGTGGAATAGTTATTCTTCATATAAGCTTCATATTTTCCCCGTTTTTTTACACATTTTCCACTGTTTCTTCGCTCCTATTAGTCGCAGCGTGATGTTATATAGCCTAAAGCCTTCCTCGATAAATGGTCTATCCAAACAAAAAAAAATTCAATTCGAACCAGTAGTTCCTGAGATTAGTGCGTTCAAACAAACAAACTCTTCAGCTTTATAATATTAGTATAGATGGCGTATAATATGCCTATTTAAGTTCACAACCAATGAACTCGGTGAGAATCGCAGTGAAATCTGTTTAATACGTGGAAAGACCTTTTTAGGGTTCGATACCCAAAGGGACAGGACCCTATTACTCTGTCTGTCTGTCACCCTGTAGTAAAGCTATTAGGTATGGCTCAATGATAATATCATTGAGCAGTTCACACCAATTGATCTAGTCTCAAACTTAACAAAACTTGTGTAAAAACCCCTAGCAGAATTCGAACCCGCAACCTCCTTTGCATTCGTTTCGTTCGATCGCTATTATCGATTGACTCTTGTCTATGGTCCCTTATCGCAAAGGTCTTCAGTAAGTAACAACTAACATTCAAATCGTATTAGAATGAAACAACTATAGACGGATTTATCTAGCGCAGGTAATTTTTTTTTCCATCCTCCGGCCAGAAAGCGCCAACTTTGTGGCCGCTGCGCTAAATGAAGTTGCCGCTTTCTGGCTATGTCGAACAAAAAAATAGTATAGTGACCTCGGCCAGTAAAATAAAAAAGCCTCAGATCACATTTTTGTCAACCTCGGCTTCGCCTCGGACGACAATTACATGTGATCTAAGACATTTTTTGGTTTATTGGCCTAGGTGCGTAATGTACTATTATTGGCTGATGTTTTAAAACTAAAATGTCAGCGCAGTCGTGCTAAAATTATGGAATCTGTAAAGGTTTCGAAACGGCAGCCAACAAAATAAAATACGCTAGTTAAATCCGTCTATAGTTGTTTCATTTCAACGTGTAATAACCGCGAAGGCATCAGAAATTATTATTCAGAATTGTAATTTTAACTTGAGTTTCCGAAGAGGCAAAGTATTGCTTTCAACGTATATTAGAAAACTTCGGGCAATTATAACTCACCGCCAAGGTCCCAGGAAAAAGTATTTTTTGATATTTATTTCCTTATTTTGATGTCGATAAATAAGAAAAGGTAATAACGTTTTTTACGGGTATTTCTTTGGATTGTAAATAATGTGATATTTATGTCTATTAGATTGAAACCACTTTGACAAAGTTAACTAGCGATTTAGTGTTAGGCTATCGTTAAATCAGTCGGCGACAAATATGGGAACTGTAAAGTTTATGAAACGTTAGCAAATATAATAATATACGCAAGTTAAGTTATAGTTGTTCTATTCCATGTAATTTAACAGCGAAAGCGTCGGGAATTATTATATAAATAAATATTTATTTATTTCATATTCATTCTAATTTCTGATGCCTTCGCGGTTATTACACATTGGAATGAAACAACAATTAACGGATTTAACTCGCGTATTTTTATTTTATTTTATTTGCTGACGTTTCGGATTCTTTACAATATTCATTTTTATTATTTTAAAAGCGAAAGTAGGCTTGTATGTATGTTGGTTATTTTTTACACTTGAACCGCTTAACCGATTTCGATAAAATCTGATATGACAATAGATTTATTCCCGGGGCAAAATAGAGTATAGTTTTCATCCCAAAAATCACTCTTGCTTCTCTCACTCTCAAAGGTGGAGAAGTTCATCAAAAGCAGTCAGCAAAGGCAAAAAAGCGTAACAAAATTTAGCATTTACAAAATTGAAGATTTATTAAAATGAAATATTGAAGATTTATCAAATAATATAAAATGTCACCTTTTGAATAAAATAATTGCGTTTCCACTATTCGTGGCAAGGTTCGACGGGTAAATTCGAGAGAATTTTCCTCGTGTCAAATAAATTTGACCGAAATGCGGTCGCCATTGCACTTTGGTTGCATAAAATGCATCCGTGCCTTTAGTCCCAGGTACAGTCTGTTACGTAATCCTCTCAAAGAATGAGATATCGTATTCTATTCAGACGTTACTTTTCACTTCTAAGTAAGTTTCAGAGGTTTGTATGTTTTATTGGAGAAATAAAATTATTTCTTAAAAGTTTTCATATGTTATTTATATATTACTAGCGACCCGCCCCGACTTCACACGGGGGCTATAAACCTTCCTTAAGAATCACTCTATCTATTAAAAAAAACCGCATCAAAATCCGTTGCGTAGTTTTAAAGATCTAAGCATACATACGGACATACAGCGAAAGCGACTTTGTTTTATACTATGTATTGATTAGCGTATCTGCTTCTTCGTCGGCGTACATTTTAACCCCGTTAGAGGGTGAATTTCAATAATTGTGATTATTATAAGAGGTTATTATGTAAGAATAAAAAGACGCACGAAAAATTAGAACATTTAAGAAAACTTAACTAAAATATGAAATGACAACAACTGTCAAATCTATTTGCTATAAGCTTTAGAACATTTTGAAAAAAAAGGGGTCCGTGCGAAGCCGGGGCCAACGCTAGTTTTTTTTATAAAATTCAACTTTCCCAAAATCTTTTCAGCTATTTATAAAGTAAACAAATAAAACGTATTGTCCAACTAAAACCTTTAACAAACGCAATAAAATACAAAAAATCGAAAAGCGACAAAAACTATATCGACGTCAAACACTAAAAATGGTACGTGTTTTTGTTTGTCCGTCAACATTCTATGCAATCAAAGTGAGTGCGTAAAAATATTCGAATAAACCTGTATTTTCACAAAAATACCAAATTCTTGTCTGATGAAATAATCATTCCGTAGGTTCGTTGTAGTTTTTATTTCATAAAAGTTATTAAAAAATATATGTTAATCTGTCGACATTTTCGTTCTAATCCTTAGTATTTGATTAGTTAAATCGATTAGTTTTCTAATTTATCTCAATATAATTTCCGGTTATTACACATTGGAATGAAACAACTATTAACTTTAGCGTTAGACTATTGTCAGCTCGGTCGTGCTACGATTATGGGATCTGTAAAGAATCCGAAACGTCAGCTAATAAAATAAAATAAAATACGCGAGTTAAATCCGTTAATAGTTGTTTCATTCCAATTATCTCATTATGTTTAACATTGAAATAAAATAGCTATAACTGGTTAAACCATATAATGGATATTAAATTATTTTTTAATTACAACCATTCTAAATTTGAACAACAAAACTCATATTAAAATAACGCGACAATGAGGGCCACCGCGTGTCAGAAATCCGCTAGATTCGCTAGTGTAGAATGAGGTCCAGCTGTCATGTACCACCAATCACAGGCCAGTAGCTTGCCTCTTATTGGTGGTACATGACAACTAGACCTCATTCTACACTAGCGCATCTAGCGGATTTCTGACACGCGGTGGCCCTCATTAAACGAGTTACAACTTGTTATCGACAATTGTGTTTTTTTTAAATAAATGAAATGCTTTGTAAATATGAAGCCAACAGACATTGACTCTTATCGAATAAGCCCGTAACTTCAAACATCCAATCCCACATAAATTAATCAAATTTGACATTTAAAATTGCACAGTTCAGACTATTTAGCCCATCTATTTGGTAGAGACCACACCAAATCGAAAAATGTCTTTTAAAATAAAAATAAAACCAAACTCCCAATTCTCCCAAACTCGGGACAGTGGGCAGGCGTTTCGGTTAAAATGTTTCGGTGAAATCCCGAAGATTTCTCTATCCCGTGACGTAATAGGCTTTTTGTGACAAAATGTCGAGCCTTTGTGCTATTTCCGACGTTCGTTTTCAACGGAATCGGTTTTTTGCTTTATAAATTGGCATTACAGATTAAGATTATCCTTGGTAAGTATAAGTACTCTTAATGGTAAATATACGATTAATGATATTTATACCAAGACAAATGTAGTAATTGTGCGAGTCAGACTCGCAAACCGAGGGTTCCGTATAAAACTTATAGGCATTTAAAAATATTATGTGATAAATGATGTTACTAAAAATTTTGAGTTTTCGCTATTCTCCCATTATCTGTGCTGTAAGACGTTACTTCGAACCAAATTTCAACATTCATATTTTACGGGAAGTACAATGTAATAAACTAAAACGGATTAAATGTTTACTAAAGGACGGTCGCGGAGCACAGCGAAAAGTGGACGTAGCCCTTTTGCTATTCGAGCGTGAGGGCACTATTACTACGCGCGTGCGACAAAGACAAATAGAAAAAGAGCAACGTCCGTTTTTCGCTGTGTTCGGCGACCGTCCTTTATAATATATCAATGGAAATTAAATCGACATCTGATGATTTTAAAACATAGCGTAGAGGTTCAAGTCCCACTGTAGTCTCGATTTTTTCTACTCTGGTACAAATATCATTATCATTAAAACGGATTAGTTATTTGATTTCAATAAGCTTTCTTTTCTTTTCTGTTTTCGGTAACAACCTAAAAATCGTGCCGACGTTGACAAATAACGGGCTACAAAAACAACACGGACAAATCTCCACTAATTGGTTACGTTGTATTTTTGTACAAGAAATTTAGAGATGGAGAAATAATGACTAATTTCAAGGTAATTATGTTGAACGAAATTTGGCTGGAAGGCTTTTAATTATTAATTGACTGTCGCTTTGTATCCTGAATTCATCGAATTCTAGGAATAAAATTATAAATAGATATTTTGTTAGGTTAAAATATTTGATCAAATATAACTTTCAGAAACAAGCTTTTATTTAAATACTTTATTCTCAACAAGCCCTTTAATTTGACACCCATATTGTAGGAATTAATTATAAAATATATCCGCCATCTTGGGTGTTCCGCCATGTTGGATTTAGAATGACGTCACACAGTTAACCAAGCATTGTCATCCAAACTAAACATACTTATATATAAAATTTGAGCATAATGTTTATATCTGCTTCAAAATTGGGTTGCAAGTTTTACCCGTACATACGTACGCGTATATATGTGCTAGCTGCATGCCCCGGCTTCGCACGGATCCCTTTTTTTACAGCCTATCTCACTTGGGAATAGTGTTTTTTTTTCTTTCTACTAAAGCTTCCCAACAGTGAAAGGATTTTTCAAATCGTTCCAGTAATTTTGGAGCCTCTTCAATCCAAACAAACAAACAAACTATCCTCTTTAGGTATAATACCTATTAGTAAAGATATTGCAGGTTATCTTATCAGTAGGGTCTTTTCTAATGCACTTCGATCCGCTGCGATCTTGTGCAGGTTAAATGAAAGCTTGTAAAATATAGATAAAACGTTAAAAATGTAATAAAAGGCTTTGCAAAACACTCGTCTGCTCACTGTCGCCGCTCGTTGGGCAGAGTTCCAGCGCTTACTCCTGTACATTGATAATTTGGCGAGATCGTGAGGGAAATTCAAGAAATCACACAGGTTTGGACTTTAAAATATTCCGATACACATTACTGAAAGGTTGGTTTTAAAAAATCGTAGAAAATTAAGTGTTGTAAGTTAAAAAACTACAAAAAACAAGATGTTGTTTCAGTGTTAACCAATCTGAGAGCGTTTATTACGAATTTGGAAAGTACAAAGTTATACTTTTTTTTCAAAATGATAATACATTAAATCATTTACGTACAATTATCTATGCCTATATAAAAGGAAAAGCTGACTTAATGACTTATATATCAATGCAGGGCTTTAACTATAAAGGTTAGAAAGTTAAAATTTTACACCACTGTGCAATGCCTTTTATGTAGGGAGGCACTAAGGATTTTTGAAAATTCCAGACGAGGTAAAATGGGGGTGTTTATCATGCGCTGACAAAGTCGCGGGCAGAATATAGTTAACGTAAGTAGGTATATTATTTAGTCGTATAATCCGTAGCTGAGTTAAAGATAGTCTAACTTTAAACTGATACATATTTTGAATATGGGAACTGTAAAGTTTTCGAAACGTCAGCATATCAAATAAAATACGCGAGTTTTTTCCGTTATAGTTGTTTCATTCCAATATGTAATAACCGCAAAGACATCAAAAATTTAAAATAAGAAAATCAGAAATACTGTCGTAATTTTTCATCATCTATTATTTATTAGAAATAACGTTATCTTTTTTTCAAAGTTTTCCGCTTCTTAGCATAAAAGTTAGATGAACACTTTTACGACTAGACGCGGATGATGTTTCAAATACAGAATAAAATAAAAAAGTTATTTCAAAACTCTATTTAACTTATTCCGAGTGGAGAAAATTCAAAAATACACACCTCGGAGCTGGCTCGCGTCTCATACACGTGTAAGATTGAAAACATATATGACCTACCATATTTATGGTACCTACTACCTTCTACTATACCTTATTAAACATAATCATTCATAATATCTTTTTGGAATAATGTTTGTTTTTTGTCCATCATGTAGATTATCAAAAAGTATTAGACACTTGTTCTCTTATCTGGATCAAATAAGAAATGATAAAGATAGTGCGTTTACCTTTGCAATTTTTTGTTTGATTGAGAAAAGAAAAATAACAAATATTTTTTTAATAATCTAACTGACGAAATAAATATAATTCTGTTTTCTTTACTCAGTCGTTACCATTCTGATACAGTAGGTATTATATATATATGTGGGATTTGGGGTCCTTGAAGAAATAGTTTTTTCGCAATGATTCACTAGTTTTATTAAAGTCACATGAGAAAAATTGAGCACAGTCATTAAGTAATCTTCCATTCGTCCGCCATATTAATTTTTACTACTTCTTTCATCCCCTCTCTCACTCACTCTTACTTTCACATCCCTTTCGCACTATTCATACAGTCCATTTCACGCAAAACACCACATGTATGTACTTTTGCATCGAGTTTTAGCAGGCTGTAGATATAAACTTTATAGACATTTGACAAGCATCGATATAATAAAATAATAGATTTAACTACCTATAATTAAAAAACTGATTAAAAAAACTGTACTTACTCGTCTTATAAAAAAAAAACTAAAAGAAAACCATTTAAAACGTAACGTAAATTTTAACTTAATATCTCCGCTTTGAACTAAAAAGATACGTTTCTCATTAAGACCTTTGCATTTTAATGATTTTCCTTCTCGGTGCAGAAATTTAATAAATTCTACAATTTCTATCAATGTCTTTAATATTTCTAAGAAGCGATCGTGCGGTCACAGGTTCTTATCCCGATAAGAGTATATCGTATACATTTCAAGTGAAGGTACCATGCTACCAATCCGTATACTGTGGTCTAGTGGTTAGAGGCCTTGACTACGAAACCGGGCAGATGTCAGTGTGATGAGCACTGGCATCTGTACCTGAGCCTTGGATGTCTTATATGTATTTATGTATATTTATCCGTTGTCTAGTACCCATAACACAAGCTTTGCTTAGTTCGGGACTAGATTAATTGGGATGTGTATTGTCCACAAGATATTAAATTATGATTATTATTAAGCCACTGTGGTGAATGAAATCCCAACTTCTCTCCTGTAAATACCTATTTATTTTCTCCAAAGGCGAATATCATCAGCTCAGTCGTGCTACGAGTACAAATAGGTATGGAAACTGAAGTTTTCGAAATGACAGCCAATAAAAAAAAGAGTTAAATTTATATAGTTGTTACATTCCAATGTGTATTTACCAAGTGATCTGAAATAATCAAATCTTCAGATTTTTGAGTTAGCCCCCTTTAGATCTAGGTGCGATATGATATAATCGTTTGGCGGCGACAGGGTTAGAACGCAATTTCACGTATAACCGGTTCACTGCTCACGACGCACTATCGAGTCAGGCCATGCAAATACGCCTGAATTTATGAAACCATAAAGTCTAGGCGTTTAACGGGTTGGATGAATACGAAATTGATTTAGAATAGTTTGTCATATTATTATATATTATTTATTTGGAGAATAGATCAAATGGTTCAAAAGATTTTAATGAAAAAATATAATCAAATCGTCCTTATATATTGACGACTAATGAGAAAAATCTATGATAGTTAATATACCTATTTGACATAACATTATATGTATGACAAAATCTTATTGTAATTTTGATGTTAATTATTATTTAATCTTATTGTTCTTTGTTTTTGTTTTTGACGATCTCAATATGAGTACCTACATGTAATTTGACATAATAATAAATGTAATTATATTGTATGAATTTTGGGAAATAAATAAATTTAATCTAATCTAATCTAATCTAATCAAAATCTCGACAGTTGATCTCGATCAGGTTATTTCAAAGTAAACGAAAAGTAACCATTAGGTACTTAATTATTTCTCGAAGTTATTTCTGATGCAGTGAAGATATCATTAAATCCATTTTCTATATTAATATAATAAAGAGGAAAAGTTTGTTTGTTTGGATTGAATAGGCTCCAACACGACTGGAAAAAATTCTTTCACTGTTGGGAAGCTACACCCCGAGTGACATCTTCTTATCTTCTTCTTTCTTATATATAAAAATGAATCGCAAAATGTGTTGGTAAGCGCATAACTCGACAACGCCTGGACCAATTCGGCCAATTTTTTTTTTAAATGTTCTTTGAAGTCCAAGGATGGTTCTTACGGCGAGAAAAAATCGAATAATTGCCGGGAAAACCCTAAAAACAGCCCTTTTCTTTTCCCATACAAACGTTGTCTAACTAAAGTTACCTATTTGAATTTCGAACGGGCAGGATGACGTCTGCCGGGACCGCTAGTAAGCTATAAAAAAAAGGGATCCGGGCGAAGACGGGGCGGACAGCTAATATATTTATAAAATAATAGGGATCCGTGCAAAGCCGGGCTGCTATCTTAGATAATGACAGTACTTACTGCTGTGTACTTTAAGTATACAGAACGTTAGACACCAAAGAAAATATTCCTCCAAGTTGAGGAAATGAGGACGTCTCCTGCCCCCCGGCTCATCAATCACGGCTAGTTACCACTCCCGCTGAATTTCATTTCATTTATCTAATTTACCATTGTTCTCGATGGGGATGAAATATTAATTGTCATTTTCGTAAGCAATTTGTTTCGGTGAAATGATTGAGGTCGCGGAATCATTTAGAGGATGCGTGTGAGATTTCTTAAGTCTTGTTAAGTATATTAAGTATACTTACTTTTAAGTGGTACTATAGCATAAGACTATTGTCAGCTCAGTCGTGCTACGATTATGGAATCTGTAAAGGCTCCGAAACGTCATCAAATAAATTAAAATACGCGAGCTAAATCCGTTACAGTTGTTTCATTCCAATGTGTAATAACCGCGAAGGCATCAGAAATTATCTGCTGAGAGTGCTCGCGGCGTTTCTCAGCTACTATGGTCTTTCCGAGGCGCTAGTAGATTCATGTGACGTGTAAAAGTACTTTTAAAGGGTCTAACAATTCTGTATAAAAAATATATATGTAAGCAAACACCTTCTTTTGTGCTGAGAGTACCTAAGTTTCCGAAGCCTAGGTTTCAAAGGTATCCTTAAGCCTTTCTAGACTAGCTAGGTCTTCAAAAGTGTCTAGAAATCTAGTACTTATTTATCTCTAAATCCCTTTGTGTTGAATATATTATTTTAGGGTGTTTTCTTATATTCGGAGTAAACTAAAAACATAATAATATAGGTACCTTACATAAGTTGGTTTAATGGAATAGTGACACAAACCGAAAGATTTCTTATCTTATTTAAGACTAGCTGTCCGCCCCGGCTTCGCACGGATCATCTTTTTTATAGCCTATGTCACTCGGGAATATAAAGTGTAGCTTCACAACAGTGAAAGAATTTTTGAATCGGTCCAGCCGTTCTGGAGCCTATTCAATCCAAACAAACAAACAAACCTTTTCATCTTTTTAATAGTAGTATAGATTCTAAGCCGAAGTCACGGTGACACATTACTTATTGTGTCGTAATTCTATCAAAGCAGCAATAAGTGTCTTAGTTTCTTCATTGGAGTAACGACACATTTCGTTTTGTGTCATTAAAAAACAGCTAAAAATATATCTTATATTTTGAACAACTATCATCATCATCAGCCTGTCGCAGTCCACTGCTGGACATAGGCCTCTCCAATTGCACGCCACTGTGCTCGATCTTCGGCTGCTTGCATCCAAACAACTATCGGCTTTTTAAAAATAAAAAACCAGAAATCTTGCAAGGCTGCAATATCATTGATAGTTTCATGAATTGTAGGCATAAATAGATCCAATAGTACATTACGCACCTAGGCCAGTAAAATAAAAAATGTCTCAGATCACATGTAATTGTCGTCCGAGGCGAATCCGAGGTTGACAAAAATGTGATCTGAGGCTTTTTATTTTACTTAATGAGGTCAGTATACTAATTTTATTTAGCGCAGCGGCCACAAAGTTGGCGCTTTCTGGCCGGACGACGGAAAAATCTTTTTCATATCGGCAGTAAAACCACTGTAGACCAGTGTATCGTTTTTCTAAGTATAAACTATACTTTACAAGTATATATATCACCTGCGCTTTAAAAATACATTTATTTTAAAATAATACCCTCTATAAATGGAAATTAAACTTTATAATAATAAGATTTAAATGCGCGTTAAAATTTATTCATAGCCTTTATTCAATTGTCACAAGCGACAAAAGCGGTTACGTTTTTTATACAATCGTAATTTTCAATAACGGCCTCTGAAAATAATATTTAACCTTTCCAAAACCGTTATAGATACCTGAGTCCTTACTTATTCCATTTTTCCAACCGTTAAGTTAAAATATAAAACAAAAAATCAAAATCGAATTCAACCTTTCAGTTACGATGCCCACACACACACACACACACACACACACACACACACACACACACACACACACACACACACACACACACACACACACACACACACACACACACGCACGCACGCACGCACGCACACACATATTATTATACAGACACGTCAAACTTATAACACCCCGTCGTTTTTGCGTCGGGGGTTATATAGGTACCTACTTCAACACGTAACCTATAATTTACCTTACCACATGACATATTTTATAAGACATTATAATTATCAAATTATCAACCCCTTCATAACTACACGATGTACCTAAAATGTTATATTTTATGCATAAGTTCTCAATAGCAGTAGCTTTAAATAATTTCTAATCGTTAACCTAATAACAGTTTAAACTCATTTCAAAAACTATCCACAATCAACCAATTAAGTATCTATTTCACAAACTTACAAATTATAACATGAGTCAAAGCATTTTAGTAGATAGGTACATAATAATTTTAGATGCCTTCACGGCTATTATAGGTACATTGGAATGAAACAACTATAAGTAACCGATTTAACACGCATATTTTTTTTTATTTTCTTTTATCATTTAATTTGTTACCTTATTGTCAGCTCAGTCGTGCTACGAATATGGGAACTGTAGAGTCGAAACGTTAGCAAATAACAAAAATACGTAAATCCATTTTAGTTCTTACATTGCATGTCAATACTTAATTTTACACCAGTGCAATAACCACATAAAAATAAAGTACCAAGACTTAC
Source organism: Polylopha cassiicola (assembly GCA_038024825.1). Taxonomy (NCBI): domain Eukaryota; kingdom Metazoa; phylum Arthropoda; class Insecta; order Lepidoptera; family Tortricidae; genus Polylopha; species Polylopha cassiicola. Next base: position 10,296,037 of record CP149060.1, on the reverse strand, counting down.
CAGGGGAAAATTGACTTAAGAAAATTTCCAAAAAAAAAACTTACGCGTTCATAAAAATTCCGTTACAGATACACACACAAGCACAACACCACACATGCACTGAATCGATGTTGTTCGGCGGAGCGCGAGACGTGCGTCTGGGAACGCTCGCGGGCGAAGACTGAAGCGCGCAGGGCCGTGGCCATATTTGAAATGATTTCAGTATAAATTTTGAAACTTAGAATGTGGAAGTATTTTGACAGTGTAAGACTTTCTGATGCTCCGGTTATTACACATTGGAATAAACTTGAAAATCATTTCAGTATTCCAATTTTGAAACTTAGAATGTGGAAGTATTTTGACAGTGTAAGACTTTTTCTGATGCTCCGGTTATTACACATTGGAATAAACTATTAACGGATTTAACGCTAAAGCTTTACCTTTATATTGTCAACTCAGTGCTACGATTATGGAAACTGTAAAGAATCAGAAACGTCAGCAAATAAAATAAAATAAAAATACGCGAGTTAAATCCGTTAATAGTTGTTTCATTCCAATGTGTAATATCAGAAATTATAATACAACTGTCTGTCCGCCCCGACTTCACACGGATAATCTTTTTTTATAGCCTATTTTATATGTCACTCGGGAATAGTGTAGCTTCCCAACAGTGAAAGAATTTTTCAAATCGTTCCAGCCGTTCTGGAGCCTATTTAATTCAAACAAACAAACAAACCTTTCCTCTTTATACTATTGGTATAGTTAATTTTTCATGGTTAGGAATTACGTCAATTGCTATGATTCCGTCTAGTTTTTTTTATTAAATTACGATAATGGAGTAGCGACCTCCGACAGACTGTTATTTCTTGATTTCCCTTTCCATTAGGTATAATAATATGTCTAATAGATAATAATTTAGGAATTGTATGTTTTTATTATATTATATACGGTCAGGCGTATGAATCATTATTACATAAGATTATATTAATTTAAAATCGTTCTCACTTTTGTTGATGCTACTACCCAAGAAATGCCAATCGATAATAGCGAACGAACGAAACGAATGAAAATTTGTATGAAATCGACATAGGTTTTAAGCAACTGTAATCTTACTACGTGTTTTTTCCGTAAAAGATTGTACCTATTTGAAACATTTAGTTTTAAATTAGAAGTATTTGGTCACAAAATGGTCATCCCACCGCTAGGCATAGGGCACCACACAGCTGGGCATATATCGCCACACAGCTGGACATAATGACACCACATAGTTGGACATAGTGGCACCACACAGCTGGACATAATGGCACCACACAGCTGGACATAATGGCACCACACAGCTGGACATAATGGCACCACACAGCTGGACATAATGGCACCACACAGCTGGACATAATGGCACCACACAGCTGGACATAATGGCACCACACAGCTGGACATAATGGCACCACACAGCTGGACATAATGGCACCACACAGCTGGACATAATGACACCACACAGCTGGACATAATGGCACCACACAGCTGGACATAATGACACCACACAGCTGGACATAATGGCACCACACAGCTGGACATAATGACACCACACAGCTGGACATAATGGCACCACACAGCTGGACATAATGGCACCACACAGCTGGACATAATGGCACCACACAGCTGGACATAATGGCACCACACAGCTGGACATAATGGCACCACACAGCTGGACATAATGGCACCACACAGCTGGACATAATGGCACCACACAGCTGGACATAGATCACCACACAACTGAGCATAGATCACCACAATGCTGGGAGTATACCGCCACACAGCTGGACATAGATCACCACACAACTGAGCATAGATCACCACAATGCTGGGAGTATACCGCCACACAGCTGGACATAGATCACCACACAACTGAGCATAGATCACCACAATGCTGGGAGTATACCGCCACACAGCTGGACATAGATCACCACACAACTGAGCATAGATCACCACAATGCTGGGAGTATACCGCCACACAGCTGGACATAGATCACCACACAACTGAGCATAGATCACCACAATGCTGGGAGTATACCGCCACACAGCTGGACATAGATCACCACACAACTGAGCATAGATCACCACAATGCTGGGAGTATACCGCCACACAGCTAGGCATATGGCACCACATAGCTGGGTATATACCATCACACATCATATATATCATTATACTGCCAGCAATATATACCCAGCTGTGTGGTGATATATGCTCAGCTGTGTGCACTGCTATTATGTATTACTGTGTGATGGTACATGGTCTCTGTTCATTTCAAAAGTTGACTGGTAGAGAATGCCGTATGGCATTAAGTTCGAATTTTGTACATTAATTAGTTTTTTTGTGCAATAAAGAATAAGTAAATAAATATATTCCCAACTGTGTGGTGATATATATGTATATATCATATACATATATATCACCACACATATTCCCAGGCATATGTATATATCACCACACTGCTGGGCATAAATCATCCCACAGGTGGGCAAAGATCATCTAATTTAGTCTGTTCTTTTATTTAATTTCCCCTTTTATTTATATAGACAATGATTTCAACGGAATACTTAGTAGCATTAACTGTAAGATAATTTATCAAGTCGGAGGACGGCGGGCAAAGTGCGGTCGCTGTCCCTTGTCAAAGCGCTTACTTAGTTAAGTGGGGAACATGGGCTAGGATGGTATATAAGTGTTTTCACAATACTAGCTCGCACATGCGACTTCTGTTTTGTGAGTACTTGGAAGCTAGCCGGAAAATGCAACTTAATATTTGTATATTTATATTGTACGTGATAATTATTTTAAAAACTTAGATTTTGTCAAAATTTTAGACAAAAACTATGTTACTCGTTCCAAATTACAGCTTTGTTCTAAACAAGCTTCTGCCCATGACTTCGTCTGCGCACGATAAGCCCCCGTTTTCCCCCTTTTACGAGAGAATTTTCAAAAAAACTTTCTTAGTGCTCCCCTACGTTATAAAAAAGGAAAGTTCAAGTTTACCATTTATTAACTGTACCATTCATAAGGCAAATTTTTCATCAATATTCTTGTGTACGTAAGTACCTGAAGAAAAACATAATTACGTATATTGTTTGTAAAATAAACAAACAAATATAAAGATCCCAACAAGCAAACTAGTCCTACAAATCCTTGTTTAAAGCACGTTACAAGTTAATTACAAGAAAAAATTAACTAGTAAGACTCTTGAGAACGATGTAAGTACTGATTTTGCTTATCTATAGGTACTAATATTATAAAGCTAAAGAGTTTGTTTGTTTGTTGTTTGAACGCGCTAATCTCAGGAACTGCTGGTTCGAATTGAAAAAATCTTTTTTTGTTGGATAGACCATTTATCGAGGAAGGCTTTAGGCTATATAACATCACGCTGCGACCAATAAGAGCGAAGAAACAGTAGAAAATGTGTAAAAAACGGAGAAAATATGAAGCCTATATGAAGAATAACTAATAACTATTCCACGCGGACGAAGTCGCTGGCACAGCTAGTAGCTTTAAAATAAAGTTCCGCGTGACGTTACACCCTGCTACTCTTTTCACAACGAACTGACGTCACTAGCCCCACTGCCAAAATTTTATATGTTCTCGTTGTTAAAATATCTAAAATTATTTTTAAAAAACGTACCATATTTAATGAGTAAGTACTTAAGATACTCCTAATTAACGCTACACCTAGCTTTTGACAGCTTTGGGACATAATTAACAAAGCTTTTAGTGATAAGCTTTACTTCATTAGACTTATCTGAGCTTGTTTGTTAATTTTAGAACACGTAAATTCTAAATAAAAAAATTACCTTAGCGGGAATTGAACCCACACCCAAGGGCGTGCAATCCATATAGGCACAATGGTATAATTGTATGGAGTGCCTACCCTGACGTAGTACATGCACGACCCTCACTGCACGCGCCTGCCCACACCTATGTCTTTACGCGAGGCATTGTGCTTCCAATTACACTACGTCACATAGATTAGATTAGATTGTTTTTTTTTTAATTCATACAATAAAATTACATTGAATAACATCATAATAATTATTAAATAAATGATTTGAACGAAATCTGCAAAGAAACATCATAGTGTTTTAATTTTGATATATTATTTTTGTTTTTATTAATACTTAAATCACTATATACAGCATTTTATTTATGTTTAATATTTTTTTTACTTTAAAAATGTTAATATGACTTCGATCAATTGATCTACCTAGTCCCAAACTAAGCAAAACTTGTACAATGGGTAGGTACTGTAATGTGGTTTTTATATCGTATTTTGATTTATTTTCGTTGTTGGCTGATTGTCGGATTCCAACGTCTAGTCTGGCTGTCACCGTGAAGAAAAAGTGGACCGCGCAGTGTTGCCGTTCCATTACAGATTTCTTGTTTCAGATTTGGACATAAACTAATTATAAATTTACTGACGTATTTAATAATATTAGAAAGCACGTTTTTATATTAAATTAAAATATATAAGGTTACATCTAGCTTTTTAAATAAAAACTATAAACGAAAGAAATATTATTGAATGACGTCAGTGAATAGGCTTGGGAATTTTAGACTCGGGGGACTGGCAACATTGTTCTAGAACTTGTGCTGTGGGGCGTGTGCGCCGTATTTTCATTTTGGATTTTTGTGTTGATTTCGGTAAGTTTTCAATTCGAAATGTGGATTCCTTTTGTTGTTCTCGTTTGACGTACTCGTGGTCTAAAATGTTTAACCTTTTTACAGAGAGTGGAGTGATTACACTCTTATTGTGGAATTGGATGCGGCCACGTGACTGGTGGTAACAATCTACGGAGAAAGTACTAAGAGTATTAAATGTAAGTATTCCTTGCCTGCGACCGTCGTTACTTTACGGCGGCTTGATTGTCTGGCTCAGGATACTAAGAATTTCCTATATTTCAGATTGTGACCTCAGTGCCGCGGCCGGCTATCTGAGCTAACCTGCTGATATCACCTCCGTCGGAATTGTAAAGGAGTCTGCGGGCACCACAAGCAGTGCTTCTAGTCTTCCGGTGGTACGTGTCGTGGCCGACAGTCCAGGCTGCTCGTTTATACACAATCATAATTATAGTTAACCCCGCCGTAGGCTATAGCGGGATATTGGTGCCATATTACAGTGTTGTGTCTTGCAGGAGGTGATTTGGGGAGGACACACTAGCTGAGGCGAGCTAGCGGCCCTCTGTGAGGCGGTGGTTCGACAACAGGGAGTGGACCTCTGTCGGACCCTGTTGAGACTTTTGGGGTGGTGCGCTCCGTGGCGAGCTCAGAGTTGGTGGTGCATGTTAGTAGTTCTGGAGGCTCAAGGTACCGAAGTTTTACACTACCGAGGATTAATTACGCGGTATTTAAAGTCTAATAAGTTATGTTACCGACCAAGCGAACCTAGGACCCTGTTGTTGTTGATAGGATTTATATATAGAGGTTTAATTTAGTGCCTTATTACAAGTAATAAGAGTGTTCTATGTGTTTTTTTTACATAATTATATGCTTATTGTACTCGAACACGGTGTTGTTATTTGTGTAGGGTTCCTCGTAGGTAAACCCAGGGAAATTATAACATTACATCTGGCGCCCGAACTTTAATTGACAACAGGTTTCGCGAATTTTGTAATTCCTTGATACTGGTCATGGCTCAGCATCAAGTTGGTCGGTAACATTTTGCTAATTGTACTTTGAGGTTATGTGTAGCACATGTTGTGACATAAGGTTATGTATGGTTGTTTAAGTATATGGATAAAACATTTGTATAAGTACTGGTGATTAGTGTTAAACAATACTTCTTTATTACACTATTTATATGGATTTCTTTTTGTAACCTTGAAAATTATAACTTGTATCAGATGTTGAAAGTTTGGTTCTACGCGTAAATATAAACTTATTTATTCATTGTAAGCATTTTGGTCGGTAACATAATGGAGGAATGCCCAATCCGTTTCCATTTATTGCATAAAGATGAATTGATGTACGACGTGAGGATTCGCGGCGCGGTACCAGTAAATACGCATGCTGGTTCTAAAAATCGGATTCGGGAGCTGGCAGCTCAGGCACCTAGTGACGAGATTAACGTGCTTGAGAGCAATATCGAACGAGGGAATAACGGGTTGTAGTGAGCCAGCGGCGTGTTCGTGCTACTGTTTCGCGAAGTAATAATATATTTTTTTTTTTTTTTTTTTGAATCGTAATGAATGATATTGTTGGTTGAAGTACTTTAGTGATTACTATGCGGGTTTTAGGAATAGGCCTCTGGTTCACGTTATCAAGCGGGACGATAGCGGACCTTTTTGCCGGTATCTATTTGTGGTAGTACCTACCTTCCTTCTCTCCCGTCACGGGCTATGTATTCATGCCAGTCACGGTTGGGAACAGGACTGCTATCGTAAAGTTTTATATTATACCTAGTATTGTGGCTGATTTGTTGTTGGGTGTAAATTTGTGGAGAACATTTAAATGACTCCGAATGTTCTGAATTTGTGTGAGAAGTCATCACAGATGGGGTCTGTGAATGATGATGTGTTGGAGGTGCATTTAAATGGCTCCGAATGTTGTGAATTTGTGTGGGAAGTCATCACAGATGGGGGCTGTGAATGATGATGTGTTGGAGGTGCATTTAAATGACTCCAAATGTTGTGAATTTGTGTGGGAAGTCATCACAGATGGGGGCTGTGAATGATGATGTGTTGGAGGTGCATTTAAATAGCTTTGATTCTCTGTCAGAGGCTCAGAAGCTTGAGGCGGATGCCGTAGTTAAATATTTTGAACAAATTTCTGCTGAAGGTAGGTGGCACATCAAGGAAATTAAGGTCATCGATGGTTCCGTGTTATTCCACATACTCTCGGAATCAACACAGAACTACACAGCACCAGTTTTACAATTATTTTTTTTTATTTTTTTTTTACACGGGTATATACACTTTTACTTTTATTTTACGCCTTTATACACCTTCATACTATTGTGTGAAGGGGCAAACGACTTCTTGTAGTGAGAAGAGAATGTGTTCACCGTAGTTAAGTAGGATAGGTTATAGGTATATTATGATAATGAAAAGTAGGATAGGTAAATATTTTTTTTTTCATTTGGTTGGGTATTAGAGTGGTATGACAGAACATAACAATATGACATACTGACATGACCTTGACTTACTGACACTTACAGACATGACCTTGACTTACTGACACTTACTGACATGACCTTGACTTACTGACATGACCTTGACTTACTGACATGACCTTGACTTTTTTTGTTGTTCGCGGTGTGAGCATTAGGCACACGACCGGGGTGTCGTGTACTTAGTACTCATTACTGACGTATTATTTTTCTCTCAGGTGGTGGGCACTTTTTATAAGTAGGTAGGTTAGTTAAGCACGTGATCGTCGGACGCACGGTCCGTGTGTGTGCCCCATGCTCGCCGTGCCGCCGACGTTCACGGAGCGTGGTTTAGACTACATTTTTTTTCGAGTACAATGGGGTTTGGTTAGGGTATGTCATTACTAAGTGACAAACTAATTATCGTATTTTTTGGATTGAGTTCAGGGAAGTTTGACAGCTGGGGACCAGCTGGAATTTTCCTTGCTTCGCTGTGTAAAATTCGTCTGGGTAGGGGGGTGTTGTAATGTGGTTTTTATATCGTATTTTGATTTATTTTCGTTTTTGGCTGATTGTCGGATTCCAACGTCTAGTCTGGCTGTCACCGTGAAGAAAAAGTGGACCGCGCAGTGTTGCCGTTCCATTACAGATTTCTTGTTTCAGATTTGGACATAAACTAATTATAAATTTACTGACGTATTTAATAATATTAGAAAGCACGTTTTTATATTAAATTAAAATATATAAGGTTACATCTAGCTTTTTAAATAAAAACTATAAACGAAAGAAATATTATTGAATGACGTCAGTGAATAGGCTTGGGAATTTTAGACTCGGGGGACTGGCAACATTGTTCTAGAACTTGTGCTGTGGGGCGTGTGCGCCGTATTTTCATTTTGGATTTTTGTGTTGATTTCGGTAAGTTTTCAATTCGAAATGTGGATTCCTTTTGTTGTTCTCGTTTGACGTACTCGTGGTCTAAAATGTTTAACCTTTTTACAGAGAGTGGAGTGATTACACTCTTATTGTGGAATTGGATGCGGCCACGTGACTGGTGGTAACAATCTACGGAGAAAGTACTAAGAGTATTAAATGTAAGTATTCCTTGCCTGCGACCGTCGTTACTTTACGGCGGCTTGATTGTCTGGCTCAGGATACTAAGAATTTCCTATATTTCAGATTGTGACCTCAGTGCCGCGGCCGGCTATCTGAGCTAACCTGCTGATATCACCTCCGTCGGAATTGTAAAGGAGTCTGCGGGCACCACAAGCAGTGCTTCTAGTCTTCCGGTGGTACGTGTCGTGGCCGACAGTCCAGGCTGCTCGTTTATACACAATCATAATTATAGTTAACCCCGCCGTAGGCTATAGCGGGATATTGGTGCCATATTACAGTGTTGTGTCTTGCAGGAGGTGATTTGGGGAGGACACACTAGCTGAGGCGAGCTAGCGGCCCTCTGTGAGGCGGTGGTTCGACAACAGGGAGTGGACCTCTGTCGGACCCTGTTGAGACTTTTGGGGTGGTGCGCTCCGTGGCGAGCTCAGAGTTGGTGGTGCATGTTAGTAGTTCTGGAGGCTCAAGGTACCGAAGTTTTACACTACCGAGGATTAATTACGCGGTATTTAAAGTCTAATAAGTTATGTTACCGACCAAGCGAACCTAGGACCCTGTTGTTGTTGATAGGATTTATATATAGGGGTTTAATTTAGTGCCTTATTACAAGTAATAAGAGTGTTCTATGTGTTTTTTTTACATAATTATATGCTTATTGTACTCGAACACGGTGTTGTTATTTGTGTAGGGTTCCTCGTAGGTAAACCCAGGGAAATTATAACATTACAGTACCTACTAGGCAACGCATGAACATAAATAAATACATAAGACACATCCAAGACTCAGCTACAGTTGCCAGTGCTCATCACATTGACAACTGCCCCTAGCAGGATTCGAACCCGCAACCTCCGGTTTTGTAGTCAGGCCGTCTGAACACTAGACCAACAAAATATTAATAAACGAATACGAAAATATGAATATATGTCAATTTACAATTATAATGTATTTTATGACAGCGATAAATCTTGTTGTTGTATCAACAACAAAAAAAAACCTGCATTTCTTATTTTTCATATAACCGTTTTCCCGGAAGATAATAAAGTTGACAGCAGTTGGCTATCCCATAAAGTTTTTATGACATCAGATTTATATTCAGAGTAAAATGTAGGCTTTTGTTATATTTGTTTTGTTTCCTCACCGGTTGTTTACAAGAGAAAATAGTTGGGCAGACGTGTGTTACTTACGAAATGTTACTTTGTACTTAAACAGGTGCGTGCAGTGGGATTGTACCGCAGCCAGGCACACCTCAGAATGCTTTAGGGCCCACACCAGGATTTTATTTATTTAAGAAACAAACAGTCTACAAATAAGGCTTCAAAATATTGCTTAAAATTAGACATGGAGTTTCATTAAAATACTTACTAAAAATAGAGTGTGTGATAAAACATAGGAAAGTTAAAATTAGTAAGTATATAGTTTAGAAATCTAAAATAGAAATAAGATAAGCATGAATATAATAAAATAAAAGATGTTATAGAAAAACATTTATTAAGAAGTGATGATAGTGCAGTTAAATAAATCGAACTTTTCAATTTTATTTTGCCAATTCGGATTTAAACACCAAAAAGTAATAATTTCCTCGCTATTATTACACATTGGAATGAAACAACTATAGCTAATTTAACTCACGTATTTTATTTGCTGAAAACTACAGTTCCTGACGACAGTTTAACACTCAAGGGCATGCATTCCATATAGGCACAATGGTATAAATGGAGTGCCTACCCTGACCGCGACCCTCACTGCACGCGCCTGCTAACACTATAAGTAAAATACGGGAAGTGAATCCCCAACCCACAGATATTTGTTCCCCTTATTCTGGAGAATACCGTTGCCACTCTAATAGCTCTCTTAATAGCAGCTATTATAACTTTAAGCTGCATTAATTACCCTGGACTCCGCGACGATTGTTTTACGGTTTTATCAAACCGCCCCAGATATATGAGGGGTATTTTTGGAAGTTTTATAGCACTTTGTGTGAGTTAGTAAATTTCAACCCCGTTTTCACCCCTTTAAGGGATGTTAAAATCGTACATCGGTTTACTTTGCGGTTAACAAGTAGGTAATGTAATAAATACATTTGGTTAGGTACAATAATTTGTTTAAATTAATATTAACTACGATCTATCAATCGATAATTCGATTGATATTTTTGGTTCAAAACCATTAGTTTTTTAATTATAATGATATTTTTGTACATAGACAAGAGTAGAAAAATTTTAGACCACTGAGGGTCTAAAATTTTTCTACTCTTGTCTATGTACAAAAATATCATTATAATTGTTTAAATTAGTTTAATGGAAGCTTCTAGTATGTATTAAAGTTTGCAGTTAAACTTTTACAGCTAAACTAAATAACTATAACGGGTTAACTCACGTATATTATTTTTAAAAACTGTCTCCGTAACAAATTTCATCTAAATTAGATTATTAGTTTGAGTTTCAAGAGGTAACAGACACGAGTTATTTGTGTTATATTAGGTACAACTAGCTTTTGTCCGCGACACCGCGTGGAATTTCATACAACATTTGATCCCCCCTTTTAATCCTTTAAAACTCCTTTTTCGCAATTAAAAGTAGCCTATGTTCTTTCTCAGGCTCTAGACTATCAGTTTACAAAATTTCATTTAAATCGGCGCAGTAGTTTTAGTGTGAAAGCGAAACAGACGGACTAGACAGAGTTATTTTCACATTTATAATATTAGTTAGGATTAAGATAGGATATAAGGTTGCAGGGATAAAAAGTTTAAATAGATCAATATTAAAGCAAGTGAAACCGCAGGGCACAGCCACTAATATTGGTTTATTAGTACTTTGGATAAACTGTAGAGATGTTTGTTTGTCTGTTCAACGACAGCCCGTTGATCCGATATCCACGAAATCTACACACGTGTAGTTAAAGCAAATATAATTTTGTTATGATAATAAATATAGGGTTATGAAAAGAGGGGGTAAAGCCCTTACCACCCCTATTTCCCCCCTTATGTAATCTACATATTACATAAAAGGATAAGCTGACTTAATGACTGACATATCAACGCAACGTAAAGTATAAGGGTTAGAAACTTGAACTTTTGCTCAGTGGTTCCTTTTATAACGTAAAGGAGCACTAAGAAATGGTTTTTCACACCCTCGCTATCCCCCTTTAGGGGGTAAATTTTCAAAAACCCTGTATTTGTCCTCGTCTACGTTGTAAAAGTAATACCTGTGCAAAATTTCAAGTTTCTAGCTCTTATAGTTTGGGCCCTGCTGTTGATAATCGCACCTTCGGTAAAACAAGGACGCAATTGTCAAAAAATCTAAAAATTAGTTAAGTATACAGAAATGTTCCAAAACGCGATAAAAATCTTAAAATATCTCTTCTGTAAAATTAACAAAAAGTGTAATTGTGCCCTTGTATCATCATCATATTATATAAAAATTAAGTCAACTATCATAAATATTCTGACAATGACGGCCTGTTGGTCTAGTGGTTAGAGGCCCTGACTACGAAACCGGAGGTTGCGGGTTCGAATCCCGCTAGGGGCAGATGTCAATGTGATGAGCACTGGCATCTGTACCTGAGTCTTGGATGTCTTATATGTATTTATGTATATTTATCCGTTGTCTAGTACCCATAACACAAGCAAAGCTTTGCTTAAAATGGGACTAGATAATTGGTGTGAATTGTCCAAAGATATTTATTTATTTATTTATTATTTATAATATGAAATAAATTTTTGTATTACATTAATGTGAATTGTTATTCAAAATTTAAAATATCCAAAGCATCTTGCACATGTAATTTAATACGACAGATAAATCTCAGCCACGTTCATATTTCAAGGTATAATATTACTTCAAGTAAATTATTTCGCTACGGTCGTATAATGGAATTGAAGAAATCTAGGTAAAAGACTAAAGTGCGTCTAGATTTTTGAGTAGACACAAAACGTATTTTCTTTTTAATATTTCACTTAAGCAGATTAGATTTACCTGCTCTGCTTTACAAACGTTAATTAATTCATGACGTTAAATTTTAAACGGATTCGTTAACTTTTAAAACACACTTTAACTATGTAGTAGGTACATATTTTTAAATAACTTATTTTCTATATTTTATAGTACCTACGTATATATTATTATACCTAATTTAGTTATCATGCCAACTGTCACATATTCTCTTATAACAACCATAAATCAAAAATTAACTTCTACGGTTGGTACCTACAAAACTAAGGAAGATATCAGTATAAGATGAGTTTTGGTTATCGTATATGTTTTTATGTATACCTATCAGTCGTCAGTAAATTATGTCTTCTCGCTCTAATCATCGCACTGCTCCTCGATATAATCATCGCACTGCTCTTCGCTCTAAACATTGCTCTGCTCTTCGCTCTAAACATTGCTCTGCTCTTCGCTCTAATCATCGTACTGCTCCTCGATTTAATCATCGCATTGCTCCTCGCTCTCATCATCGCTTTGCTCCTGGCTCTGCCGGGCTGCCCTCTCTCCACACTGCTCTACTCGCGCTACTCAGCAGTGGGCGAAGAGCATGACATGCTGCATGACGAATATCTACTCGTCATGACTGCCTCCATCCCTATCTACTTCCTACGCTTCTACACGAGTGTGTAGTATTATACATTATGTTACTTATCTAATTACAATCGCACGAAACGTTATTTAAATTTGAAGTTTGTAATCTTACCTCAGACATGTTCTGAAAAGCCTGTACGTAATCAAAATGGAGGTTTATTTGTCGGCGAAGTAAATTTATAGCTCACCTCGCCTCTTACAACATTCATTTGAACAAACATACGTAAGATTTACGTATTTGTAATGTAATAGGGGTTTATACGATGCCGATACGATGTCTTACAGTATAGATTTTTTTTAAGTTCTGTAAGTTAAAATCGTGCATTGAAACTTAATGAAAATTGTACTTTGACTTTTGAATTTCTTTTCAGAAATGATGATATAAGAAGCGCTAGTAGACCCATTTGACGTATTCATAAAACAACTTTTTAAAAACTATTTACTTATAAATAAATTGACTCTTTTTTAATTTATGATACAATTCCCGTGATAAAACTGCCCCAAGTCCTACCGGTGGACTCAAACTGCCCTCATACCTAATTACACGTAAATCTTAAAGTCTGATCCAGCTATATTATTTCTATAGAAAAAAGGGGAAAATAGGTTTTCCCCCTCTTTTTAATCGCACACAAGCACATCCTGCCGCGGATAGACTACTCCACCGATTGCGATCTGGTATCCCTTACCATTGCAAATAAAACTATTTTTAAACTAAATAATAAAATAATTAGTTTTTAATAAATAATTACTTAGTTTATAGTTTTTTCATTCGTATTTTTAATAACCGCGAAGGCATCAGAAATTATTATTTTAAAACAATCTGTATTTAAATTTTGTTATTTTTTTATATAAAGGCCATTAAAGAAATAATGCATATACAACTATTTTTAAACTATATTTATTGTAATTTTGTTAACTAATTTTCTCTATAGGTATGAATTTAACAAAAAGAAAACCAATCCTAAAATATTGTAAACTTTATTATTAATATAATATAATAATAATAATATCTTTGGACAATTCACACCAATTGATCTAGTCCCAAACTAAGCAAAGCTTGTACTATGTGTACTAGACAACGGATAAACATACATAAATACATATAAGACATCCAAGACTCAGGTACAGATGTCAGTGTTCATCACACTGACATCTGCACCTAGCAGGATTCGAACCCGAAACCTCCGGTTTCGTAGTCAGGGGCTCTGACCACTAGAACAACAGTGTGTGTTAACAAACTGTAAATACCTACATGAATTGGATTTCCACGAAGAGTTAATTATTTTTTGTATGAAAAGAAAGTATATATTACTGAGAATAATGCTTCATATAACATCAAACTAAGCAAGTTTTTTGGTACCTGCAAATATTGCTAAAGTGCAACGATTGTAGATAGGTATTAAGCCTATAAAATTAGCAACATTTGTACATAGGACCTAAAACTTTTGCTTAATTCGATTTTTATATTTAATTTCATTTTTAATTAAAAATTTAACTTTAGGATGTAAATCATTAGAGTCAAACCGCCTTTTGTCATAAATTCCAAAACCATTTTTTTAGACCATGAAAGAGCGACGTCACAAGTCTTTTAAGGTTGTGTGTATGCATTCCGCCCACAACGATGAAGCCCTCGAGAGGTTCTAATACAGAAGGACTCGAAGGATAAAAGAGTCCTCAGACAGCCTTACAGACTTGAATAGTGAAACAAAGCCACGGTATAAAGCTAAATAGCATGCTACGGACTTTTATAGTAAGTTAAACTTTAAAATACGCTATCGTAAACCTAATATTTATTTTTATTAGAAATGCGAAAGTAACTCTGTCTGTTTGTCTGTCTGTCTAGCTGAAACACTAAAACTACTTATCCGATTTACCTAAATGAAATTTAGTACACAGATAGTACAGCCTGAGCAACGACTAGGCTACTTTTATAATAATTTCTGATGCCTTCGCGGGTATTACACATTGGAATGAAACAACTATTAACGGATTTAACTCGCGTATTTTTATTTTATTTTATTAGCTGACGTTTCGGATTCTTTACAGTTTCCATAATCGTAGCACGACCGAGCTGACAATAGTCTAACGCTAAAGTGATTTAAACAGTTATGCAAACTACCTTATATTTAAATTACAAATTTTGAAAATATACCCTTTTCTAAATTATGAAATATTAATGTTACATTTTACGCAAAATATTTTACTATTATACATTACAATTAAAATCTAATAGGGGGCGTTACTAGCGCTTCGGAAAGACCATCAACTGAGAAGAAAAATAAAATAAAAATACGCGAGTTAAATCCGTTAATAGTTGTTTCATTCCAATAGGCTACTTTTAATTGAGAAAAAAGGGTTGTAATATGTTAAAATGGAATGAAATATTGTATGAGAGTATCATCTGAAATAAGCATTCATTACCTACGAGCACTTTTAATATTTAAAAAGTAAGCAGATTAGAAAAAATAGGCTACACGGATGATGCCGCGGGCAAATGGTTGATGTTTTCGCGGTTATTACATTAGAATTAAAAACTAATCTATAATAATTTCTGATGCCTTCGCGGTTATTATACATTGGAATGAAACAACTTTAACGGATTTAACTAAACTTTAGCATAAGACTATTGTCAGCTCAGTCGAGCTACGATTATGGAATCTGTAAAGGCTCCGAAACGTCAACCAATAAAAATAAAATACGCGAGTTAAATCCGATAAAGTTGTTTCATTCCAAAACTAAACTATAACTAAATATATTGTATGTCAACCAAAAAGTTCATAGATGCTCTTCAAAAAAGAATTATCTGAAACTATCTCTCCGATTGCTGACATATTTGAATATAGTTTAAACTTTAACCTTATCTATAAACCCATTTATTAACTAAAATTGAATTTAAATTTACTAACAAAACTATTTGCTAAGTACCTACATCATAGTCTGTGAAGTTAGATTACTAGCTGTTATTATACTCGTCTTCTAAACACAGTCAGTAACTTGGCTGCATATAAAGTATGGGCATTAAGAGCCAAGCATTTTGAAGTCAAAGTCAAAGTCAAAATTTATTTATTTAATAATTTCTGTATAAATCACCTTAGCATTAGACTATTGTCAGCTCAGTCGTGCTATGATTATAGAAACTGTGAAACATCCAAAACGTCAGCAAGTTAAATCCGTTAATAGTTGTTTCATTCCAAATTATTTATTTAATTCAGGTACACGCGAAAAGTTAAATTCAAAATATATTTATTCGATTTAGACTTTTAGAAGTAAGTACTATAATCGTAATTATAAATTCAAAGTCAAAGTGAAACTTTCACACACCAATGTTATTTTATATACACTATTGATATTTTATATTTGTGTTGTCAATTTAATATACCTATGACGAAGCGCTAATAGATTCATGTGACCTGTAATAGTACATTACGCACCTAGGCCAGTAAAATAAGAAATGTTTCAGATCACATGTAATTGTCGTCCGAGGAGAAGCCGAGGTTGACAAAAATGTGATCTGAGGCTTTTTTATTTATTGGCTGAGGTCAGTATACTATTTTTCTGTTCGACGAAGCCAGAAAGCGACAACTTCATTTAGCGCAGCGGCCCGAAAGCTGGCGCTTTCTGGCCGGCGGACAGAAAAAGTGTTTTTAAGATTTACTAATAAATAACTTGTTCAACGGCCGCCATTTTCATCACGTCAAAAATAAAACGAAACCTTTTTAACAATCCAATTTATTTGTTCCTCGTCTCACGTTCCAGTTAGTTTCCACAAACTCGAAGCAACCTTTGAAATATTTAATCACAAGCTCGCACAAGGCATCTCCTTCGCGGAGGAAATTAAAACAATTTCACTTCCGCAACGTGGAGAATCACATTTCCATGTCACTATCATCCGTCGGCCTTAACTCAAGGGGGTAAGGGTGATATTCTTACAACTGCGTTACCACGCACGTCACGTGACTTGGAATTTAATGAACTCTTCGAATAATTTTAAAGGATTTTTGACAGGCGCGTTAAATCTCATTTGAGACAGCGAGGTGTTTCAATGTAATTAATCTGTCAGAAAGCGATTGATTGAGCCAATATAATTGTATGGAGTTTGACAAATTGTTAAAGTTTAAATTGGTGTTTGTTACGTTGGAATTTAAAGTTGGAACTCTGTTCGAGTAGATTACAGTGACGCCTTTAAAAACATACAAACTTATAATTTGTTAAATTTTGGTTCCCGATATGAATTCTAAAAATATGATGAAAATGTTTTTAACTTGGCGGAGGCACTGCCGTACTCACAAATTAGTACGTCGGTTACATTATCAAAAAATACGGCACACGTATATTTTCTTTTATCTAATAAAGAATGACAAAGATGAAGCTCGTCCAATTTTGGGAAAGTGACGTCACTTTGTTATGAAAAACGCGGACGGGTCATCTGGTATTTTACTCATCGTTATTTCTTAATGTGACAAGAAGGTAAAGAAAAGTCCATGTGCAATATGTTTTTGATATTATTTAATGCATTTTTTTTAAATATATTTTTGAAACCGATAGTAGCGTCAGTCCATACGCTGCTGCCGTTTGAACTGACAGACGTCCGCGTCATCTGATAACGCGGGAAATGCAGCGGAATAATGCACTATAATATCTAGAATTTTATAAAAAATTATACACGTCTGACTGACTTTACTTCGCCTAGTTTAAGGCGATATCCCTACTAATATTATAAATGCGAAAGTAACTCTGTCTATCTGTCTGTTACGCTTTCACGCTAAAACTACTGGACCAATTAAATTTGGTACATATATTATAGTCTGGAGCCTGAGAAAGGACTTACTTTGTAGGCTACTTTTTAACCTACTGCAAAAAAAGAGGAGTTCCATGCGGACGAAGTCGCGGGCAGAAGCTAGTAATTTAATTAATTTTGTTACACTATTCCCTTAATATTAGAAAAGATTTTTGAAATATCGCCTCCCAAGGGGTAAAACAGGAGGGTTTATCAAACGCAGTCGAAGAAAGATGCGAAAGTGTACCTATCAGTATAATTATTTTTATTGCCTTTTATGCTTATGTTTGAAAGTTTTACAGTATCCATATTTGTTGCTGAAGCGAAAGTGTACCTATAAGTATAATTATTTTTATTGCCTTTTATGCTTATGTTTGAAAGTTTTACAGTATCCATATTTGTTGCTGAAGGGTGGACTGTAATGAAATAGGATAAAGGAATATAGGAATTTAATAGGTAACTTTGCCAACGAATACACTAACACAATATTACGACACAACTATAACAATACAACTAACAAAACTGACAATTGCAAAACAATCGATATATAAAAAAGGGCAATAGCCAATAAAAGTAAAACTATAAAACTATATACACACACAGCAAGGAGTACGCAACAATATTCGTTACGGTTACAAAACTGGCCTACAGTGGTTTTGTTGTATTCATAAAAGTATTTTTTTTTTATAACATATCAAAATTGTTCAAAATATAAGATAGGTATTAAAAAAAAAAGTTTTTTTTTAACTTATTAAAATCACGGTCAAAATCAACTTAACCCGGCGTCCCTTCCACTTAGCATTTCGTTATCTCCACGACAAATTGTATTCAACTCGTTATCACTCCGTAATTGATAACGACGGGGGATAAATCTAGAGTTTACAAGATAAACAATAAACCCAAACATGGGCAAAACGAAATCAAATAAATATCTTTGGACATAATAATTTCTGATGCCTTCGCTTATTACACACTAGCGGCCCCGGCAGACGTCGTCCTGCCCGTCCGATTGTTTCGTCAAAGATCTGTCAAAGTCTTCTAACTGTCACTTAATGAATAGTAATTCTTCATAAGGCTTCATATTTTCCCCGTTTTTTACACATTTTCCACGGTTTCTTCACTCCTATTGGTCGCAGCGTGATGTTATATAGCCTAAAGCCTTCCTCGATAAATGGTCTATCCAACAAAAAAAGAATTTTTGAATTCGAACCAGTAGTTCCTGAGATTACCGCGTTCAAACAAACAAACAAACAAACTCTTCAACTTTATAATATTAGTATAGATTGGAATGAAACAAGTATTAACGTAACTTTAAAGAATCCGAAACGTCAGCAAATTAAATAAATTAAAAATACGCGAGTTAAATCCGTTAATAGTTGTTTCATTCCAATATCTTTGGACAATTCACACCAATTGATCTAGTATCAAAGCTTATATTATGGGTACTGGACAACGGATAAACATACATAGATACATATAAGACATCCAAGACTCAGGTACAGATGCCAGTGCTCATCATGACATCTGCCTCTAGCAGGATTCGAACCCGCAACCTCTGGTTTCGTAGTCAGGGCCTCTGACCACTAGACCAATAGGCTGTCAAATTAATTTGCGTTGTTAATGAAATTACCTCTGTCGGACTTGAACCCACACCGAGGTAACATAGGTATGTTACATTGGAATGAAACAACTTCAAACGGATTTAACTCGCGTATTTTATTTTATTGGCTGACGTTTCGGAGCCTTTACAGATTCCATAATCGTAGCATGATTGAGCTGACAATAGTTTTATGCTAAAGTGATACAGCTATGCAAACTACCTTATTTATTATTACAAAATTTAAGTACTGTTCTAATATATAAAATATATCTGTTAAATTTTACGTAAAAATTGTCAATTTTACAATACAATTAATTATTAAGGCATATGAAATTATTAACTATAAACGGATTTAACTCGCTTAACCGACAATAGTGGTCAGCTCAGTCGTGCTACGATTATGGAAACTGTAAAGAATCCAAAACGTCAGCAAATAAAATAAAAATACGAGAGTCAAATCCGTAAATAGTTGTTTCATTCCAATGTGTAATAACCGCGAAGGCATCAGAAATTATTATAGGTATGTTAGGTACCTTACAATAATGTAACTTGTTTTTCCAATTCAAAAATTAATAATATTAATCTTAACAGATTTAAATAAATGACATCAAATAATCAGAATAGGTTTTTCTCTTCAGTCGTCAAAACTTTATGTCAAAATAAATTTATCACTTTAATAACGCATTTCACATTTAATTCGCGTTGGGAACCAAAAATACGTAAATAAACTGTCAAGGGAAATAAATTATTCTTTACGCAACATAATTCGTGCACAATATAAAAAATAATACAATATGAATTGAAATTTATTTATTTTAATTAATAAACAGAACAAAGAGTTTAACTAACAAAAGTTTCTGATTGGTGCTTAAAAGCTTATGCAGAAAATACCTCAATTTTAAGGTTATTATTGATAATTTGAAACTTGTATATGCCTATAGGTTTGAAGGTACCTACAACATGATTTTAATAATCAACATTTGACATTTGCAATCAAAACCAATGAAAAACATTGACATAATCGACCAACAACTGACCACGTGACTTATAAATAATAAATAAATATCTTTGGACAATTCACACCAATTATCTAGTCCCATTTTAAGCAAAGCTTGTGTTATGGGTACTAGACAACGGATAAATATACATATATACATATACATAAATATATATAAAACATCCAAGACTCAGGTACAGATGCCAGTGCTCATCACATTGACACTTGCCCCTAGCGGGATTCGAACCCGCAACCTCCGGTTTCGTAGTCAGGGCCTCTGACCACTAGACCAACAGGCCGCCAACTTTTCTTGTTGATTGTGACAAGTGGCGACAGTAACAGCATAAAACATCATTAATCATTATTACCTTTAATAAAGTCATTCCGCGCCCTCGTCATTTATTGAGCGCAATTCAATCATCAGTTGACGCGTCATTATCACCAACTGACAGCTGAAATCAATCCGGGAATGCAAAAATGGAGGCTGTATAAAGGCTATGATCGTAAATCAAAGATCATCCGTGGCTCACTGTGGTGAAGTTTTTGAGCTACGAAAAAAGCGTTATTATGACAC
The DNA here is from genome assembly GCA_038024825.1 of Polylopha cassiicola. NCBI lineage: Eukaryota > Metazoa > Arthropoda > Insecta > Lepidoptera > Tortricidae > Polylopha > Polylopha cassiicola. The sequence continues at coordinate 10,275,290 of CP149060.1, read as the reverse complement.
CTGTTTCTGTTTTCTGTCATCGTTTGTTTGTTTGTTTGTTTGGCTCCTAAACGGCTAGACTGATTTGAAAAATTCTTTCACTGTTGGGAAGCTACACTATTCGTGAGTGACATCTATGCTATAACTAGCTTCTTCCCGCGACTTCGTCTGCGTGTGATTAGTATTTTACACTATATCGTTATAAAATATAGCCTATATGTTATTCTGATGTATAAGCTATATTGTGGTAAAGTTTCATTCAAATCCATTCAGTAGCTTTTACGTGAAAGAGTAACAAACATCCATACATCCATACATCCATACTTACAAACTTTCGCCTTTATAATAGTAGTAGGACTAGCGGCCCCGGCAGACGTCGTCCTACCCGTCCGATTGTTTCGTCAAAGATCTGTCAAAGTCCTCTGTCACTTACTGTCAATCACTTTGTATATGGGAGTATAGAAAGATGTTGATTTTATACTTATTCAAGATGATTTTTTAATTTTCTCTACTTACAAACCTTCCCTGGACTTCCACGAATAATTCAAGACCAAAATTAGCCAAATAGGTTCGTGCATTCTGGTGTTATAGCGTCAGGAAGGAAAACCCGACTTATCTATACTAATATTTTAAAGCTGAAGAGTTTGTTTGTTTGTTTGAACGCGCTAATCTCAGGAACTACTGGTTCGAATTCAAAAAAATCTTTTTTTGTTGGATAGACCATTTATCGAGGAAGGCTTTAGGCTATATAACACTGCGACCAATAGGAGCGAAGAAACAGTGGAAAATGTGTAAAAAACGGGGAAAATATGAAGCCTTATGAAGAAGTGACAGTTAGAAGACTTTGACAGATCAGAAACAATCGGACGGGCAGGACGACGTCTGCCGGGGCCGCTAGTTTTTATATAATAAAAAAAAAGAAGAGAAGATAATAAAGAAGAAAGGTTTGTTTGTTTGTTTGGATTGAATAGGCTACTAAACGGCTAAAATGAATGAATGTCGATAGCTCGCCGGCTTCCTAACCCTACAGTTAGTTAAATGTTTGGTACGCGAGTCGCATACGAACAAAACAACAGATAAACAGTAATGTTAGTTTATGGAGAATATACCTCGTTCTCACAATAACACCGTTTATGTAATGACATACGATCTAGTTGGAAAATTACGTAATAATTCACAGGTAAGTATAAAATAAATTTACTAGCGAATGCGTTGAGAATAATGTAAATTTTAATTTAAAACTTACACACATGAATTGTTATAATCTTAATAATTTCTGATGCCTTCGCGGTTATTACACATTGGAATGAAACAACTATTAACGGATTTAACTCGCGTATTTTTATTTTATTTTATTTTATAATTCAAGTATTTCAACTCTAGTATATCCGTTAATAGTTTTTTCATTCCAATGTGTTATAATCTTGTCATGTATTTATTTAATATTGTTTGACATAATCTTTCATCGTTTCATATTAAAACATACAATTATTACCTAAGAAGGTATACAATCCGTTGTTCTGAATGACTGATGGATACGCGCATTGCCTAAATGTCTGATCGTAGAGACCTGAAACTTTTTTTGTATGACGAAATCGAAAAGAAAGGATTTATCGAAATCTACCCCTAAGAGGACAAAAAAGGGACACAAAGTTTGTACCTACAGCTTCGGCATCAGGATTCTTTGGTCCATCTATTTCAAATTTAGTGTGTCAAATTCGCAACGCACCTTTAGGCTTCGTCAATTAACATATTTTTTTGAAGTGAAAACTTCTTTAGCGGCGCTGAGCACTTTTTTGTATGGGTAAAAACTTTCAAACTCGCGTCAGGATCACGTGATGCTGATCGAAAAAGCGTAAGATCGAGGGGAAGGTAGAGGAACTAGTATCTCCCACTCTTTCTACCGTGCCTGAGTGTGCTGCTCCGTTTAGGTGGCACAGGGCGCTTGCGCGAACTTTTAGTGTTAACATTCTTTAACAGAATTGATTGAAGATATGTATCGTATTTTAATGAAATTAATCTCCCAAAAGGATTAAAAAGAACGCGGGAGAAGTTTCAGGCAAAAGCTAGTTTAAAATGCAACATTTTAAACACACTAAATAACTACAAAATAAATGTCTAAATTCCCAAACCTAATAATAAACTTAAACATTAAAATCCCACTAAATACCCCGATAACACAGTCCAACATGTTCAACATATCGCCGTCCAACATAGTCCAACATAGAACATAGTCCCACACAACATAGCTATGCAAACCGCAGACAGGCGCAATTTATGGCCGGAGCCTCATCCTGACACACCGACACACCAACACTCGTGATTATCATGGAGCAGTATTTTTAAAACACTGAAATGGCCTTTTTAATTTTACTGTATAATATTTTCTTTAACAATTTAGATGATAATTTCTGATGCCTTCGCGGTTATATAACACTAGCGGTCCGCCCTAAATTTTGTTCAAAATTTAATATAGCCTATGTCACTCACGAATAGTGTAGGTAGCTTCCCAACAGTGAAAGACTTTTTTCAACATTTTTCGTTTTGGAGCCTATTCAATCCAAACAAACAAACCTTTCCTCTTTAGTATAGAAGTATAGATATAGATTGGAACTAAACAAAGAACTTCCATGGATTACAAATACACGAGTTAAATCCGTTATAATTGTTTCATTCCAATGTTTAATATTTTTATTTCACGAGGGAAACTGAAAAAATCCGTAATACTGCAGTATTCAAAACCATCACGGCAATAATAAACATAATCCAATAATCCCTGAAACCTTCGCGGTATTTACACATTGAAATGAAATTTTACATTTAACTCGTGTAAATTATTATATTTTTTTGAAATAAATAAGATCAAAATTATATAACCGAGTATTTTTTTACCTCATAAGACATTAGACACCTAAAAAAATAAAGGTACGAGTATAACATCACGATAAACACACTTAGGTAAAAATACGACACAACAAAAGCATTTTTTTTTACTAATCTTCCAAAGAGCAATATTTAGTCGAGAGAGTGCTTACTCAACATTATTCTGTAAAACACCAGAGCTGAATTTCTGTATTAATAATAAACAAGGGCGCGCATTACATTAAGGCATAAACTAAAAATATAGTGCCTACCCTCTGTACCCTTTGCCTACGCTTTTCTCTCAGGTACCAGACTTGTATTCCTTTCTTTCGTACGCTATTATCGATTGGCACTTGTCTAAGGGGCTACTTAGAAATCGCTAAAAATATAATTTTATATTGATAAATCTTCTATCTTCTTTAAAAGAAGAAGCTGACTTAATGACTAAAATAAAACTTAATAACTGAGGGTAAAACGAGGGTGCTTCTCGTGTGCAGACAAAGTCGCGGGCAGAAGCTAGCATGTATGTAAAAGGAGATATTGACTTAGCAGGGCCTAAACTATAAGGGTTAGAAACTTAAGTTGGCACAGGGATTCTTTTATAACGTAAGGGAGCACTAAGAAAGGAATATTAAAAATCACCCCGTAAGGATGTAAAACGGCGGTGCTTATCGTGTATAGACGAAGTCGCAGGCACAAGCTAGTGTTTGTATAACTGAAATTAATATAACAATTTCTGATGCCTTCGCGTTATTCGAATGTAAAATGAATATTTTAATATTTCATAGCAGTTCTTATTAATTGTACTTGATTAAATATTTATTCAACAGTATGTAATTTAATATATTTTGACTTTTGCATGCCGTTAAATCACCTATGATTTTAATAATATATCCTTCCATTATACATACAAACGAAAAACTTTATACAGCTAAAGACAATTGACTGCCAATTAAAGGCAATGCTAAAATCAAAATGCATTTGATATATTGCATCCGTGACGTCACGTCACTGCACCGTGCGCTGCATGAAATCTATGCACCAATTTAGACTGCAACTAGCTCTGTTGTTCTCATTAAACGCGTTCTGATTATTAATTGGATCATAGAGGTTTTATTCAGAGTGGGTACTGGATTGCAATTTCAAAAAGACAATTGTGTAATCATTTATTGGTAAATAGACCTTAAAAAGTACTTTTATACGTCAAATTAATCTACTGGTGCTACGGAAAGATTGCAGACATTATTCCTAAGAAACATCGAAAAAAAACTCAGCAAAAAATCATTTTTTCAAAGTTAATTTATACAATTTGAACACACATATTAAACAAAAAAATTACATAATAATTTCTGATACCTTCGCGGTTACTACACATTGGAATGTAACAACTATAAACGGATTTAGCTCGCGTATTTTATTGCATTGGCTGAATTTTCGGAAACTTTACAGTTCCCATGTTGGTAGCACGACTGAGCTGACACGACGATAGATAAGCCAATAAAATAAAATACATGAGTTAAATCCGTGTAAAGTTATTTCATTCCAAAATAATAACATTTTTAAACAAACATTTTGTACATGGTCATCATCATATTATCATCATCGTCATATTATTCGGTCCACTGCTGGGCGGCGGTCTCCGAGGACCTCCACAGCGCCCGGTCCCGCCCGCCCGCGACCAGCCACACCCAGCCACCAGAGCCAACACCTAGGACCACCTTATAGGCCTGCCCACACTGCATCTCTGAGTCTGGTCTTCTAATACAATGCCTAACAAAAATTAGACCATAAATTTGAAGCACGTAAAATGAAAACTAGTTGATGAATTTAAAGGCAAACCCTATGCTAATTACGCTTCAGCACGTGACTGGGAACTGTGTAAAGGGTGACGTATACAAAAACTCAGCAACGGCGCTTTATCACTTTTTACAAATTTATGCCTGGTTGTAATTATTTTAGTAACACACACACACACACACACAAACACACACACACGCGCGCGCGCGCGCGCACACACACACACACACACACACACACACACACACACGCGCACACGCACGCACACACACACGAACACACACACACACACACACACACACACAGACACACACACACAAACGCGCGCCCTGCGAGCCGATGATGAATTATTGTCGAGCCGGCATCTCGTCTTGTCGATGTCGTCTTATTCTCGCGGTGGTCTGTCAAAAATCGATAACGTTGTCGACAACGACAAATCTTGTCATGTTAATGTCGTCTCCTTTTTGTTCATGTCGACCTCGAAACAATATCGACACGACAAACGTTCTCCTTGTCGACAACGTTCTTAATATTACTATGTTGACAAAATGTCGACTCGACAGTTCATCATAGGGACATTGGTCCTACTGAACACAAGCGTCACGAAATAACTTTAGCGGAATTTTGTGATATAAAGCTGAGAGCGATATTTTTGATCGGTAAAATAAATAAATACTTAAATTGAATTATTTTTTTTACATATTATTCTTTCAAAATCAATTAACAAACAAAACAAAGAATGCAACATAAGACACTATAATTTCTGATGCCTTCGCGGTTATTACACATTGGAATGAAACAACTATTAACGTATAAATCACTTTAGCGTTAGACTATTGTCAGCTCAGTCGTGCTACGATTATGGAAACTGTAAAGAATCCGAAACGTCAGCAAATAATAATTTCTGATGCCTTCGCGGTTATTACACACTAGCGGTTCGCCCCGGCTTCGCACGGATCCCTATTTTTTTTCAAAATATTTTATAGCCTATGTTACTCAGGGTGAACGTAGCTTCCCAACAGTGAAAGAATTATTAAAATCGGTCCAGTAGTTTTTGAGCCTATTCATTACAAACATACACACACACAAAAATACAAATCTTTCCTCTTTATAATATTAGTATAGATTGGAATGAAACAACAACTATAAACGGATTTACTTTAGCGTTAGACAATTGTCAGCTCAGTCGTGCTACGATTATGGAAACTGTAAAGAATCCGAAACGTCAGCTAATAAAATAAAATAAAAATACGCGAGTTAAATCCGTTAATAGTTGTTTCATTCCAATAAGACACTATGATATCTCTAGTCGGTCACCTCGGAGCGCTCCCCATATGTCCGGTGGAGCAGTGACGGCCCCAGGGCCAACTGCAAACAGTCACTCAGAAAAAAAAAAAGAAAAATAGTCGGATTCCCAAAGCAAAAGCGTGTGGTTACCCCTTAAAGTCCCTCTTGTAGATCTGAACAGGCCAGACCCACAAACAGCACCCGTTTAACTATCTATACGATGGCCTTTGACCCAACATCACCCACATTACGCTGCATTTTGTTATGTTGTGTTTGTGTTGTGTTGTGTTGTGCAAATTGTGTTTATGTTGAACTTTGAAAGTTTAACTGCGTGTTGTAGCCGCGTGTGAAACCATTGTGATTGTACCTTTACATGTATAATGTAGAAATAAAACCGGCAAAATGCGTGTTGGACTCGCACACGAAATGTTCCGTACTTTTATCTATAAAAATGGGGAAAATCTATCTACAGAAAAGCAAAGGTTTTATGTGAGCCTCTTTAAATATTTATTTTATTTTGTTTTAGTAATAATTTCTGATGCCTACGCGGTTATTACACATTGGAATGAAACAAGTATTAACGGATCGGACAATAGTCTAACGATAAAGTGACTTTAGCGTTAGACTATTGTCAGCTCAGTCGTGCTACGATTATGGAAACTGTAAAGAATCCGAAACGTTGTTTCATTCCAATTTGTTTTAGTATTTTATGTAATAGCAGCAAAAGAAATATATCCGAGTAAGCTAGCATTCAAGCGTTTGTTACGTAAGCACTTTTTAAATCTTTAGTTTTCATCATCTGTCATTGTAGTCATTTATGTATTTTTGTATATCTATATATTTATGTATTGTATTTATGTAGTGTAATATCATCCTGTTATAGTAATATATTGTACTTATCTATTATTTTATACGTATTATTCTTTTTGCGCCTACACATGCTCTCTGTTTGCTTTAAAGGTTGTCTGGTAGAGAATGCCGTATGGCATTAAGTCCGCCTTTTGTACATTTGTTTTTTATTGTGCAATAAAGTGTAAATAAATAAATACATCATTTGTGAAAATTTCAACTTTCTATCACGGTTTAAGAGATACAGCTTTTGCCCTTTGGGTATGGAATCCTAAAAAGGTATTACTTTTTGGAATAAAACTATTATAACGGATTTAACTCGCTACATACCTACATATAAATCTATATTTTTATAAAAGGTGAAGCTTACCTGATAACATATCAACGCAGAGCAAAAACTATAAGGTTTAGAAACTTGTTTTTTCTTTGCTGTATTTATTTTGAATATAATTTTACGATATAGTGCTAGCTATCCTGTATGTACGTTCTCGAACTTTCAGTCTATTCCTAGGTATCTTAGGCTATCCTATGTGGAGTGTTTATTACTGTTTATGGTAGGTCGCCATACAGACAAATACCTACCCATAATTCAACTTAATAAAATTGTAATGCACGTCATATATCAGCTAAAAGCAAAGTTTTGACAATATGAAACCTTCTGTTTTTTAACACCCGCCACATATAAGTTTACGATGGAACTTTTTCATTACGCGCACCAAATTACCGTTCTTTTAACGAGTTCACAATAACTTTACACATAAAAGTGGGAATCGTAGCAAATTGTTAAATGTATACGATCAATGACAAAAGTAAATTAAGGTTTCACTAACTTTATATAGAACTAGCGGTTCGCCCCGGCTTCACACACGGATCCCTATTTTTTTTTAAATATTCTAAAGCCTATGTCACTTAGGGTGAACGTAGTTTCTCAACAGTGAAAGTTTTTTTTAAATCGGTCCAGCCGTTATGGAGCCTAGTCAATCCAAATCAAACAAAACTTTCCTCCTTATTGTATTAGTATAGAGTAGAGATAAATATATATTCAGCTGGATCTAGAATGATCTACTCGACGCAAAACATTACAGACAAACCTAATGAAAGAAAACTAATCACTCATTTTACGTACATATTTCTCAGTCTCTAAGGCTTTCTGCCAGACATATTTCTACTTAGACCTTTGAACTTTTTAAAAACAAGTTTAGGTGGGCGTTTGAAACGCAGTCTCAAATTATATTTAACTAGCCGTCCACCCCGGCTTCGCACGGATCATCTTTTTTTTATAGCCTATGCCACTCGGGAATTATAGTGTAGCTTCCCAACAGTGAAATAATTTTTCAAATCGGTCCAGCCTTTCTGGAGCCTATTCAATCCAAACAAACAAACAAACTTTTCCTCTTTATTATATTAGTATAGATTAGAATGAAACAACTAGAAACGGATTTAACTCACGTATTTTATTTGTTGACGTTTCGGATTCTTTACAGTTTCAATAATCGTAGCACGACTGAGCTGACAATAGTTTAATGCTAAAGTTTTTAAATAAAATACGCGAGTTAAATCCGTTTATAGTATTAACTACGCTGCCGCTAGTAAAGGCATATTCATGGGTTCGAATCCCACTGGGGGTCTAAAAAATTTTTTTACTTTTGTCTTTGTACAAAAATATAATTACTGTTTATAGTAGTTTCGTTATAGTTCTTTTATTCCAATGTACAAAACGCAAAAGCATTCGAAAATCTTATCTTTACCTAGATTAAATGATTTCACATATTCTAAGATTAACTGTTGACTCTAATTATTTTATATATAAGAACAATGTACACAGTCTTGACAATAAATGATTATCTCATCTTATCTTATCTTAACATTAATTGGTTTACGTAACTGTAACTATCTGTAAACGGTTGTCACGTTTTAAGTGAGACCTTGAACTTTCTCCATTTTGAATTTCAACAGTAAAAGAACGGAGTCAGAATGAATTCGAAAGTTTTTTTTATTATTTTAGTTATGTACGAAAATTCTTATTTGATAAGGTAGGTGAGATAGCAAGGGCGTGCATTCCATATAGGCACAGTGTCACTAATATATGGAGTGCCTACCCTGGCACCATACTTACGCTCCCCCCACTGCACGCGCACGCGCACTATCTCAGAGATAGGTTACTGTTTTTGTTTTAATTATAAAACGTATGTACTTGGAACAAAATTGATATGTTTTTAAACGGATTTAACTCGCGTTATTTTATTTTATTGGCTGACGTTTGTACATAATTGTCATAAAAAAATACTTTCTAGAGTTTCTTGCGGCGTTTCTTCTCAGTAATGATGGTCTTTCTGAAGTTCTAGTAACGCTCCCATTTGTTTTATTTGTAGTGTAAAATATGTAATTTTTGCGTAGAATAAAACATAAGTACTTATTTCATATTTTAGAACAGGGTAGTACTTAAATTTTGTAATTTAAAAAATAAGGTAGTTTACTTGCATAATTATAATATAAATCGCTTTAGCGTTAGACTATCAGCTCAGACGTGCTACGATTATGGAAACTAGTTTCCGAAACGTCAGCCAATAAAATAAACGAGTTAAATCCGTTCATAGTTTCATTCCAATGTGTAATAACCGCGAAGGCATCAGAAATTATTAATCCCTATAATATTATAAATGCGAAAGTAACTCTATCTTGTCTGTTACGCTTTCACGCTAAAACTACTGGACCGATTTTAATCAAATTTGGTACAAAGAAAGTCTGGAGCCTGAGAAACTACTTTTTAACCGACTGCAAAAAAGGAGGAGTTCCACGTGGACGAAGTCGCGGGCAAAAGCTAGTACGTATATATATTCTTTACTCTGTGGCAACACTCGGTGTTATCGCCGTACACTAAAACCTCATAAGGCGTTATTTACCAAATCGCCTTTTTTATGTTCGCGGTTTACTGGAATGTGCAGAACTTTTGTCAGCCATTATTGAGATGTTCGTACATTACACTAGCTTCGCGCCGCGGTTTTGCTTGCAATTTTGTTTAAGTTACTCTTTAGGTGCTTCTTGGTCTTGTCATAGTAGTCAGATTGGTGTTAAGCTATCTTCAGCTTAGTTTAAAAAAAAACAAAACGTCAGCGTATTATTAATATAGGTACGAGAGTTGAGTTAAGTTTCAAAATTGCTTTATTTCAATGTTATCTAAAATTAAATTAAATAACACGCTTATTAAATTTGAAATGGCTTCTACCACTTTATTCTAGGTATTTTCATTCTTAAAGAAACCTACTTCCTCAAAGTTAGTAACTGGAAACTAACACAAACCAGCGTGAACAAAAAGCACTAGAAAGTATTTATAAGACTAAAACTAACTTCATACTGTCTTCATTAATCACTCTTGTTACTAGATGGTAAAAAGAGGCTTCAGACACTAAGTACTATAAAATATAAGAATTCGAAAATGAACCTTAAGAGTTTAGTGTTAAAGTACATTTTATTTGTAAGCCTGGTGACGGGAGCTGTTTAAAAAGTTAATGTTTTGTATTGAATTACAAGTGAAAAGATAAAGGTTTAATGTTGCAGTTTTAAAGAATTTAAAAACAAATTTTCTTGCATTTCGTTTCGCAATAAAGTTTTATTTTGTTAGAGCTCTTATCATTATGATGTGATAATAGAATGCAAAATTGTCTGGAATTGGAGATAGCTAACGAAAAGTCACGTGGTCCTTACACAAGCGCTTTTAGAAAATAGCGAATGAAACGAAAGAAAAATATATGAAACTAGCTTCTGCCCGCGACTTCGTCCGCGTGGAACTCCTCCTTTTTTGCAGTCGGTTAAAAAGTAGCCTATGTCCTTTCTCAGGCTCCAGACTTTCTTTCTACCAAATTTCATTTAAATCGGTCCAGTAGTTTTAGCGTGAAAGCGTAACAGACAGACAGACAGACAGAGTTACTTTCGCATTTATAATATTAGTAAGGATTTACAATAGCGAACGACAACTAACCACGTAGTAGTGTCTTCTGACTACATAAGAGCTTTTAAACTCCTAAATCGAATGTATTATTCAATTTTTGGCTTCTGAAAAAAAAACATTTGGCATTAAACAACTTTAAACGAACTAGCGTATTTTATTTTTTTGGCTGACGTTTCAGAGCCTATGCAGATTCCATAATCGTAGAACAACTGAGCTAACAATAGTCTTATGCTATAGTACGCAAGTTAAATCCGTTTAAAGTTGTTTCATTCCAATCTCTACTAATCCCTACTAATATTATAAATGCGAAAGTAACTCTGTCTGTCTGTCTGTTACGCTTTCACGCTAAAACTACTGGACCGATTTAAATAAAATTTGGTACAAAGATAGTCTGGAGCCTGGGAAAGGACATAGGCTACTTTTTAACCGACTGCAAAAAAGGAGGAGTTCCACGCGGACGAAGTCGCGGGCAGAAGCTAGTTTTTTTAAAAAATACGTAAATCTATATTAAACTTTCCAGTAATGTCTTCTGACCTTCATAAGAGCTTGTAAAAGCCTTAATAGAAAACATCTTAGTTTTGAAAAAAAACCTACAAAGTCTAATTGTTTTATTTGTAAAATATAGGTGTTTACAGAAGTGTTCATTTAATTTAGAGTTGCACTATGTTTTGCCGATTGACGTACAAAGACACTATCCCAAATTATTACTTGGAACGAACCAGTAGTTCCTGAGATTAGCGCGTTCAAACAAACAAACAAACAAACTCTTCAGCTTTATAATATAAGTATAGATAATAGAAAACAACAAATTAATAAAAAAATTAAAGAAAGTAATATAAGAGGCAGTTACATAAAAAATTGAGTTACCTTTTTTTCAGTGTGCAATATTATAAAAACAAGAACACGGCAAATTTTAAAATTCAATCCGCAAGAATAGAATAGTCAAAACGCAAGCAGTTCAAAGTATGAAGAATTCAAAACTTTTTTAATTTCAGTGTGCTATCGAGATAGCGGTGTTGCCAGCATTCTGCCAGCAGTCCTGTCTTCAAACCTCCTTTGTAGGGATTTCAAATTTGGATTTTAAATTCAGTTCTAGACACGATTTCTAAATCTAGAACATTTTAAATCCGTGAAAGGACTGTTGAGTGTCTGTTTGACAGTTAGATATATCTTTTTGAAATGTGTTTTGGTTTATAATCCCTACTAATATTATAAATGCGAACGTAACTCTGTCTGTCTGTTACCCTTTACGCTAAAACTACTGGACCGATTTAAATGAAATTTGGTACAAAGAAAGTCTGGAGCCTGAGAAAGGACATAGGCTACTTTTTAACCGACTGCAAAAAGAAGAGTTCCACGCGGACCACGAAGTCGCGGGCAGAAGCTAGTCGGTAATAAATGTTTCTTACCATATGCTAATCTATTTAAATTTCAAGTTACCTAACCTAACCTAACCTAATCTAACCTTTATGTTTAGTTTGTAAGGATAAATTTTAATATGTACCTGTTTTGAAAAAAGGTACCTCATTGTGTTTCTTGCCGTTTCTTCTCCAGTGAGGTTTTTTGGAAACGGTGTTTTCTTCATTAGGAGCTTGTTAAAGCCTAAATTTAATAAATATAATAATTTCTGATGCCTTCGCGGTTATTACACATTGGAATGAAACAACTATTAACGGATTTGACTCGTCAGCAAATAAAATAAAAATACGCGAGTTAAATCCGTTAATAGTTGTTTCATTCCAATGAATAAATATAATTTAGATTTAGATTTTATAGTTGAGAGACCCTGTGTTGCTATATCCGTTGTTAAGTCAGCTTCTCCTTTTATATGTAGGTATGTATATTTATAGATAAAACATTTTCATTTCATTTAATTTTTCATCAAATTTTAAATAATTACACATGATTGGTTAACCCGCATTAGAAAGTGGTGGATTAGGTCTGATCCTATAGATAAGTATCGATTTCTTTATATTAATAAATGATAATTATTATATAATATTATTAATAGAAACAACCAACAGGTATTAAGAAAGAGCAACGTTTAATAATACTTTACTTGTTCACAAGAAAACTGAAACAAGGAGAATACTTAAAACGTCCCAGATTTCCTGGAAATTTGCAAGATTTCCGCATTTTACTTTTCTCGCTTTAGTTTTATTATTTGAGACTTTTAAAAATGCTAGTAATATTTTAAGTTACGTCTTGAGAGATATTTTTGTATTAAATTTTGTTCACAGTTACGTATAACACTTTAAAGTGATTTCACTTATGTATATAACTAACTAGCTGTGCCCGCGACTTCGTCCTCGTGGAATAGTAATTCTTCATAAGCCTTCATATTTTCCCAGTTTTTTACACATTTTCCACTGTTTCTTCGCTCCTATTGGTCGCAGCGTGATGTTATATAGCCTAAAGCCTTCCTCGATAAATGCTCTATCCAACAAAAAAAGAATTTTTGAATTCGAACCAGTCGTTTCTGAGATTATCGCGTTCAAACAAACAAACAAACAAACTCTTCAGCATTATAATATTAGTATAGATATACATTTTATGCTGACGTTTCTACCACGGCGTCCTGCTTTATTTTTATTGTTGTTGTGTAATTAGGTAAGTACAACAAAGTTCTGTAGACACTGTACTGTCCTGTTACTCAACTTTCAGCTTAATAAACTTATTCCACATTAGAATAAAACAAAAATACTTAACATATTTAATTTAAATTTATTTTTTTGATGACGTTTCCAAAACTTTACAGTTCCCATATTCGTAGCATGACTGAGCTGATGCGACGACTATCGTCAGCTTTAAGCATACATAGGGACGGACAGACAGTCACTGCGACTTTGTTTTATACTATGTAGTCAAGTAATAATATAATATATAATATTATATTAAATAACATAGTTAACTTAAGGATATCAACATATCCAAAAAAGGGACTTGCTACTGAGTTTCTTGCGGCGTTTCTTCTCAGTAATGATGGTCTTTCCGAAGCACTAGTAATGCCCCCTAATTGTTTTATTTGTACTTAGTGTAATATAGTTAAAATATGCATAGAAAGATTCATATTTCATATTTTAGAACAAGGTAGTATTTAAAAAAAAATCTAATTTAGATACAAGGTAGTTTGCATAACTGTATAAAACACTTTACCGTTAGACTATTGTCAGCTCAGTCGTGCTACGATTATGGAAACTGTTAAGAATCCGAAACGTCAGCAAATAATAAAATAAAAATACGCAAGTTAAATCCGTTAATAGTTGTTTCATTCCAATATCAACATATCATTAAGCTAATTGGGTTCATAACAAGTCGTTAGCATGAAAATAGTCTGAAATCTCTAAATAGGCCAATTTTTCATGAGTTCAGTGAAATTCCTCAGCCACGTATAGCCACGTATAAAATACACCTAAACTGAATATTTCATGAATGTGACCAACTTTTGTTGGGTTTTCATTTGAAATAAATACGACTGTATCGCTTATTTGTGATACATTACTGCTTTTAAATAAATATGCAATGTTTAACGGACGGCCTGTTGGTCTAGTGGTCAGAGGCCCTGACTACGAAACCGGAGGTTGCGGGTTTGAATCCCGCTAGGGGCAGATGTCAATGTGATGAGCACTGGCATCTATACCTGAGTCTTGGATGTCTTATATGTATTTATGTATATTTATCCGTTGTCTAGTACCCATAACACAAGCTTTGCTTAAAATGGGACTAGATAATTGGTGTGAATTGTCCAAAGATATTTATTTATTTATTTATTTATTGGGTTCAAAAATCTTTATTTCTAATTTCTGATGCCTTCGCGGTTATTAAACATTGGAATGAAACAACTTTAAACGGATATAATATATATTTTAGAACAGGGTAGTACTTAAAATTTCGTTATTTAATGAATAAGTTAGTTTGCATAGCTGTATTACCTAATCATTTTACGCATAAGACTATTGTCAGCTCAGTCGTACTACGATCATGGAATCTGTAAAGGCTCCGAAACGTCAGCCAATAAAAAAAATACGCGAGTTAATCCCGTCTAAAGTGGTTTCATTCCAATGTATAATAACCGCGAAGTCATCAGAAATTATTAAACCGATAATTGTTTAAAATATAAGATATAATTGAAATCATGCATCACATTTAGAACTTTCAGGAAAAATTGTAATCTGGGCATGTGAAAACGTACAAAATTGCGTTAATGACAACGCTAAAAAAAACTGTTTATAGTCGTTTCATTCCAATGTGTAACAACCGCGAAAGCATCAGAAATTATTAACAAAAAAATATTTTTGCTGTTTGTCAATAAGCAGTAATGTAAAGTAAAATAGGTAACGTTTGTGATAAAAAAATGTAAGAAAGTAAATAGAATGGCGCAGTTATTGGTCCCGCCAGGCGCGGGTGCCGAGTCCTGGCGCGCGAGTTGAATACTAATCAGAGTTGGGCGCTTCAGATACACTGATGGGTTGGTTTACCGAGGGAGTAGTTATACAAATAACTAGCTTAGAACTAGTGGAACTGTTTGAGAAATTAACACATGGAGATAACTGGACGCTTATTGTAAGATTTACCTAACATTGGCCCTGTCCACGCATTTCACACAGTCACGTAAATCACGTACCAGATAGATCGAGCAGCGATTCGCGCTGTCTCGCTTTAGTATGTAAATCTAGTGTTTTTTTTTTTTTCGAACTGAATACTGAAGCGCAGTTTGCCAGCTAATGGGCCTTTACTGCAAAACCGGACGGGTGGCGAGACTCCTGAAAGGAGACTCTTAAGCCTTTTGGGTTGGGTTTAGGGTTTTTAGCCCTGACCGACCCGAGGGCCCCCCAAGGTGGGGGTCGCACCTCGGCTCGGGCCGTCAGGAGGTGTGTTGACACGACTATTTTGTTGCAAGGGAACAGAAGGTCCCTGCGGATAAGTCCGACGCGCGCCGGGTGTATGTGGACGTCTTCGACCCCGCCGGCGGGGCCGCTGTAACACTATCGAGTATGCTAGGTATGGGTGAGGCCGCATGCCGCGCGGCAGCTGCCTGTGTGTCGGTGTACGGTTTGTGTCCGTGGGAGGGGGCGCGGCGGCCGCTATGGCAGCCGTGATCGAATCGGACGGGTCCAGGAGGACAGTGTTTTATTAAATACTAGCGGCCCGTCCCGGCTTCGCACGGGGGGACTTAAGATTTTTTTCATAGTTTTACGTTTATACTTTTCCCCCGTTTTTGAAACATTTTCGGTTACTGCTCCGCAACTATAAGACCTAGCGTGATATTATATAGCCTATGTTACTCGGGGATAATGTAGCTTTCCAAGGGTGAAAGAATTTTTGAAATCGGTCCAGTAGTTTCGGAGCCTATTCATTACAAACATACAAAAATACAAAAATACAAAAATACAAATATTTCCTCTTTATAATATTAGTATAGATTAAATAAATATAATAGTATTGGAATGAAACAACTGTACGAATTCAATGGATCGGATACGAACGGATTTAACTCCCGTATTTTATTTTATTGGCTGACGTATCGGAGCCCTTACAGTTTCCATAATCATAGCACGACTGAGCTGACAATAGTCTTATGCTTAAGTTGTTGTAATGTATAATAACCGCGAAGGCATCAGAAATTATTAATATAATAGTACTTATTAAGTACTAAGTCGTATCAGTTATTTTAGTTGTAGATTGAGATTCATTAATTTCTCATAATTTAATATTATAAAATACTTACTCGAATTAAATCCACTATAGTTAGAAGAACCTATAGAAGTACGTCTATCGATCTAATTCATATTTTACCGTCATTTGCTATAATTTATTAAGGACTAGCGACCCGTCGACGTCGACGCGTGCATTCTTTTTGAATCACTCTATCTATTAAAAAAACCGCTTCAAAATCTGTTGCGTAGTTATAAAATTTTAAGCATATATAGGGACGGACAGACAGCGACTTTGTTTTATACTATTTAGTGATAGTGATAAGGCGTGCTAAATATTTAAAACATTTTAAACAAAAATATTATAAAAGTGGGTAATATTTAAATTAAGACTAATGACTAAAAGGCTAACTCTAAAAATTATGTCTTTTCCCCGAGGTCTGATATAAACAGTGTTGCCTGGACTTGCCTGGTCGGCAAACCTAATAGCCGGACAGACCAACGTACGTGCATAAAAACTTATTAATCAGTATCCGCTTTTTCTAAAAAAAATACTTTTTTGAGTTAGCTCCCATGAGATATAGACCTCTAGGATCTGCAAAGTGTTATCTATATTAATCTATATCTATACTAATTTAAAAAAGAGGAAAAGTTTGTTAGGGGATCCGGGCGAAGCTGGGGCGGGCCGCTAGTATCTAACATTTTTTACAGTCTAACAGTTTAAACAAAATATAGTCGATTCCATTCCACGTCCTCACATTTCATTTTATACTCCACTCCGCATCACATCACATTAAACCAGGGTTCCGTACTCATAAAATGTGAATCGAAGCCGGGTTCCGTAGCTATTCACTACTGGAATTCTTCAGTTACTATAAAAAGCGACAGTGTGCAACGGGTATTAGAATGGAGGCCACGAGATGAGCGGGGGGCTATAGAAGCGTTTAAACGGCGCGCAAACACACGAGCCGAGCCTGGCTCCGCTCGTGATGTGCGCTCGGCGCGGCGCGGCAAAGTTCGCACGATCCTTCACTTAGCATCGTGCTATCCCGCGCCGTGTATACGAGCAGGCTTACATCTCCACGGACTGCACGGCTCGCATAGGATCGTGCTACACCGCGCCGTTTAACCGCACCTATAAAAGCCTCTCATCTGGAGGCTCGCCACCCGTCCGGTTTTGCAGTAAAGGCCCATTAGCTGACCAACTACGCTTGAGTATTCAATTCTAAAAAAAAAGGTGGGCGGGACCTTTTTCACCAAGTTAGTCCCGGGTATGATTTTAAAAGTCCTGAGTATGATTGTATCGCTTCTATAAGGACATTGAAGTACTGAGTAGTTAATATGACTAAGACAAGAGTAAAGAAAGAAAGAAAGAAATAATTTTTAGAAATTGAGACCCTCAATGGGTCTTGAACCCACACCTATATCTTAACGCGAGGCATCGTGCTTCCACTTACACTATAGGCGTCACTGATCAACTCGACGAAAACTGTGTAATTATAATGTACTAGCCGTTCGCCCCGGCTTCGCACGGATCCCTAATTTTTTTTCAAAATATTCTATAGCCTATGTTACTCAGGGTGAACGTAGCTTCCCAACAGTGAAAGATTTTTTAAATAGCTCCAGCCGTTTTGGAGCCTATTCAATCCAAACAAACAAACAAACTTTTCCTCTTTATAATATTAGTATAGATATCCCTTAGATAGGACATAGGGCTTCTCCAGTGCAGATATGAAAAATATTGGAAAATCTAATTATATAGCAGCAAGTAAGTATGTAAGTACAATTTCAAAACCTGATTATGGTATACATATGAAATAATGAAAAATAAATTTATCTAATTTAATCTATTTTTCATACGTCTGTTTAAGAGTATCTATGTAAAATTAAATATCGTCGACGTGTAAATATGGCCAAAAAAAATTATTTTATGATGACATGTTGAAAGACTTATTTCGGGGCCCAATGCTTAGAATGCAAGTCTATTCAGTGCGATCTTAGAACTTGCATAGATCCAACATGGCGGCTCGGACGTCAGGCACAATGCACAGGTCACAGACTACCTGCAAGATCTAGATTAATTTCTAGATTCTAGGCACAAACTTGAGTTAAGCGTATAGTGATATTAATATCAGAGCAAAGTTCAATCTAGGAAGTAAAAGTTCGTTATGTTTATATAATATTTATATATAAAAATTTATTGCTGATTGTTTGTCCCTGTAAAATTGGCTTGGTTTTGATATATTCATGAAAATTCAGGAAAGGAAATTTGGAAAAATCGCAAAAATCTATACTTATATTATAAAGCTGAAGAGTTTGTTTGTTTGTTTGTTTGAACGCGCTAATCTCAGGAACTACTGGTTCGAATTGAAAAAATCTTTTTGTTGGATAGACCATTTATCGAGGAAGGCTTTAGGCTATATAACATCACGCTGCGACCAATAGGAGCGAAGAAACAGTGGAAAATGTGTAAAAAACGGGAAAATATGAAGCCTTATGAAGAATAACGACGAAGTCGCAGGCACAGCTAGTTTAAGTATAATAATACTCACATCTCTTTTAAATCAAATCACATTATTACAAACTATGAAGATTTTATTATACTATTAATAAACCATTAACACATTCGAAAACAGATATATTACTATCATAACATTGTTATTTTCATATTAACAGTTCATTTATCACAAACAGTCAAAGTCGCGTCGTAACACCGCCGACACAACTTGACAGCGTGACACAAAACTGATTAGTGTCGACACGTAATCATATTGTGTCGGGATGCAGCGCCGGTTACAGACACGTCGTGTCGAATTGTGTCGACACTAGATTAAGCTTAAGATTCATATGAGTATTTTGATATTCGTGTACGTATATTATTATGTATTACTAGGGGTCCCAGTAGACTTCGTCCTGCCCGGCAATCGATTTTACTATTTTTAACAAATGAGCTTAATATTTTTTTTTTAACTGGAACGTGATAAAAAGTATCCTTTGTCCTTTTCCTGGCTCTAAGCTATCTCCCCGCCCCGCAATTTTCAGCCAAATCAGATCAGCCGTTCTCGAGTTATAAATGGAGTAACTAACACGACTTTCTTTATATATATAGATTTTAATTGAATTTGAAATACTTTTGCTGCGCGTTCTCGCTACGTTTTTCAGCAAGGTTATTAACTTTATTGTAATAACAAGACTTCTGTACTAGAACATGACATTTAATGAATAGGTATTTTAAACACAACACATACTGAAACTGGCGCTAGTAGCGCGTATAATAACAGAACTAACCAAACCTTATAAACTTCAAAGACTAGGACTGGAATATACATTCAGCCTAACATAAAATTATACCTCAATAATGGTCTCTGAAGCGCTAGTAGACATCAGACGTATGAAATACTTTTTAAGGATACTAACAAAATATTATTAGTATATTGATAATGATTTATGTATAATTAAAATATATAGACATTCGCCCCGGCTTCGCACGGATCCCTATTTTTTTTCAAAATATTCTATAGCCTATGTTACTCGTGGATAATGTAGCTTTCGAATGGTGAAAGAATTTTTGAAATCGGTCCAGCCGTTCTGGAGCCTATTCAATTCAAACAAACAAACAAACCTTTCCTCTTTTTAATATTAATATAGATGTAAAAATATACACATTGATATTGCTGAAGTCATTCCTTCAAGCTAAGAATTATACATTTGTTTAATTATAACAAACTAGCGGCCCCGGCAGACGTCGTCCTGCCCGTCCGATTGTTTCGTCAAAGATCTGTCAGTCTTCTAACTGTCTCTTCTTCATAAGGCTTCATATTTTCCCCGTTTCTTACACATTTTCCACTGTTTCTTCGCTCCTATTGGTCGCAGCGTGATGTTATATAGCCTAAAGCCTTCCTCGATAAATGGTCTATCCAACAAAAAAGAATTTTTGAATTCGAATCAGTAGTTCCTGAGATTAGCGCATTCAAACAAACAAACTCTTCAGCTTTATAATATTAGTATAGATTTAATTGTAGTCTCAATTAGCCAATTAGTTTAATGACAATCATGGGTAATTAAGGCACATTGTATTCTAAAAGCATTATGTAGTAATGTGTAAGCTTGACTGACAGACCGTCTAACAAACAATTAAATACGTCACTGTTAATAATATATTAAACCATTAAATTTTTGATGATTTTTCGCATTTTTTTTTCCATAGTTTCAGGACAAGTGCGAGTCGGTACTTGAAATTTAGCACAGTATTTCCTTTTATAACGTAGGGGAGCAGTAATATTTTTTTTGATTTGGCCTTTGGATATTTCACCCTCTAAGGGGGTAAAACAGGGGTGCTCATCGTACACAGGCGAAGTCGCGGGCAGACACTAGTAAGTTTAATGTGACCAGTGGAGGATTAAAAAATAAAATGAATAATTATATTTATTGGAATGAAACAACTATGAACGATTTGACTCGCATATTTTATTTGCTGGCGATTCGGATTCTTTACAGTTTCCATAATCATAAAGGATCCGAAATGTCAGCAAATTAAAATAAAACAAAATACGCGAGTTAAATCCTTTCATACTTAGTTGTTTCATTCCAATGTGTAATGCCTTCGCATCAGAAATTATAATTACCTATATTATTTTCTTAAATTTTAAGCTTAAATAAAAAACTTTTTTAATTCTAGACAAAAATAACTACCTTTTCCACTTGTTGTAAACAAATATAATTTGTATCAAGTGTAAATAACATTGCTAATTCCGTCTACAGGCGCTGGTGATGGCGAATGTACGAAAATACGTTTATAAGTTTAGCGCCGAGACACAGCATCTGCTCCCATGTTAGTGTTTGAGATCAGGCGAGAGATGCGGTACCATTTGTCGCTACCCATTACTACAAGAACACTTTCTTGACTTATTATGTACCGACTTTGTACCTTTAATACTAATTCCCCCCATTTCTACTCCCTAAATATCACCAAAAAAAAAAGATTAACTTTGGAATAAAACAACTGTTAACGGATTTAACTCGCGTATTTTTATTTTATTTTATTTATGCTACGATTATGGAAACTGTAAAGAATCCGAAAGGTCAGCAAATAAAATGAAGTTAAATCCGTTTTTAGTTGTTTCATTCCAATGTACTTATTAAGAACGCGAAGGCATCAGAAATTATAAATTTTAACTAGTGTCAATTTTCACAGATTCCTGTTGCCTAGATTCTGTTTTTAACAGACTCTTATTTATACAGTACTAGCGACCCGCCCCGGCTTCACACGGGTGCTATGAACCTTCCTCTTGAATCACTCTATCTATTAAAAAAAACCACATCAAAATCCGTTACGTAGTTTTAAAGATTTAAGCGTACATAGGGATATAGGGACAGAAAAAGCGACTTTGTTTAATAATATGTAGTGACTTTAGCATAAGACTATTGTCAGCTCAGTCGTGCTACGATTATGGAATCTGTAAAGGCTCCGAAACGTCAGCCAATAAAATAAAATACGCGAGTTAAATCCGTTAAAGTTCATTCCTATGTATAATAACCGCGAAGGCATCAGAAATTAGAAATTATAGTTTACGTATATTAATTATAAGGAATATTTACTAACCTTTTTAGTACCCATAGTAGGTCAGTGTTAAATCCGAACGGTCAATACTCGCTCGGCGTGATCTCCTTACCCAGGTGGGAGCGACCATACGTTTTAAAACCTTCGCGAACTTCGAGAGGCTTCCTTCCACGTTTATTTATTAGCTAAGAACAAAGTTGTTAAATACGAACTTAGTAATTGCTGGTATTTATGTGAGCAAACTTTATTAAGTGGAAAAGGTTTTGTTTTAATTATTTATATTTCATTTCTTACTCTATAAGGTCCGCTGATAATTTAAAAGACAGACATTATAATAGAACAACTAAAGCTGCTTTTTTGCTGACATGTCAAAATCTTTGCAGTTCCCTTATTCGTAGCAGGACTGAGCTGACGATAGTCTTACACTAAAGTATTTTTTTCGAAACATCAGAAATTGGAATGAAACAACTATTAACGGATTTAACTCGCGTATTTTTATTTTATGACTTGAGCGTTAGACTATATATTGTCAGCTCAGTCGTGCGACGATTATGGAAACTGTAAAGAATCCGAAACGACACCAAATAAAATAAAATAAAAATACACGAGTTGAATCCGTTAATAGTTGTTTCATTCCAATGCATACCTAATAACCGCGGAGGCATCAGAAATTATTAAATATTAACTGATTAAATTATTAAAATACTCTCATAAAAACTGAATCGGTGGCACTTCGAGCCAATATCGACGCGGAAAATTAGGAAAATGTAAAGCAATTTTCCTCCCGTTTTGAGTAAAGACATTATACAAAATGCGGCTAAATTAAATTTTCCCTCTCGCGTCGTCCAGGACGTGAAATAGGCCGTTAGATGCCCCAGTTACTGACCTAGGAAGTAGCCACAGTTTAACCATGTTATATATAATACTAGCGGTCCGCCCCGGCTTCGCACGGATCCCTATTAATCGTAATAAAAGGTCTATGTCCTTTCTCAGGGTCTAAAGATTGTCTGTGCCAAATTTCATCAAAATCGGTTGAGAGCTTCGGGAAAGCGTAACAGACAGACAGACAGAGTTACTTTCGCATTTATAATATTAGTTAGGATTAGTAGGGATATAGCTTCTGATCGCGACTTCGGCCGCGTGGAACTCCTTTTTTGCAGTCGGTTAAAAAGTGTGTCCTTTCTCAGGCTCCAGACTTTCTTTGTACCAAATATCATTTCAATCGTCCAGTAATTTTAGCGTGAAAGCGTAACAGACAGACAGACAGAGTTACTTTTACATTTATAATATTAGTAACTATTATAGATACTAGCGGTCCGCCCTGGCTTCGCACGGATCCCTACTATGACTCCGCTGTCCGTCCGTCTATCACCAGGCTGTGTCTCATGAACCGTGATAGTTAGAAAGTAGAAATTTTCACATAAGATGTATTTTTGTTGCCGCTATAAAAACAAATACTAAAAAACATAATAAAATTAATATTTATCGAATTTAATTCATGTACTTATATTAATATTTATTTATGGTGACGTTTCGAAAACTATACAGTTTCCATATTTGTGCCCCAGTTAATTTACACAAGTTAAATCGTTTGTAGTTTTATTCCAATGTGAAATAACCGCTAAAGCATTAGAAATTATTACTTTAACATAATAACTAATATTATAAATGCGAAAGTAACTCTGTCTGTCTGTCTGTCTGTTACGCTTTTACGCTAAAACTACTGCACCGATTTAAATGAAATTTGGTACAAAGAAAGTCTGGAGCCTGAGAAAGGACATAGGCTACTTTTTAACCGACTGCAAAAAAGGAGGAACTCCACGCGGACTAAGTAAGCTAGTTAGTAAATAATCGAAGGTATTTTTTTTTAAATGTCTAAACATAATAATATTTTTTTAATAAAAAGCATACAAGTCACATTGAAACCCGCCCCCGGCAAAGAAAGTTCAACGATATGCAAATAAAAAAAGTTAAATTTAATTTATTATGCCCTACATCAAAGCCTGACTGCTAAAGACAAATTACTAGGGAATATTGTTTCTGACAGCTCGTTAGGAGATATCGTGTGCTGCTGACAAAGTGACGTCACTTCTCTAATAAAATAATTCATAAAACAATACTATTTTACATTGGAATTAAACTATAAGGGATTTAACTGGCGTATTTTATTTTCTTTGGTGTCAGAATATCGGGCTACGAATATGGGAACTGTTAAGTTTTTTAAAACGCCAGCAAATAAAATACACGCAATCAGTACAAAAAATCAGTTCACTTTAGCATAAGACTATTGTCAGCTCAGTCGTGCTACGATTATGGAATCTGTAAAGGCTCCGCAACATCAGCCATTAAAATAAAATACGCGAGTTAAATCCGCTAAAGTTGTTTCATTCCAAAAAATCAGTTTTTTTATAATATTCATAGAAGTCTAAATAAATCTATATAAAAGGAGTACCTACCTAGCTGTCTTGACTGACATACCAACGCAGGGTCTAAACTATAAAGGTTAGTAAGTAACTAGAAATTTTTCACATGGGTTTCTCAACTTAGAGAAGCACTAGAAAAGATTTTAGAAAATTCACCCCTGAAGGGGTAAAACGGGAGTAAGTTAGTATGAAACTTTGCCTCTTTTAAATTGCCCAATTTAATCCTAATTAATATTATAAATGCGAAAGTAACTCTGTCTGTCTGTCTGTCTGTCTGTTAAGCTTTCACGTTAAAACTACTGGACCGATTTATATGAAATTTGGTACAAAGAAAGTCTGGAGCCTGAGAAAGGACATAGGCTACTTTTTAACCGACTGCAAAAAAGTAGGAGTTCCACGCGGACGAAGCTGCGGGCAGAAGCTAGTATTCTATAAAAAATCATATAAAAATGATAATATACATATATACTATGTACTTGAGTGTTTTACATAAACTCATTGAAGCTCTGCAAAGTCGGATGATGAGCCGTTAATAAATAAGTATATTTATGAAGAGATAAATTTTCTAATGTACAGCTTCAAGTTATAAAACGTTTTCTTTGGATTAAGTGTCAAGTTAAATGTCAATATTAATTGTAAAATATTATAATACGACGTTCGACAAATTTATGTAGAATGTAAAATCCCTACTAATATTATAAATGCGAAAGTAACTCTGTCTGTCTGTCTGTTACGCTTTCACGCTAAAACTACTGGACCGATTTTAGTGAAATTTGGTACAAAGAAAGTCTGGAGCCTAAGAAAGGACATAGGCTACTTTTTAACCGACTGCAAAAAAGGAGGAGTTTCATGCGGACGAAGTCGCGGGCAGAAGCTAGTTCTCATATTTTAAAACAGGGTACCTAGATTAATTTTGTAATTTCTCAAATGAGATAGTTTGCCTATCCTAAAACCACTTTAGTGTAAGACTATTGTCAGCTCTCTTAAAACGTAGGAGAGCATTAAGAAAGGATTTTTGACAATTCACCTCCTAAGGGGGTAAACGGAAGTGCTTATCGTGCGCAGGCGAAGTCGCGAGCAGAAGCTTTCCATTTTATTTGTTTCATTTCAATCTATACAAATATTATAAAGAGGTTTGTTTGTTTGTTTGGATTGAATAGGCTCCAAAACGACTGAACCGATTTTAATTTTTTTTACTGTTGGGAACCGAGTGATATAGGCTATAAAAAAATAGATCCGTGTGAAGCGGGGGCGGACAGCTAGTGTGTAATAATCGCGAAGACATCAGAAATTATTATATTAAGTTTATATTCTTTTTCAACTTTAATAAATTAACTTGGGTAATTTATTTTAAATCTTATTGTAACTCATTCCTTCAATATTCAGGATGAAGAACTAACGGCGTTTGAAACAACAGTTTAAAAATAAAACAGGCATAAGTGCCAACACGTACTCGTAACATCACGCCATTTTACTACCAGGCAAAGTTACCGCAGTGATGGGCGATGATTCTGTAACTTGTACCAACACGCAGTACGTAGTCTTGTAACGGGACTTTATGGTCGAGCTTTTAAGGCTAAACGCCGTTATAAAAGATACACACAGTCCTAAATATTGTCCAACTAGCTTCTGCCCGCGACTTCGTCTGCGCACGATGAGTACTTCACACAATATCGTTATAAAATATAGCCTATATGTTATTCTGATGTATAAGCTATATTGTGGTAAAATTTCATTCAAATCCATTCAGTAGTTTTTACGTGAAAGAGTAACAAGCATCCATACATCCATACATCGAGCGTGTTTTCTTAAATAACTTACCTACTTCACTTTAGCGTTAGACTATTGTCAGCTCAGTCGTGCTACGATTATGGAAACTGTAAAGAATCCGAAACGTCAGCAAATAAAATACGCGAGTTTAATCCGTTAATAGTTGTAATTTCAGTGTGTAATAACCGCGAAGGTATCAGAAGTTATTAGCTTACCTACTGCTATTTTAGTTATTGCTCCGCTTTTATTGATCACTTCAAAAACGGCAAAGTTGTATACCTACCTACTAACGTTACACCCGTTTTGACCCCTTAGAGGGTGAATTTTCAAAATTCCCTTCTTAGTGATCCCTACTTTATAAAAGGAACCACTGTGAAAATTTTAAAATTACTAGCTCCTATAGTACTTACCTATATGTACTTTAGTAAAAACCTTTAAGTCAGCTTCTCCTTCTCCTAAGAAAGGATTTTTTTGAAAAATCACCCCCTAACCTTAACGCTTAACAGGCGTGAACGATGTCACCGGCAGAAGCTAGTAGGTATAAAAAACCGCATCAAAATCCGTGCGTAGTTTTAAAGATTTAAGCGTACATAGGGGATATAGGGACAGAAGAAGGAACTTTGATTTATACTATGGAGTGATGCTTGCCATATTATAATTATTACCTACTAGCGGCCCGTCCCGGCTTCGCACGGGGGGACTTAAGATTTTTTAAGGCCTCAGAAACGATACTTTTCCCCCGTTTTTGAAACATTTTCGGTTACTGTTCCGCAACTATAAGACCTAGCGTGATATTATATAGCCTATGTTACTCGGGGATAATGTAGCTTTCCAAAGGTGAAAGAATTTTTGAAATCGGTCCAGTAGTTTCGGAGCCTATTCATTACAAACATACAAAAATACAAAAATACAAATCTTTCCACTTTATAATATTAGTATAGAAGTATAGATATGCTTGCCAGTGTTCCCGGCACTACACACATCCTCACATCACTCGAATATCTAAACCAAGTGTTCCCGTAATACATTATCCGAACGATCTCCACATAATTCCACAGCACAACGACAAAACAGTCTAAACGCCACAAGGGTACATAATAAAAAAGCTAACTTCATTCAAGGAAAAAGCGGATGAGTTTTCAACGCTACGGTAAATTTCATTTTGAAGCGATTTGGCGGTTACGACGTTTAATGTGCGGCGTCCCAGATTTTCATGTATGATATTATTCATAAGAGATTATTATCGAGAATGCCTTGTGACTAGCTTTCTAAGTCGTGAAATGTGATGTAAAAGATGGGTTCACGGCCAGATTAACTGATCAGTTGGCGTGGACTACGGAAAATTCTGACCAAGTATTTCATTTAGTTCTCATATTCGTACGACTGAGCTGACTTTACAGTGCTACGAATATGGGAACTGTGAAGTTTCCCAAACGTCGGCATATAAAATAAAATACGTTATGATTGTTTTCTTCCAATGTGTAATTTGAAGGCATAGGCGTAGGTTCAAGTCCCGCTCAAAATCAAAATTAAAAATATATCTTTTTGAATGAAACAACGTTAAACGGATTTAACTTGCTTATTTTATTGGCTGACGTTTCGGAGCCTTTACAGATTCCATAATCGTAGCACGACTGAGCTGACAATAGTCTTATGCTAAAGTGATAAGACTATAATTAAAATTTTGTCGTGGTAATTTTTTTTATCTATCTATTTTCGACACTCGCAAGGGAATCAAAACCTACAGGGAACTTCTAGCAGCCCTTTCCTCCTCACTATGCCTTTACAAATACCAGTACTTTTCATCATGACACGAGTATATAGACAACTAGCTTCTGCCCGCGACTTCGTCCGCGTGGAACTCCTCCTTTTTTGCAGTCGGTTAAAAAGTAGCCTATGTCCTTTCCTAGTCTCCAGACTTTCTTTGTACCAAATTTCATTTAAATCGGTCCAGTAGTTTTAGCGTGAAAGCGTAACAGACAGACAGACAGACAGAGTTACTTTCGCATTTATAATATTACTAGCTTCTGCCCGCGACTTCGTCCGCGAGGAACTCCTCCTTTTTTGCAGTCTGTTAAAAAGTAGCCTATGTCCTTTCTCAGGCTACATACTTTCTTTGTACCAAATTTCATTTAAATCGGTTCAGTAGTTTTAGCGTGAAAGCGTAACAGACAGACAGACAGACAGAGTTACTTTCGCATTTATAATATTAGTAGGGATTTTCGACACTCGCAAGGGAATCAAAACCTTGGTAGCTTCTAGCAGCCCTTCCCCCCTCACTATGCCCTTGCAAATACCACTACTTTTCATCATGACACGAGTATATAGACAATAGTTGAGTATTTCATTACACTGATTGCTTGCTTGTATCTAGACCACAAGCTAGGTCTCGGGGGCGTCTGGTAAGTTACAATGTCACATTCTATCAAATATATATTATTGAGTATCCTTTTTTGACATTTACTTATCTAAAAGGAATTGTTTATATGAGGTTTTGTTCTTGCCAAGGTTTGCTTGTCTGTAAATCTGCGACGATACTCGTAAAACATTTTTATTGTTATTTTGACAGTAAAAAAATACTTAGTTTTTGATATATAGTCGGCTAATATGAGAACTGCAAAGTGTTATAACTGACTAGCTGTGCAAGCGACTTCGTCCGCGTGGAATGGTTATTCGTCATAATAATTTTCCCTGTTTTTTTACACATTTTCCACTATTTCTTCGCTCCTATTGGTCGCACCGTGATGTTATATAGCCTAAAGCCTTCCTCGATAAATGGTCTATCCAACAAAAAAAGATTTTTTCAATTCGAACCAGTAGTTCTTGAGATTAGCGCGTTCAAACAAACAAACAAACTCTTCAGCTTTATAATATTAGTATAGATAATATATAGATTTAGTCGTTAACATATACTCTTGTCACCGCGGTTTAATTTTCCTAAACTCCTGATGGAGTAGACAGGACAAATGAAGGGCACAAGTAGTCCGAAGATTGGGTGATTAGTCACATTGATGACGCCATTACTACCTTTAGAGAACCCTTTTACAACTGCCAGGGAAGCCTCACAACTGCCAAGTAAGTATTAAGTATCCTCAATATTAAATACGATCTGTCAATGGAAATTCGATCGATATTTTTGGTTCAATACCATTAGACTTTAATTATGATATTTTTGCACCAAGACAAAAGTAGAAAAAGTTTAGACCCCCAGTGGGATTTGAACCTACGCCCATGCCTATACAAGCGGCAGCGTGCTCCGTTACACCATAGGGACCCCTGACGAGTCGTCGAAGACTAATGGTATTGAACCATTTTTGGTTCGAGCGAAATTTGAATGATAGATATTATACATATAGATAATACTTTACTTCAACATATAAACCACTAGCTTCTGCCCGCGACTTCGTCTGCGTATGATTAGTATTTTACACTATATCGTTATAAAATATAGCCTATAAGTTATTCTGATGTATAAGCTATATTGTGGTAAAGTTTCATTCAAATCCATTCAGTAGTTTTTACGTGAAAGAGTAACAAACATCCATACATCCATATATACAAACTTTCGCCTTTATAATAGTAGTAGGATGCGTAAGGTAAAATAGTCATCAGAAAGTAAACATAAAGATAAAAATACCAATTGAATAAAATCACAGATCAAACCGATCGTGCATAAATATTTGCTCATGCCGGGATTCGAACCCGTAATGCCGGAAAGGGCGGTTACAAGTAATAAATATCTGGAAAGGTAGATTCCTAATAGTTTTTTTCTGCTAAAACAACAGAAAATAAGATACAAAGTAGACCTTTTTTGGGATTTATTGAGGAGTTTTTGCATATTTGCTCTTTTTGCAAACAACTTGTATTTTATCGTGTATTATGTAATATAGGATAAGGAACGAAAAATATTTTTTTAATTATCTTTTATATTAATACTGGCCAAATATCCTGCTAGGGGCAGATGTCAGTGAACACGAGTTTTTGTACCTGAGTCTTAGATATCTTATATATATTTACTAGCGTCTGTCCGTGACTTTGTCTGCGCACGAGAAACACCCCTTTTTAACCTTATAACATTAATTGCCTTTAGTATAGTTGGAAACACTACAGGTATCTCGTGTTATGGTTTTTTCTACTGTTATCTTGATATCATTTATATTCAAATTTTAATACATTTTTGATTTGTCTTTTTTCGAATTGTATATTGAAACGCAGTTTCCTTGCTGAAAGGCCTTTGTTAAGGCCTTTGTTGCCAAACGGTAGGCGAGTCTCCAGAAGAGAACTTCCCTGTAATTTGTTTATGATTTTTAGCCCTTACCCTTAGGCCCCCAAACGCAGGGTTTTTAGCCCTGACCAACCGCGCCCCCAGGGTGCGACAGTAATATATCAAACAGACTTCAATAAAAACAAAAGTATCAGATTATAAGGAGTTTCACAAAGAGTTCAGAAGCAATTAGACATCAGAGGAATCTCTTGCGATTTGAGATCGTTAACCGCATCCGCGATGTAATGCCGCATTACCGCTTGGTAGTCAAAAACTAGGTCAGCCATCCAGGGTACCTAAGGATTGTCTACATTTTAAACCCTATATTAATAGAGAGAAATTAGCTTCCAGGGATCCCTATTTTTTTTCAAAATATTCTATACCCTATAGCCTTCTATAGCCTAGAACTTTAGGATAAAAAACTATTATTTAGATATAGCTTTTTTTTTGGATTCATATTTTCTTTTATAAATATAAGTCTAAATGATGATTACTAGTAAACAGCTTAAGCTGACTATAGTCTAGTAGTCGTGCTACGATTATGGAAACTGTAGACGTTTCGAAACGTCAGCCAATATAATAAAATACGCAAGTTAAATCCGTTCATAGTTGTTTCATTCCAATGTGTAATAACCGCGAAGGCATCAGAAATTGTTAGTTAAGTACTTAATACTTAGTTTTATTGAAGTCCCAATACTCTTCCGTCTTATATCGACACTTTTTTAAATTATACTAGCTGTCCACCCCGGCTTCGCCCGGATCCCTTTTTTAAATAGCCTGTCACTCGGGAATAGTGTAGCTTTTAAACAGTGAAAGAATTTTTCTAATCGGTCCAGTCGATTGGAGCCTATTCAATCCAAACAAACAAACCTTTCCTCTTTATAATATTAGTATAGATATAAATATTATACGTTAGTTGATACCAAAATGTCTAAAGAATTTCTTTAGAAACTTTATTTAACTAACTAAAATCTTAGAATTTTCAGAACTCCTTCCCAGCTCACGTTACCTTATTTTAAAGTATTCCTGAGGAAAAATATTTATGCTGTAAAATTAAACTACATTTTAAGCTACTAAACGCGTTTGGAAAATTTATGAAATGGAAACTCTTTTCGTGTGAAAACTGTTAAATATCTTCATAGATTCTGGTTAATACTGGGAACATCATGATTCTATCTACCTATATCTATTATCTATACTAATATTATAAAGAGGAAAGGTTTGTTTGTTTGTTTGAATTGAATAGGCTCCAGAGCGCTTGGACCGATTTCAAAAATTCTTTCACTGTTGGGAAGCTACACTATTCCCGAGTGACATCCCTACTAATATTATAAATGCGAAAGTAACTCTGTCTGTCTGTGTGTCTGTCTGTTACGCTTTCACGCTAAAACTACTAGACCGATTTAAATGAAATTTGGTACAAAGAAAGTCTGGAGCCTGAGAAAGAACATAGGCTACTTTTTAACCGACTGCAAAAAAGGAGGAGTTCCACGCGGACGAAGTCGCGGGCAGAAGCTAGTAGGCTATAAAAAAAGATGATCCGTGCGAAGCCGGGGCGAACAGCTAGTAGGTATATAAAATCTTGTCTATCTATTTAGGTATATAAAATATGCAGACTTAATGACTGTCATATCAATGTAGGGCCTAAAATATAATAAGGGTTAGAAACTTGAAATGCACAACGGTTTTTATAACATAGGGGAACACTAAAAAAAGATTTTTAAATTAAAAGATCCGGGTGTTTATCGCAAAGTGTAAATAAATATAATTCTGTAAAAATTTGAAACATCACCATAAAATTAACAGTGATTTAAATCCATCATAATTGTTACATCCCAATTAGTTAAAGTTAATTTAACGATCACAAATCATTATTGTTTAATTATAAATCAAACAATACCGGTCACCAGTTCATCTCAAACCAAGAATACAAGTATAATGAGCTCAGTTCGATTGTCTGGTTCTTGTATTCTTGTTCCATTCCGACTCAGGAACTCCCGGAAATACGGGAATCAGGAACACAATGATTGCCTCTAATTACAGGCAATTGTGCTTTGATTCATGTACCGAAGGTTCAAGGGTTATACAATTTGTAATTTCATTGATTCAGGTCACGTGGCTTTTGCAACCCTTCAAGCACGCTGACTGTATTATTTGCGACTCAGTCTCCATGGCCGTGTAAGCTGACTGTACCGGTTATCTATACTAATATAATAAAGAGGAAAGATTTGTTTGTTTGTTTGGATTGAATAAGCTCCAAAACGACTGGACCTATTTGAAAAATGATTTCACTGTTGGGAAGCTACATTATTCCCGAATGACATAGGCTATAGAAAATTTAAAAAAAAAATAGGGATCCGTGCAAAGCCGGGGCGGACCGCTATTATACATATACCTCTTTAGTGTTAAACTATCAGTCGACTAGAAATATGAGAGCTGTTTTTGGAATGTCAGCATATAAAATACGGGAGTTAAATCTGTTATAGTTAATAATTTCTGATACCTTCGCGGTTATTACACATTAGAATGAAATAACTATTAACTTTAGCGTTAGACTATTGTTAGCTCACTGGTGCTACGATTATGGAAACTGTAAAGAATCCGAAACTTCAGCAAATAAAATAAAAATACGCCAGTTAAATCCGTTAACTAGTTGTTTCATTCCAATCTGTTGTTTCTTTTCAATGTAAACATCGAAGGCACCAGAAATTATTATTTTAAAATAACACTCGTGACGTCACATCCCTATATCAATTTATATCCAGACATGACGTCAGAAGCCCACTGCCGATCTTTTGACTCACTAAGGTATCTTTGTATTTTTTTTTAATTGATCGAGAATAGAACAAAAATAATATAGCTTTAGCATAAGACTATTGTCAGCTCAATTGTGCTACGATTATGGAATCTGTAAAGGCTCCGAAACGTCAGCCAATAAAATAAAATACGCGAGTTAAATCCGTTTAAAGTTGTTTCATTCCAACGTATAATAACCGCGAAGGCTTTAGAAATTATTAACAACAAAAATACCAATATTTTTAACAATCTCACTGACGAATAAAATAGAACTTCTTTTTCTTTACTTAGTCATCATTCCTTGTTGGTAAATTTATTTGCAAATGACATTGAAGGAAGTCTCACAAAAAAAATGGAAATAAATAAAAATATATAAACGATACATCACTACTAACATAATAAATGCGAAAGTAGCTTTGTTTGTCTGTCTGTCTGTATGTTGCGCTTTCACGCTAAAACTACTGAACCGATTTAAATGAAATTTGGTACAAAGAAAGTCTGGAGCCTGAGAAAGGACTATTCAATCCAAACAAACTTTACGTCTTTATTATATTAGTATAGATACATAAGGTAATACAGGCAATAGTTTATCAGATATCTAATAAAGTAGGCACTATTATGACATCTGATAAATTTGCAAAAAAAACAACAAAATTTGATTGCATTTAGCAGCTTTTTTGACGGTACAAAGTTCGCCAGGACAGATAATATGAAAAAGCGTACTTTTATTTCCACACTAATAGAAGTAAAAAGAACCTTACGACCAAATACTTATCAATCTAAAGTTGAATCTTGTTCCTTTTGGAATAAGGTGGTTATTACTTTGCCGTTATTTGACATTGATGAAGTACAACAGGGGGCGTAAGGCTACTGCTCTTTATAATGAAAGGTCAGACAAACAGTATTTTTGTTATATGTGAAATATTTTCATCAAAGCACAGAAATTGATTGTCTATTGAATGTTCTCGATATATCTTCACCTGACAAGTATTTAATTTGTTAAGACAGTTCTACACGCGTCCATTTTGATTAAAAGGTATATGATATAAGAATATTAATTACATTTACTAAAAGGTCATCATTTTTATTATTGTTTCTAATAACTTTGTTTTCCAAGAAGCTCATTAATATTATGAATGATTTGCGACGAGAGACAAGCTACTGGCCTGTGATGACATTTAGGTTTCTGGTCTGTGATGAGAAACAAGCTACTAGTATGTGATGAGAAACAAGCTGGCCTGTGAAGAGAGACAAGCTACTGGCCTGTGACGAGAAACAACCTACTTGCCTTTGATGAGCGACAAGCTACTGGCTTGTGATGAGAGACAAGCTACTGGCCATTGATAAGAGACAAGCTACTGGCCTGTGACGAGAGACAAACTACTGCAATCTACAAGTCATCCAATGCTCAGGTATCATACTTACATCTGCCCCTGGCGGGATTCGAACCCGCAACCTTTGATTCCAAAATTAAGACGCTGCAAGGCCAATAAGCCGTTAAAATTTTACAACCGTGTATGTACAAACTTAGTGATTTTAAATGAAACGATGTCCGGAACCAACTCGTCTTTCTACCAAATATATATACCTACTAATATAATGAAGAGTAAAGGTTTGTTCGTTTGTTTGTTTGGATTGAATAGGCTCCAGAACGGCTGGATCGATTACAAAAATTTTTTCACTGTTGGGAAGCTACACTATTCCCGAATGACATCCCTACTCCCTAGGTACTAATATTATAAACTCGAAAGTAACTCTGTCTGTCTGTCTGTTACGCTATCACGCTAAAACTACTGGACCGATTTAAATGAAATTTGGTACAAAGAAAGTCTGGAGCGTGAGAAAGATCATAGGTTACTTTTTAATCGACTGGAAAAATGGAGGAGTTCCACGCGGACGAAGTCGCGGGCAGAAGCTATGAAAAAAGATGATCCGTGCGAAACGGAACTAGTATATACATAAACCAAGGGCCCACTGTAATTTCTTTCCGGTATCGTAAAGTGAAATTACTACTCGCCCGACAATATCATAAGCGGTAAAGAATGGATACCGCACTCCTTCAGGACTCTCCGACTAATTGATTTCCTGGAATGCTTTCATTCAACATAACATATAATAAGGAAAACCAGTAAATACATAATAATTTCTGATGCCTTCGCGGTTATTACACATTGAAATGAAACAACTATTAACGGATTTAACTCGCGTATTTTTATTTATTTGGTAGGTAGTTTGCATAACTGTATAAATCACTTTAGCGTTAGACTATTGTCAGCTCAGCCGTGCTACGATTATGGAAACTAAAGAATCCGAAACGTCAGCAAATAAAACAAAATAAAAATACGCGAGTTAAATCCGTTAATAGTTGTTTCATTCCAATCAGTAAATACATTTCTAATGCTGCCACGGTTATTACACGTACTTACAAAGTACTCATGGTGTGTAGACGAAGTCACGGCTAGTAACTCTATATATTTGACGGCCTGTTGGTCTAGTGGTCAGAGTAACTACGAAACTGGAGGTTGCGGGTTCATATCCTGCTAGGGGCAGATGTCACGATGAGCACTGGCATCTGTACCTGAGTTTTGGATGTTTCATACGTATTTATCCGTTGTCTAGTACTAATAGTACAAGCTCTGCTTAGTTTGGGACTAGATCAATTGCATTGGTGTGAATTGTCCAAAGATATTTATTAATTAAATAATAATACGTCAATGCTATGTCAGCGCAGCCGACTACGAACAAAGGTAGGTAGGTACCATAAAGTTTTCGAAACGTTCGCATAAAAAATAATATACGTACGCGAGTTAAATTCGCTATAGTTGATTTACTTACTACTATCAGTAAATATTTTTTTTTCTTTCACTTTATTGTGAGACTAAGAGGATTGACAGATGAGAACGAAATATAATTTTGCATTCGTTTCGTTAGATTGCTATTATCGATTGGGACATGTCTAAAATATGTTACTATATTGTAGGCACTCGTAAAATATATAAAAGGAGAAGCTGCAGGGCCTAAACTATAAGGGTTAGAAACATTAGCACAAGGGTTTCTTTTATAACGTACATAAGCACTAAGAAAGGATTTTGGAAAATTCACCCCCTAAGGGGATAGAACGCGGGTGCTTATCGCGCACACGTCGTCGCGTTGACAGAGAGTGTTAAGTAATTTTATCTATACACTAGTTGTGCCCGCGACTTCATCCCCGTGGAATAGTAATTCTTCATATAGACTTCATATTTTCCCCGTTTTTATACATTTTTCACTGTTTCTTCGCTCCTATTGGTCGCAGCGTGATGTTATATAGCCTAAAGCCTTCCTCGATAAATGGCCTATCCAACAAAAAAATATTTTTTTCATTCGAACCAGTAGTTCCTGAGATTAGCGCGTTCAAACAAACAAACAAACTCTGCAGCTTTATAATATTAGTATAGATACAAGAATTGCTCGTAATGATAAAAAATAACGTATTTACGGTATTTCTCTTCACCTTCTGCTATTGCCTAATACTGTGACAGTCCATGGCATCTCCTGTAAATGGCATTTCTATTAAAAGCCTGTCCCTCGTTATAACGGAAATATAACAACAATATATATATGATATATTAAAAAAAGTATCACGACAATAGGCACAGCACGAGACACGAAAAAATACAAAGTAGGTAGGTATTTTAGTTAGATTAGTCAAATACAATATGTTGGAATAAAACAACTGTAAATCGATGTTATTCTGTTGATTTCTTTTCTGTTTTTCTTTTTCTTTTTAATTGTTCTCTTAGTGTATGTAATGTCAATGTGAATTATGTATTATTATTATTATCATGATACTTAGTTTATAAATTACTGTAAGTATTGTATACGGATATAAAATTTGGTAAAAATCGGTAAAGCCGTTTCGGAGGAGTACGGTAACTAACATTCTGACGTGGAAATTTTATATAGGTATTATTACATGTTGGAATAAAACAATTACAACGGATAACCTCGCGTATTTCACTTATTTGGCTGGCGTGACGATAGTCTTACTCTAAAATGACTTAGAGTTAAACTATAGTCAGCTTAGTCGTGTTACGAATGTGGGAACTGTAAACTAGTAGTAAATCCCTTATCATTGTTTCATTCTAACGTATAATGTAATTTCTAATGCCACTAAGACATTAAAAATTATTCCATTATGTAAGAATAAGAATTAGATTATTCAGTAGACACAATTTACAGTGATTACAATATCTAATTTAGGTAATAACGATATCCAGGTTCATGTCGACTGAAAAGGCTTAAGCTCAGCATTATTGTTGCGACCAACGTCACAACGCTGTACTACAAATATGGGAACTGTAAAGTTTTCAAAACTTTAGCTAATAAAATAAAACACGCCAGTTACATTTTTTCATTCTAATTTGTAATAACGGCACAAGCATCAGGAATTATTACATAAAAGTTATTGTAACTATGCAGTAGATCCTAGCTGCATCGGAATGCAGTTCCGACACGGTCTGATGCAGTTCTCGATGCAATTCCACGTCAATAACTCACGAGAATCTGTCTCAACTAATTGTCGTTCCCTTTTGAGAACTTTCGCCGATACAATTTCTTTGTACTTCTGTCTTTCTAATTAAATATTTGTTTGCTTGAATACGGTTTTGGAATCAAATGATCAAATATTATGTAGACGTGGCAGCCGGATCGTATACCCCATAGGGGATTTTCAAAATTCGTTCCTCAGTGCTCCTCTACAAAAGGAACCCCTGTGCAAAATTTCAAATTGCGAAACCTTATTGTTATGGCCTTTTTACATAATATAGTTTTTACATATTCATATTTTAACAATACATACTTAGTCGTGATAAAGTTTAATTTTATTTGTTGCACTGAAAATAAAATTATAGTTACCTACATTTTGCTGTTTTTTTTTTTTTTAATAGAAAGTATTTCTTATATGTATTTATGTATATTTATCCGTTGTCTAGTACCTATAACACAAGCTTTGCTTAAAATGGGACTAGATCAATTGGTGTGAATTGTCGAAAGATATTTATTTATTTTATTTATTTCGGAAATATTTATATTTTGTATTTAATGCTTTTATGTCAAACAATTATGTATTTAAATTTGAAATGGGAAAAATTTCAAATTCCTATTTGCATTTTGTTTTTAAACACTTTTAACTTTATTTTTCACATCTAAACAAAAAACTCGCTTATTCACGAATTTTATATGAGTGTATTTAATTACCTTGAATAAACAAAACTGCAGTAAACTGGCGCTGCAGCTAGAAAACCAAACATGCGTTCTGCAGTTTATGTTTAAATTCGCTGAGTGTGCAGTGAATTCGTCGAAATTCTGTATAACTGTGAAATTAAATTAAGGAATACGACTATAAATTTTACATTAATAATTTCTGATGCCTTTGTGATTACACATTGGAATGAAATAATTATAATTTAGCTCGCTTATATTTTGTTTTCTTCAACATAAAAAAATACAATAACAGGTGGTGGTGGCGGGGCCGGTTATGGTATGATTTATACAATAACGTGACGTCATGAGCCCCCTTTCCCAAAGTTTTGATGCGCTTATCTTTGTCATTCATTGTTGGAAAAAAGATGTGTCCAATATTTTTTAATAATCTAACTGACGGTCTAAATGTACTTTCGTGTTATATCACATCTTTACTAGAAAACTGTGACAACTCGAAATGACAATAGGAAATCAATCTTTAGCGTTAGACTATTATCAGCTCAGTCGTGCTACGATTATGGAAACTGTAAAGAATCAGAAACGTCAGCTAATAAAATAAAATAAAAATACGCGAGTTAAATCCGTTAATAGTTGTTTCATTCCAATAGGAAATCAAATTTAAATTTTCAGACTTACAGTCTTAAATAGAGTCACAAAATGTTATGAGATGTCACACTTTACTAGTAAAGGTGGGATATACGTCTTCTAGTCCGGAATACGTCCTCTCAGGCGACGATTATAAGTCAGTTTTCCCGTATGTTGTCCAAAATCGCTTTCAGCTGCAGCGAGCACTGGTTTACCTCGTCATCGCTTTCTGATACCGGTCGTAAGCGCTTACATCACACTTATAAGCACTTTCACGTCGATTCCTTTGAGTTATACGACCCTGTTGGAGCGGTCGTATCTCCTAACTACGGTATACGCTGGCTTTGAATCCTTGTCTGAGTTTACGTCCAGTGTTTTTGTGTTTTACACATTTGCAATCTTATGATACAAGCTTTAGCGTATTATAGTCTACCATAAGAGTCACTATAAATAAATTTTGTAACATAGGTATATAAATTTCAATATTTCAATTTTTTTTTCGAATCGTCTGCTAAAAATTTATAACAATGGGAATCGTCTGCCATTTTGTTTTTGAGTACGTATCATATTATATTTTGACATACCAAAACATCAGACTTTCTTAAATCTTTTTTTTAAAAACCTAAAATTAAAGGCATTGGACTTCTCACCTGAAAGCTCGCCTACCGTTCGGTTTTGCAGTAAAGGACCACCAGCAGGCCAACTGCGCTTAAATATTCAATTCGAAAAAGAAGTTAAGTCAGTAGTTAAATTTCTACCATATTTAACTCATGCTAAGACCAAACGACGTATTAAGGAGTCTGCCCACTACACCGTATCATACCATGACCGTGCTATGAACGTGTCAGGCAAAAAAATATTATTTGTATAGAAAAGCATGATACAATGTCCACTAGACCGTTCCGTCGCCGACTCGTACCGCCTTACGTATTACCTTCCGTGCTTGATACGTTCATAGCACGGTCATGGTATGATACGGTGTAGTAGGCAGACTCCTTTAGCGATACCTAAATGCAAGTAATTAACAATGTTGTTATCACTGGCGAGATATGATGGTGTAATGGCGGACAAGCCGCCATCTTGCTCTAATGTGAGTTTAATGACCGCGCTGTATTGAGTGTCAGACAGATAAACCTTTTCAGTTCCCGCATTCAGAAAAAGAAGGGGTCGCCCTCAAAAGAAGGATCAAAGCACATTTCTGCCTTTTACTAAAAATAAAATACGGTCAACGAAAGGGTTAATGAGTTTCCCTATTTTTAGGTATAAGATTAAATTTTGAACTTTTTTATCTTCTGTTTTTTTTTTGCTAGATTTGTATGTACTTATTTGTGTGTATGTAACGAATACACTCAAAAATCATTTAAGTTCTAAATTTTTCCAGATTGCCTATGTTAATCTAGAATAATGTACCTAGCATCCAAATAGAATATTCTAAAAAAGTTGGGGATCTGTATGCTAAGTTTG
The DNA here is from genome assembly GCA_038024825.1 of Polylopha cassiicola. NCBI lineage: Eukaryota > Metazoa > Arthropoda > Insecta > Lepidoptera > Tortricidae > Polylopha > Polylopha cassiicola. The sequence goes on along the minus strand of CP149060.1, from coordinate 10,234,807 downwards.
TTTATGTACTTAACTAAAAGTGCGAACAAGATACCAATAAAAATCTTTATACAGAGCAAATTAATGTACAGTCAGCATCAGATATATATACACGGGCGAGGTGCTCAAATACATCTGAACAACATTACATTTCAATAAATTCGTTACGGTAAATAAGGCCAATAATATATGAACGTCCAATTCGTCACAAATATAAGAGCAGCAATTTTTCAATATAATCTGGACACATAACAACGCAAAAATATCTAAACAGTACAAGTGTTCATAAATATCTGAACACTTAAGGAAAATATACCTTATGTCACTGCCATACAGTTTAAATTCTTTTGTACAGATGTAGTGAATATTCTGTCTCATGGTATCAGTACTAGGTAAGCAAAGCAAACGTGAATTGCGACGTTGTCATACTTACTATTGTTTCCTGTTGCCAAACTTCAACTGTCACTGTTCAGTTCGTATCCTATTTAATTATGAAAGAATCTCATATATTATGGTCGTTGACAAGTCGTTGTCAACATAGGTAATTAATTTTCGTCAATCTGATAATTGATTGCTTGGCCTCGTGGTTTAAGTCAGATACGCGGTCATAGAACGCAGCTGGTTTAAGTTCGAGACCAGGAAGAATTGTGTTTTTTTTTTAAATTTTATTCCTTTTGTATTTTTATTCAGACCTTATTTTATATTGAAGACGTCGCTGAGACACTTCCAAGACTAACCTTAGTTAAATTGTGTATTTTCTAGTTATAGTTTATTTAGTGTTCGTGTGTAAAGTATAAATTATTATGGTAACCAGATGATGAAATGATGAGACATGATGGAGCTTAAGAGGATTGTGAAGCTGTTGATTTTCATACAAAAGGCGATAACGTTTTACACCCAGTAAATATAGTTAGATTTTTATAATTTTTGGATATGTTGTAGATATAATGAGAAACTACGCCTGTACGTTTTGATTTTTAAGAAATATTGCTTACGCTAAAATTTATTAGCATTTAAAAATCTCTATATAAATCTAATAAATTTAATAAATTTTAGCGTAAGCAATATTTCTTAAAAATCAAAACGTACAGGCGTAGTTTCTCATTATATCTACAACATATCCAAAAATTATAAAAATCTAACTATATTTACTGGGTGTAAAACGTTATCGCCTTTTGTATGAAAATCAACAGCTTCACAATCCTCTTAATTAATTACATACTTAGTTGTTTAATTAGGTACGCAACAACTTCATCACTTGTAAAAGTCCGTAGGTAATAAACGAACTGCAAATACTAATACGAGTTTCGATTCTACGTACCTATGTCCGATCTCCGAATGTCCTGCCACCGTATTATAGACTATAATAAATGAAGAAAAAAACTTGCGACAAATAAAATTTTAATATAGCAGGTAACCTAATTTATTATAGAAATTATTAAGATCATTATTTTGTACAAAATAATGATCTTAATAAAATTCCAAAATAAATAAAATGAAAAAAAAAATACACTAATATGTCCTAGTCACGAACTCGAACCAGCCGCGTTCTATAAACGCGTATCCGACACATTAACCACAATGCCAATTTATCAATGATACAGCAGACGAAAATCCGCTACCAATGTCGACATCACTTGTCTTGTCATCGATGACATTCTTGCGTAATCCTAATCCTAACTAATATTATAAATGCGAAAGTAACTCTGTCTGTCTGTCTGTCTGTCTGTCTGTCTGTCTGTCTGTCTGTTTCATTCCAATTATTAATTGTTCTTGTTCTTATTATTTTTTTTAACTAACCTTCTCTTAAGTGTTTTTTTTTTTTAATAAAGATTCTTTGGTTTAACTTCTGTTTTCCTTATTTAATTATTTAATTTTTGTAATGCCTAGGGCATAGGTGTGGGTTCGAATCCCACTAGGCGTCTAAAATTTTTCTACTCTTGTTTTGGTACTAATGGCGGAAAAAAATACCCCCTTCTCGAAATTAAATTCTGAATCGAATGCAACAATCCCCATATTTTTAAGACAACTGATAAATTTTTCGCAGAGAACTCCTCGACCAGACTATAATACATAATTATTATAAAGAGGAAAACTTTGTTTGGTTGTAGGTAATGAATAGGCTCAAAAACTACTGGGTTTTTAAAAAAATCTTTCACCACTCGAAAGCTACATTATCCACGAGTAACATAGGCTATAGAATATTTAAAAAAAAAAATTAGTAATCATGTTGAAGAGTCGGATTCGATCCATGACTCTCGGTTTACTAAGCAACATCTTACGCATCAAGCTGAAACAGTGTTACTTAACCGGTTGAAATTTATAGGTATATTATGCGTTTCATTACCACTTAGTGTGTACGATGAGACAGGCATATTCGCTACATCTGTACAAAAGAATTTAAACTGTATGGCAGTGACTTAAGGTATATTTTCCTTAAGTGTTCAGATATTTATGAACGCGTGTACTGTTTACATATTATTGAAAAGTTGATGCTCATATATTTGTGACGAATTGAATGTTGAGATATCATTGGCCATATTTACCGTAACGAATTTATTGAAATGTAATGTTGTTCAGATGTATTTGAGCACCTCGCCCGTGTATATATATCTGATGGTGACTGTACCTACTACGGTTTTATAGAAGACAGAAAATATTTCTGAAAATTACCACCAAATGGAGTAATACAGGGAAACTCGCGCACATGAAGTCGCAGGTACTAGCTAGTAAAATATATTAGAAGACTAGCGGTCCCAGCAGACTTCGTCCCGCCCGGCAAAGAATCGATTTAAGTATCCTATGTCCTTTTCCTGGTTCTGAGCTACATCCCCAGCAATTTTTAGCCAAATCGGTTCAACCGTTCTCGAGTTATAAACGGAGTAACTAACACGACATTTTTTATAAAGATAGGAGAAGAAGAAGAGAAGATTAGATAGTACGCGCCACAAAAGACATCATTTCGCGCCATCTATATTTAGTTCAACGAACTACCTGTACAATTAAGTTCTCAGTGAGGTCCTGTGAAGTAGGCAATGTTGTAAATCGAATGCAATATAACAGATGGCGCTTTTCTCACATTTTATTCTATTTTTACGAAACTAAACTGTTGAATCGATTTTACTATTATTTTTTGTTGATTGTTATGATCAGGACAAAGTTCTCATACCTACAAAATAAAACTTGCGCTGAAAATAAGCACATTCGAGAAAACTTTACCAACATATTTAACGTACCACCTCAATGACAACAGCTGTCAAATCGATTGATTAATGTAGCGCTGCTTTGTCGCGGGACGTCTGCTTATTTATAGAACAGAACTTAGGACCACACTTTTTGTCGTTCAAAGAAACACTAACAATTTCATATAAGTAGGTAAAAAAAAAGATTTCCTTAAAACATTTATTGTCCAATCAATATAATAAACAACCACACTTAACCTATTATCTATTTGGTTACACTTATAAATATATTTCCTAACTTTTAATTGTTTCAACTAATAAACTAAGCGCCCATAAATGCTAGATCTCTCATTTTATAAAAGCACACACTCCCAATACAGGTAGGGCTTGCAGGTGCGGGCAGTGAATGCACATCTCATAAGAGTAGGCACTCGTAAATAAGGTATTAAAAAGCAGGCTATTTTATACAGGTGTAGGGACACATTTGTAATGTCAGCTCATATCATAAGGTCATAAAAGGCCTAGCCTAGCACGATACATAAACTGCGCCTGTCCACATCAGTGTTGTCAATTTAGCGAAGTACTAGCGACTTTTGCTTAAGGCTTAGCGACCAAAAAAAAGTTTTGACGACAGAAATAGTTTAGCGACTTTCTGGCGACTTTTGAGTTTAAGTTTAGCGACTCCAATTTCTAGGAATTTCTAGGAGTTGGCAACACTGGTCCACATCGTGCATGTATGGCATGTATAAGTTTAGATAGTCTAGACTTTAGTGTTCTCTAGCTCGGTCTCTCTGGGCGGTCTCCTGGGCGGGGCGAAGGCTGCCTTGCACAGACCGGCCACAGGCGACTCCACGCACATCCACAGGATCGTGGCGCTAGCGAACGACAGGAAAATCGTCGACGTCAGAATTGTCATCTGAAATCAAGGGATATGTGATTGACGGAGACTAAATTTGAAATGCACGTCTTTTGAGTTTATATGACGATACAGTACATTATTTGTGGGTAAATGCGTTTCGTTTTCAAGCATAGACGATGTCTGTATTGCTCTTTGTGTAAAAAGTAACTGTGCTGACGTAATCAACATCTAGACATCCCCCCCCCCTCAAAAATAAGCAAAGCAAACAACCCCCTTGTAGTGCTTACGTAATACTTGAACGACCCCAAAAGTATGACAGTGACAGGTGCGTTTTAAGAAATGACGTTACTTACAATGTAAAAGTCAGACATGTAGGTAGAATGCCTCTGCGAGCCAACCAGGCCTCTCTGGAACAGCGTGTGAAGAAGGAAGGCACTGTAGGAGACTCTGCCCACCCAGGTGAACCCGCGCCATTCCACTATACTACGGTATACGTCTGAAACATTCATAAACAAATAAATACCTTTATATTACACTAGCGATCCGCCCCGGCCTCACACAGGTGCTATAAACCTTCCTCTTGAATCACTCTATCTATTAAAAAAAACACTTTAAAATCCGTTGCGTAGTTTTAAAGATTTAAGCGTATATAGGGATATAGGGACAGAAAAAGCGACTTTGTTTTATACTATGTAGTGATTCACACTATTATACTTACTAGCTGACCCAGAAAACTTCTGACCACGTTTTTTGAAATTAAAAAAAAAGGATGGATGGTAGAAGATTGAAAAGTTGGAGTTATATTATTATATATCTTTCAATACCAAATCATAAAAGTAAAACGATTACATTGCAGGGGACAGAAGATTCCTGCGGATAAGTCCGACTTGTGCCAGGTGTTGCTTCGACCACGCCGGCGGGGCCGCTATAACTCTATCGAATTTGCTAGGTGGATGTGAGGCATGCTGCGCGGCAGCTACCTGTGTGTGTGCGGGGTATTGACGTCAATTACTTACTTTCCACTTTAAAGATGGCGCCCATCAATATGGTGAGTACAGCCAGTTGGAACAAAGGCTTGTTTATTGCCGAGTAGAGGATCTTCATAGTCATGGACGGCTCGTATCCGTCGATGTAGAAGAATCCTCCAGAAAGGATTATGGCGACGCCCACGGGAAAGGCTAACCATACAGCCCAGGCGAATTTCTGAAAAACAGATGGATTGTAATTTCTGATGTCTTCGCGGCTGTTATACATTGCAATGAAACAACTTCAAACGGATTTAACTCGCGTATTTTATTTTATTGGTTGACGTTTCGGAGTCTTTACAGATTCCAAAATCGTAGAACGACTGAGCTGACAATAGTCTTAAATGCTAAAGTCTTATTTTAGCATAGAGAGAGGGGGTCACTCATGTTTTTACCTCTAACCGCTTCGGGGTTTTTCCTTCCTTCATCCAGTGGTAAGTAAGGAGGCCGCCTGAGATTCCAATCACATACGTGGACATATTAGTGTGTCCTGCCACGAAGACATAACGGAATGTGTCGTGATGCTGGTACAGAGAGCGGTATGCCCTGGAAAAAAATACTACGATGTATCGATCGTTTGATATCTATTTTAATACCATTAATGTTAATGATAAAAAAAAAATTACCAAATGTTTAATGATATAATAATTTGAAATCCAATAGACGTATTGTATGGTTTAATACCATTAATTTAAATGGTAATAAGTTTTGTTCCAAGACAAGAATAAAAAAATAAGGACCCCCAGTGGGACTTTAACCACGTGCTACTAATATCGACATAAAGTCGACAAAATTTTCTACCACTTCTATTCTATCTTTATTGACTGAGAATATTTGGTATTTTATATAAAACGGCAAAGAAATCACATGGAAGCCTCCTTAATTATTTATTTTATTACGTTTTTGAGTATTTGCTGTAACAGCAACAGCAAAAAACACATTATTTGTGAAATTACATTTTACAGACGGGGAGTGGATTCTCAGTAATAGGGACCCATCAACTCTTAGGCTATAGCAATCATAAAATCTGTGATGAGATGTTTTCCAGCACATTTCATAATTAAACTTACTCTGGGGTCTGATGGACCACAGCCTCCAGTCCCTGGAAGTAGGTGTGCGCTGCTGGCAGCAACATCGATATGATCATCATGATCACCAGCACTATCATCTGTGACCTTGGCTTCCGGAAGAGTATACATATCAGCAACCCAAGACCGAATAGCTGGGTGTCAGCCGCTAAATACCTGGCAACAGAAACAAGTCTTTGAAATCAGTCTTTCTACTAGCAAACCAGAAGTCTTTGAAATAAGTCTTTCTACTAGCGAAACAGAAATCATTGAAATTACTCTTTCTATTAGGAAAACCCATGTCTTTAAAATTAGTCTTTCTACTAGCGAAACAGAAGAAGTCTTTGAAATTACTTTTTCTACTAACGAAACAGAAAAAGTCATTGAAATCACGCTTTCTACTAGAAAAAAGGAAGAAGTCTTCAAAGTTCTCATCCAGACCTGAACAGACCGGATCCCACAAACCGCACCCGTTCATAAATATGATGTGTATATCAGCCATCGTCATATATTGGAACACTTACCAAGTCTGTGGAACGCAGTGGGAATCATTATAAATGTAGTTGTTGATGTACAGGATATGGGCCCACCAGTACTGGTAGCAGGCGGTGGCTTCGCTGGTGACCACCTGGTCCCACAGGGGACCGGTACCAGCATGACGCATAATGGTCATTATTGTGAACATGATCAAGGCGTATGTTGGTGTCAACCTAAAAAAAAATTGTATAATTTATTGCAAGTGGATTATACAACTGTTAGGTGATAGAAAAATCAAACAGGGCTGCTTCAGGGGGAAACAATCATATAGACCTTGTATGACTGCTTCCTATTCAAGCTCTATAATAACAATAAGAGTATGACCTACATATAGACATACAAAATCCGTATTATTATTTGATCTCATATAGCGGCCCAAATCATGTTAAATTTACTACTAAAAGCAAATAGAATTTATAAGAATATGTCTCATTATTTCTATTCATATCATACTAATTATTATTCTCGCTTTCATACCTCACTTTCATGCCTCAAACTTTCATACCTCCCTCTTTTATACCTCCAACTTTCGTATCGCTCATTTACTTTCTTGCCTCTCTCTTTCATACCTCTAATTTACTTTCTTACCTCAGCCATCTTAGCAGCATGCCCTTGGGCCACTCCCACAGAGAGACTTTATGCTTCTCAGCGTGAAGCTCAAAGTTGAAAGCCAGCAGGAATCCTGACATCACAAAGAAGGTGAACGTCACCAGGGTTCCGTTGAAGATGATCATCTTTGCAGGGTCCCCGTACGACTGGCAACAATACAATACAATTGGTTATCTCCATATACAAAAAAATACAATCAAAAGCATAGACATTCACAGGGATGGCAATAGATTAGACTAATTCATTTGAATTAAAACAATCTTCCTAATTTCACATTTCTACTATTAACGGTTGTGCGTATATTAGCAACAATTTTGATAAAACTTGAGATTCGTTATCTTAAAAACATTAAATACGTGTTTCCTGGTTTAATGGAATTCAAAATAGTAAAATATAATTATATAATTCATTTTCGAATACTAAGCGGACGAATCGCGGGCAAAATTGGTACCTATATAATTATGATAATGAAAATTAATCTTGTTAAATTAAAAAACATACCGTTTCAATATAACGAGGATTCTTCATATATGAGTAAGCCATCACGAGGGCAGTATGGGAGAAGAACACGCAGACCATGGTCATAGCTCTGAAAAAAAAAACATAGTTACACTATGGTCCTCGCTTGGCCGCCATGTTGCCGTCTCTGGCCACACTCTACTCGCGTAATTTAAAGCGATTTTATGCCTTACAGCCTTTTGACTCGCGACAAAATACCGATAAAAGCGGAGCAGTGCATGACGAGAAGCATGACAGGCGGCATGACGAGTAGAGTGGCCACATTGTTCTGCCTCTTTTCCTCTCTACTTCCCCGTCTATGCGCGTATGTGGCAAGGGCATTATTAAACTGATGTACCTATAATACTGCCTATAGTCAATATATCATTGTTAATCATAAATTAGGAAATTTAATGAAAACGGTAATTTATGGTTGTAAAACATATTGCAATTTTTTCACAAATTATTACTTAATAAGTTCTAGATTTTTTATCTGTGGATCTAACTATCGAAACGATGCCATATTGCCAGTGACGTCATACCACTATAAACAGCTGTTAATATGTGTGACGTCATAAAACCAATAAATCACGTCTAGCGTGGAAATATGTAGATTAGATAATAAGTAAGTTTTTAATATTTTTACATATAAGTTTATACAGATCATATACACAAACACACACCGTGAAGCTTACCTGTAACCGTTAAACAGCTTTAGTCTGTTGAGCCGCGGCTCTGCGCCCACGCCGCTGGGGGCAATCATTTTTTTCCAATTGCGACGAATTGAAAATGCCAATAAATATGGGTTACCTTAAAACATAAAATTGATAATAATTATTTTCTGATGTCTTTGCATTTATTATACATTGAAATGAAACAACTTTAACGCATTTAACTCGCGTATTTTATTTTTATTGGCTGACGTTTCGGAGCCTTTACAGATTCCATAATCGTAGCACAACTGAGCTGACAATAGTCTTATGCTAAAGTGATGACGTGTTTCATTCGTACTAAATGAATTTTGATGAAACTTTATAATCAATAGCTTTTACATCAGGATAACATATAGGCTATATTATTAGTCAGAAGAAGCAGGCTGACTATTGTCAGCCGCGAAGCCGGGGCGGACCGCTAGTTATCAATAAAATTAATGAACTTGGAATCTTACTACATTTACCATATATTTCATATTCGAACAAATAATGGACATCAAAATTAGCATTAGAATGAAGCCCAATTACAAATCTTACAAATAGCTACAACATTATTTAAATCCTTACAAAAATAACTCACCAGGTTTCTGTGTGTCTCTAAACGCATCATAAAAGCTTCCAGTAACATTCAATATAATTAAAATCAGATAAACAATTGCCACTACAAAATCGCCAGCTTCCAACGGCAGTTTCTCTCCGTGCCTCTTACAATATAGGACTTTAGATAGTTTTGCTTTTAGTTTGTATCCATCCCACATTGATTGATTCGCACAAGCTTCTATAGTTTTGTGTAGATCTGCTTCTTTCGTTAAATTTCCTTTTATGAAGTCCTTACAAGTTCTTGTAACGCAGAGTCCTCTGTGGATTTGCGTGTGGTTGAAATGTTTGATCGTATATTCGGAGTATTCCTGTAATTATAAATAAGTTATTTAAATGAAAGAAAAATGAATAATAATTTTGAAAAAGTGCTACTTATCGCTTTTGTACATTCGTATTGTTATAGCTTTATTTTCTGTATTTTTTTGTTGTGTAGTAAAGAGTTATATTCATTTTTAAGAAACCTTTTATCGTAAAATCATTTTTATTCTATTGACGAATTCAATCAAAATAAATAAATTATTTCTACTGGCTATTATACAGTATTAAAAATTATTATAATTAAATATTCATTCAGATTTTTTTTGATTAACGACTAATGAGAAAAACCTGTTATTAGGTTTTATTTATAATATATTTGACATTATCTACGCCATAACTTAAATCATCAAAATTGTATTTATTAGTAATGTTGCACTTTATTTTTCTTTCTTATCTTTTTTTTTACACTTATCGCTTTGACAACAAGAGAAAAACCTACCTATTTTAATAAATAATTTTTCTGTTATATCTTGTTTCACGGCTATTTCAATATTGTATGACTTTTGTAATAAATAAATCTAATCAAAATCTAGTCTAATCTATTCTATAAAAATGTGACTCAATAACCTTTGCCTTGACTGTTATTTACCTTGTCCAGGATATTAAATACTGAATGTAATGTAGATTAAAAGTCAAGATCTTTGACCCACAATGTATTTATAGTAGGTACTGTACCATTTATATCTATAATTTTTCCTGCACTCGAAACATAATTGATGCACTATTAGCTGCAGTTAGTACTTGCAATACACCGCTTAGAATGCTATATCATCTAAACAGTATATGATCAAAACAGCATTTTAAAGTGAAACAGTGTATGGAAGTATCTATACGTCTTTTCAAACTTGAATACAGAGATTAAAGTAATTTTTTTTCTAAGATGAGATTATGAAAGATAGTCCACTTATTTTCTAACCTACGCTAGGTTAGACAAAAGTATGTGTATAACTTTCGAGGTAGAAAAATATAAAAACAGGTTGCTACAATTAACTGTAATGAATCACAAAGAAATAGTATCATATTGTTAAATATAATAATAAATTATTTAATTAATTAATAAATTATATCTTTGGACAATTCACACCAATTGATCTAGTCCCAAACTAAACAAAGCTTGTACCCTACTATGAGTTAGTACTCATAGTAGGTACAAGCTTTGTTTAGTTTGGGGTTGCTTTGTTTGTTTAGTTGTCTAGTGACAACGGATAAACATTCATAAATACATATAAGACATCCAAGACTCAGGTACAGATGCCAGTGCTCATCACACTGACATCTACTCCTAGCAGGATTCGAACCCGCAACCTCCGGTTTCGTAGTCAAATAATGAATGCCTACTATCACTATCAGTCCATGCTGAACCGTGTAAGCCTATATAATAATATAATGACAACCCATTGTGTCTGGGACCTAAAATTATATCTTATATTCGCGGATGTCAAATCCCATATATTTTGGTCGTTAAGTTTAACGTTAACGTTGAACGTTGGCACCTTGTCTAGGTTCCAAGGTTACGTTAAGAACCTAGGTTCTAATTTGACTTACTTGTATCATCCTCATGAGGTCTGAATTGGTGTCGGAGTAGAGGTCAGCGTCCAGGAGGCAGTAGGTGCCCCCCGGCTCCGCGATGCAAGGGTCATAGTCGTCCAGGTCGTAAAGGTCCGGCATTTTGTTGTACTCCGTTTCTAAAACAAAATAAGACGATAAATTTGACGATCTCAATATGAGTGAATATAATTTGACATAATAGTGTAATGAATTTAAATTTTGTTTTATCTAAGATTAATGATATTCGAACAACAAATGAATCCGCAACACGCTTCGTCAATAGTGTAATTAATTTATTTATTTCTTACTTTTAGGTATATATACTTTCAACTTTCAGATTAATTTATTTTGTTATAAAAAAAACCTAATATTAATACACAAATGTCAAATTCACAACGCAGGCTTCGTCAGTTAACAAAAATCATAAAATCGGCAACAAGCTTCGTCAATATAAATGATTAGTACCTAAAACATTCATTGTATACCCCCATTTCGACCTGTACCCGACCCAAAGGTTCCCATCACAGCAGCCGCGTTGCCGCTGGATCGCAATAGAAATCTGTTGTACCCGATACGATCGTATAGTGTAATTATACTATACTAGCGGCCCCGGCAGACGTCGTCCTGCCCGTACGATTGTATCGTCAAAGATCTGTCAAAGTCTTCTAACTGTCACTTCTTCATAAGGCTTCATATTTTCCCCGTTTTTTACACATTTTCCACTCTTTCTTCGCTCCTATTGGTCGCAGCGTGATGTTATATAGCCTAAAGCCTTCCTCGATAAATGGTCTATCCAACAAAAAAAGATTTTTTGAATTCGAACCTGAGATTAGCGCGTTCAAACAAACAAACAAACAAACAAACTCTTCAGCTTTATAATATTAGTATAGATGATTCTTGACAAATATATAAATCTGAACTGAACTATAGCAGTTTTAATAATTTCTGATGCTTTCGCGGTTATTATACATTGGAATGAAACAACTTTAACGGATTTAACTCGCGTATTTTATAGTCTAACATGGATTTGAGTTAGGTCCCTTTAGGTCTAGGAGTGCGATGTTATTTTGTATTTTGAAAATGTAGTTAGATAAGTACAGATATAACGTATTGTAATTTGTAGTACATATTCCTATACATCTATACTAATATAATAAAGAGGAAAGGTTTGTTTGTTTGGATTGAATAACGACTGGGCCGATTTGAAAAATTCTTTCACTGTTGGAAAGCTACACTATTCCTGAGTTAGGCTATAAAAAAAGGAATCCGTGCGAAGCATGGGCGGATAGCTAGTAGAAAATATTATTACTATGTCCCCGAATACCAAAATACACATAATAATATATTATATTTTAAACTTTGATCATTTGTTTTTAAATTTGCTCCGTGTAGGAACTTGTTTAAATGATGTCACGAACAAGTTAAAGCAATTTGAAAATGACGATATAAAAGAATAATATTAGAACCAGTTTAAGGTGGAATCGATGTTATTCATGTTTTTAAAAAATATTTCATACATAAATTATGGTAATTACTCTTTGTTAAATAACTTTTCTTAATTCACACTTTTTGATCTATTCCTAAAGTAGGTAAGTAAAACTTTTGTATATAATGATATATAAGTAGTATGGGCACCGTCTTAAAGCATTTCTAAGAGTCACCAAAAAAACTAGATCACAATCATAATATTTAATATCTGATGCCTTCGTGGTTATCATTCATTGGAATTAAATAATTATAGCAGATTAACCGCATATTTCTTAATATTATGCTGAAGTTTCTAAAGCTTTACACCTACCATATTCGTAACAGACAAAAACGTTCGTCCTGATTATGTCTGCTAGCAGACTTCGAACCCACAACCTCCAGTTTTGCTGTTGACCATTAGACCAACAAGCCGTCAAATATATAAATAATAATACTAGCTGTCCGCCCCGTCTTCGCACGGATAATCTTTTTTTATAGCCTTTGTCACTCGGGAATAATGTAGCTTTCCAACAGTGAAAGAATTTTTCAAATCGGTCCAGCCGTTCTGGAGCCTATTCAGACCAAACAAACAAACAAACCTTTCCTCTTTATAATATTAGTATAAATGTAAGTATGTATGTTGTTTATTATTTGTATGTTGAAATCTCTCCTATTCCATTATGTTTCAAGTATAACAAGTTACTTTAGAGGCCATACTTAGATTATTTCGTAAGAAATGATTATTTTTAAATACTAATCGTTGGAATGAAACCACTATAACGAATTGGGATAAAACAATTATATAAAACGGATATTATATTTTATTTGCTGACCTATGGAAAACTTTATAGTTCCCATAGCACATTCGTAGTCGACTGAACTGATGATAGATTAATATTAAAGTGATAAGGATTAGAAACATAATATTTAGCACAGGAGCTGTTATTATAACATAGGGAAGCACTAAGAAAGGATTTTTAAAAATTCACCTTCCTCTCCCCCTCCCAAAGGGGTACAGCGGGGAGCTTATCGTGCGCAGACGAAGTCACGGGCAGAAGCTAGTCCGCTTTGTTTTTTTTTTAATTATAAACTTGACAATCAAGCTTTTAAATTTCAATGTGACACGAAGCACAGGTTTTTAAGACGTCAGTAGAAGGTTTCCGTAGGGGACAAGGTTTTATAACATTTGTATAATTTATGACTAATTATGACAGTACATCTATATATATAAAAATGAATCGCAAAATGTGTTGGTAAGCGAATAACTCTAGAACGCTTAGACCAATTTGGCTAATTCTTTTTTTTAGATGTTCGATGAAATCCAAGGATGGTTTATACGACAAGAAAAATTCAAGTGATTGTCGGGAAAACCATAAAAACAGCCCTTTTCTTTTCCCATACAAACGTTGTCTAACTAAGTGAATTTGAATTTCCAACGGGCAGGATGTCATCTGCCGGGCCTCTAGTTTATAATAAAGACAAAAAGTTTGTTTACTTGTTTGTTAGGATTGAATAGGCTCCAAAACGACTGGACCGTTTTGAAAAATTCTTTCACTGTTGGAAAGCTATACGATCCGGGCGAAGCCGGGGCGGACCGCTAGTTATGTTTTTATATCACTTAAGATTATATTTAACTATGTTTAAATATGTTCGTCATATACCTACGAGCGTTTGAAACGCCGACATTGTCGTCTCAAACAGGCGCGTGCAGTGGGGGAAACGTAAGTATGGCACTAGGGTAGGCACTCCATACATTAGCGACACTGTGCCTATATGGAATGCACGCCCTTGGTCTTAAATTATATTATAGAACAGAATCAACAAAACTTGAGTGAAATTATCTCCTAGGTACCAAATATTGTTTCAATTTATATTTAAAACTAGCTTCCGCCCGCGACTTCGTCCGCGTGGAACACCTCCTTTTTTGCAGTCGGTTAAATAGTAGCCTATGTCCTTTATCAGGCTTTAGACATTGATTTGATCAAAATTATTTTTTATAATCTAACTAGCGACGGCTTCACATGCTATAAACCTTCCTCTTTAATCACTCTATCTATTAAAACAAACCGCTTCAAAATCCGTTGCGTAGTTTTAAGATTTAAGCATACATAGGGACGTACAGACAGCGACAGCAACTTTGTTTTATACTATGGAGGTAGTGATAAAAAAAGTGATTGACAATATGTGACAGAAGACTTTGACAGATGTTTGACAAAACAATTGAACGGATGACGTCTGCCGGACTTTTATAAACTTAATATTTTGCATAGAAAATGAGTGAATATAAGTAGGTACTAAATTATTAGGTACTAACGGGATGAAAATTCTTAAATAGAGAGTAAAATGATAAAAATCAATATAAGTAATAAGTAGGTACTAGATAGGTAGGTGGGACTTACGGGTTGAAAATGCTTGTATATGTAACTTCTTTTCATCTACTTTTAATAAACGAGGAGTTGTTTCGGGGTAAATTATAATTATAAAATTACTATTATACTTTTTTAAACTCAAAGTTTCATCAAAATCCATTCAGTAGTTTCACGTTTATAAAAATAGTAAGGATCCATTAATAAGCATAGTAGGTATTAGAATACATTTGATAAACAAATTTAATTTTGGACTGCATAGTATTTATAAAAGAAAATAAGAATCCAAAAAAGTACCACAGAAAACTTTTTAAGAGGAGAAAAAAAACTCAAGCAACTTTCCCACGCAAAAGCTTTTATTTTCCCACCCAAACCAATAATCCGAACGCTATTCATTTTCCAATGATTTATAAAAACTATAATATTACTATAAGTGGGTAGGTACCTAATTAAAAAATAAACAAACTCACCATTTAGCTTGTAAATAATTCCCGTGCATTGATGAACCAAAAATATTAAAACCACAGTCAACCGCATTTTGCACTTTTGTACTTAACACTTATTACTAAATAACTAATAAATGAATTAATTATTTTTTATGATTTTTCCATTAATTTATTTTAATTATTTTGTCTCCGCGACACGGCCCGCTCCCTCCGCGGACAGATCAAAATGAACCAAACGAAATGACTTTTACACTTAATATATTATTAAATCGTAAAGCGCAGCAATTATAACATATAAACTTCAGCAAATAATATAAAAAATGCGAGTTAAATATATTATAATTATTTCATTCTAGTATATATATATTCTTATCGAAAATTTATATACCTACTATCTTCAGACATACAATTATAACGGACTAGCTTCTGCCCGCAACTTCGTCCGCGTGGAACTCCTCCTTTTTTGCAGTCGGTTAAAAAGTAGCCTATATCCTTTCTCAGGCTGCAGACTTTCTTTGTACCAAATTTCATTTAAATCGGTCCAGTAGTTTTAGCGTGAAAGCGTAACAGACAGACAGACAGAGTTACTTTCGCATTTATAATATTAGTAAGGATTAGTAAGGATTAGTAAGGAAGTAAGGATTTAACTTGCGTATTTTTTCGAAACTACAGCAAATGAAATAAAATACCCGAGTTAAATCCCTTACAGCTGTTTAATTCGGTTTAAAGACATTTATTCTCATAAGAAATAACATTTCACTTACATGAGAAATTTATAACTAGATTAGGAGGTAATTTTAACAATAGTACTTATCCAGTGAGCTAATTAGAAATTATTATAAATTCATATAAATTCTCTGTTTGGTAACATTACAATCAATAGATACGTACTTACATATAAACCAAGCATCTCGTAATAATATGATCTGACATTTTGCAGTTAACTAGGTATTAATACAAACTTATTTAAGATAATCACTTCTACACAATGTATTTACATCATTTTACACATTGGACAGTAGTACTTTAAAAATACACTGTTATAATGTTCGGTTAATAACTAGGGGGTAATTGGATATTAATAATTCCGATGAGTTCTGCGTCTACCGCACAGAGTTAAAAACAAGACATTCATGTACCTATCTCCGACTGTGTTTGATAAGAGCGGTACGAGTACAGTGCATACGTATGATTTTCCAATTCCAATGTGTAATAACCGCGATGGCATCGGAAATTATTATTTCCGGAGAACTCATATCATACCTACATAAACACAAACGCATCTAAGACAGGTATCATCACATTGACATCTGCCCCTAGCAGGATTCGAGTCCACAACCGCTGGTTTCGTAGTAGGCTCTGACCAATAGACCAATAGGTCGCGACTTCGTCCGCGTGGTTAAAAGTTATTCTTCATATAATCCCGATTTCTTATACCATCTGTCCCTTTTTAATCCAATGGCACCTGACCACACTATCGCTTCACCTTTCTTCCAAAAATCGATTTTGCAATTTGTTAAGAATTTAAAAAGGCAACCTTGGCCCGGTTACGGGTGCAAAATGATTTTAATAATCTGGTTTTAACGTAACTGTTTATTGGAACCTATAGTAAGTAATTATAAGATGTTTAAAGGTGATATCTTGCAACATTGTTCAACTTGTTTATGTATATTTAGTTACGTAATTGTTATGTACGTTTAGTTCTTAGAATCTAGATTTGCGGTCAGATTTAGACTTCAAAACTAGAGTTTGATGTTACTTGGGCAAAGGTCAAGTGTTCTTATCCATACTAATATTATAACATACTAATATTATAAATGCGAAAGTAACTCTGTCTGTCTGTCTGTCTGTCTGTCTGTTACGCTTTCACGCTAAAACTACTGGACCGATTTAAATGAAATTTGGTACAAAGAAAGTCTGGAGCCTGAGAAAGGACATAGGCTACTTTTTAACCGACTGCAAAAAAGGAGGAGTTCCACGCGGACGAAGTTGCGGGCAGAAGCTAGTGCTTTATGAAAATCGAACAAAAAACTTAACTAATTATAATATCACTACATAGTATAAAACAAAGTCGCTTTTTCTGTCCCTATAATATCCCTATGTACGCTTAAATCTTTAAAACTACGCAACGGATTTTGATGCGGTTTTTTAATAGATAGAGTGATTCAAGAGGAAGGTTTATAGCCGTGCGAAGCCGGGGCGGATAGCTAGTATATTACTAAAGACTTTAGCGTTAGACTATCGTCAGCTCAATCGTGCTACGATTATGGAAACAGTAAACTTTCCGAAATATCGACCAATAAAATAAAATACGCAAGTTAAATCTGTTTATATTTGTTTAATTCCAATATGTAATAACCGCGAAGGCATCAGAAATTATTTAGTTAACTTTTTGTACAAAATTACGTATAGAATATACAAATATCCAAAAATGTTAAAATAAGTGACACCCATGACACTACCGGGTCAGATGTAAGATTTAGTCAAGGTGTCAATCTGTAGTTCTGTACTCGTTCTAAAACTAATACAACACTGCGACTTTTTAAGCGATTTAGTCGTGCGACAATGTCGATTCAGTCGTTACGAAATCAAGGTACATGTAGTAATCTATATCTATACTAATATTATAAAGAGGAAAGATTTGTATTTTTGTATGTTTGTAATGAATAGGCTCCGAAACTACTGGACCGATTTCAAAAATTCTTTCACCTTTGGAAAGCTACATTATCCCCGAGTAACATTGGCTATATAATACCACGCTAGGTCTTATAGTTGCGGAGCAGTAACCGAAAATGTTTCAAAAACGGGGGAAAAGTATCGTTTCTGAGGCCTTCCGTGGCGTGCGATGAGCACATAGTTAGGTATAGGTATAGGTATTCGCGGGCTTGGTTTCCGCAACTCGACGACTTCTTCTGCGCCTATTTTGCGTGATGGGTTGTAGGCACTACTCTTGCCAACCCAGTTCTACCAGGAAGCCTAGCAGACCCTTGATGTTGCCGACGGCTTCTGGTAGCGACCTCGGGGTCCCGAGGTGTTGTGCCCGGTATGTGGCCACCCCTGGGCATTCGAGAATGACGTGGGCAGCTGTCTCGTCCGCCTCCATGCAGGCTCTGCACAGGGGGCTGTCTGTGACACCTAGAGTGAATAAGTGTTTGTTTAGTAGGGCATGTCCAGTGATTGCTCCGGTGAGAAGCCGGAGATTTGGCTTACTCTGCAGCCGTAGCTTGCGTGACAATCCGGGGTTGATTGTCGGTAGCGCTTCTCTGGTTTGCCTGCAGGTACCTAGGTTAGTCCAGTATTGCTGCTGTTCTACCTTGGTGTTGTTTCGCAGTGTGTTGCGTACCCAGGTATTGCGTATTATTGGCTCTGGTCCTGTTGCTATCATTTCCGAGCCTCCTCTTGCCAGTTCATCGGCCGCATCGTTTCCACGCGAGTTGCTGTGTCCTTTGATCCACTGTAGAGTAATGTCGTTATTGTTACATACCTCTGACAGGGCTTGATGACATTCGTATATGAGGCCTGAAGTTACCGTGTAGCTCTGCAAGGCCTGTAGTACTGATCGGCTGTCGGAGAGTATGCGGATGGGGTAGTCCGTTACCTTCCTTGAGACGATTGCGTGTGCTGCCATTGTGATTCCCAAACATTCTGCCTGGAAGACTGTGTTGTGGGCTCCCAATGACGATGAGATGTGTATGTTTAGGTCCTCTGAGAATACTCCAGAGCCAGTGCCTGACCTTGTTTTGGACCCGTCCGTGAAGATTCTCAGCTCCCTGGAGTTGAGCCCTTCATTAGGTTCCTCGTACAATTGTATTTTGTACTTCTTGTCGAAGACGAACTGCTTGGGTATCCTATCGGTCGCCGCTTCGATGAGTGGCTCCTTACCTATGGCCTCATAGAGGATTTCGGTGTGTGGTACCCTCGCGTGTCTCCAGAGGTTTAGTTTTTAGTGAGCACATAGTTAAAGTTATACAAAAATGCTTTATGGGTGAATTGTTCATCTTAACATTATCTTTAAAAAAAATCTTAAGTCCCCCCGTGCGAAGCCAGGACGGGCCGCTAGTCCTATATAACGACGAAGTGTAATGACCTAGGTGAGTACCTGGCCTATCTAATTTTTCTTAGATAAAACAAAAATCTTACCATAGATAGATATCAATCAAATATCGATTGATACATTGTAGTAATTTAGAAATAAACTGCAAGATAAAGAAGTTTGATTGATACATAGTCATGTGCGTAGCGAGGTACAGGCAGGGGCGGGGCAGGTGCCCTAGAAGAAACCTGTAGGTTTTGATTCCCTTGCGAGTGTCGAATATTACCTTAAAAATATTCTTAGTTTGTATAAGCCGGTCCCTCAACATAATCCTGGCTACGTCCCTTACATAGTAGTTACTAGTGGTCCCGGCAGACATCGTCCCGCCCGGCAATGTCGATTTGACAGTTGTCATTGTTGCGTTTTGTTATACTATTTTTAACAAATCAGCTTAATATTTTTTTCTTTTTTTTTCACTGGAACGTGATAAAAAGTATCCTATGTCCTTCTCCTGGCTCTGAGCTACATCCCCAGCAATTTTCAGCCAAATCGGTTCAGCCGTTCTCGAGTTATAAACGGTGACAAGACTTTCTTTTATATATATAGATAGATTAAGAAGGAAACTGCATTATAAAGTAGTCTGTTTTATTAAACTTTAGTGTCTTGTCTGTTGGGCGGCGCGAGCGCAGCCTTGGTGAGGGCGGCCGCCGGCGCCTCTAGGAAGAGAAACAGCCCCGCTGCGCCTAGGAACGACATGAAGATCGTGCTCGTCAGGATCGTCAACTGAAACAAACATACATTAAACATTAGATTAGATTAGATCCTGGATTCTTAATTTTGTAATTACAATAATTAGAGTAACAATAAGCTAGTAGTTATGATACATGGAATCGGTTATGGAGAACCTGGAGTAAGCTAAAGGAGGGGCACAAAAGATCCCAATGGGTCGAAGTGCATCCGAAAGGACCCCAACAGTAAGATAAGATAAGCTGGTAGTTGTCTCGAACGCCGAATTTCAAAGTGACAAGTCTGAGCACAGCGCAGCGCCGACTAGCGCGCGAGCTCGTCGTTGGGAGGAAGGGTACAATCAGTAACACTAATTAGGTTAAAATCTTAAAAGAATAATTTCTGATGCCTTCGCGGTTATTACACATTGGAATGAAACAACTATTAACGGATTTAACTCGCGTATTTTTATGGAAACTGTGAACTCCGAAACATCAGCAAATAAAATAAAAATACGCGAGTTAAATCCGTTAATAGTTGTTTCATTCCAATGGATCTTAAAAGGTTAAGAACCACTAGATTAGAATTATTCATTTATCAATAATCATACAATATAATTGCAATATTAGGTATATGTCTAATTACATGCACTCAAAATGAGATCGACAATGCAATAAACGAGATTTTATAATTTTAAAACATATCAATAATTTCTATTGCTCTCGCGGTTATTACATATTGGAATGAAACAATTATTTATAATCGTTTCTTCTTCTTCTTGTGGTGCCATCTTCTAGCGAAGGTTGGCGACCATCATGGCAAGAGCCTTGACCTTGGAGCCTTGACACAGCAGCCCTGAACAACCTGAATAATCGTTTAAAGTAAAAATAATCATTTTCAAAAAAGTTTATTGCAGCTTTATTTTTTAAAACTCAAAATATTTATATTTTTAAGGATACAATTAAATTACGATAACAATAAATCATTTTTTTTATAATAAAATACAAATCAAACCAACTGGATAAGTTTTGAACGTCAAATATATGAAAACTCGTATTTTATGTAAATCGTAAAAGGTCAAGGAAAGGAAACTGTATACCATATAAGTTATTTGTGATTTTATGATGGAGTTACATTGTATTTTATGCAGGTATTTTTAGTTTATGTTACAACATATTTTAACTTAGGCTTAGTCAAATACTAATCTACCAAGAAATCAAGCACAAAAGCCAATTGGAATGAAACAATGGATTTCACTCTCGTATTTTATTTTACTTGCTGACGGTTTGAAAACTAACGATAGTCGTTAGCTAAAGTAACGTTAACGTTAGACTATCGACATCTCAGTCGTGCTACGAATAAGAAAACTGTAGTTTTCGAACCGCCAGCAAATTAAATAAAATTGGCGAGCTAAATCCGTTATCTATAGTTGTTTCTTTCCAATGTGTAATAACCGCGAAGGCATCAGATATTATTACACCAAGACCAAGTCAAATTAAAAATATTAAAAGCTTTTAGGTACCTATTTATGTTTCTTCAATTTAGATTCTCACAAAAGCTTACAATCGTTTTGCTACCGACTTGAAAAACACCTCTTTTGAAAAGAATATTTGATGAAGTTTAACCATTTAATTGAGTTAATTTTAATAATATTTTAAAACTAGTTGCCCCGGCAGACGTCGTCCTGCCCGTCCGATTGTTTCGTCAAAGATCTGTCAAAGTCTTCTGTCACTTCTTCATAAGGCTTCATATTTTCCCCGTTTTTTACACATTTTTCACTGTTTCTTCGCTCCTATTGGTCGCAGCGTGATGTTATATAGCCTAAAGCCTTCCTCGATAAATGGTCTATCTAACAAAAAATATTTTTTTAATTCGAACCAGTAGTTCCTGAGATTAGTGCGTTCAAACAAACAAACAAACTCTAATATTAGTATAGATAGAATACGCAAGTAAAATCCATTCATAGCTGTTTCTGAAAATATTAATTTTAATATTGTTAAAATTAAAAATAAAATATAATATAACTGCAATCAAATTTCTTTTTTGTTAAAACATTTGCGATTTTATCATTCCCTCGGACTAATGAGGTGAACTTCAATATATATTTTTTAAAAACGTGATTTTTGTTCACGTCAGAATATATTTACATAACAGGATCTTGTTTTAGAAACACAACCTTACTCTGGCGTAGCTTTAACCTTCGTAAATTCTTGTAAGTTGGAAAAAATAAAAACAGGAATTCTACTAAAATCCTCTTGTAAGTAGGTAAATAAGGTAATTTTCAAACTGTATTATTTATCACTTTAGCATAAGACTTTTGTCAGCTCAGTCGTGCTACGATTATGGAAACTGTAAACTTTCCGAAATATCGACCAATAAAATAAAATACGCGAGGTAATTTTTTTTATATCTGTTTAATTCCAATATGTAATAACCGCGAACGCATCAGAAATTATTTAGTTAACTTTTTGTACAAAATTACGTATAGAGAATATACAAATATCCAGTATGGTCAGATGTGGAACTTGTAAAGGCTCCGAAACGCCAGCCAATAAAACAAAATACGCGAGTTAAATCCGTCTAAAGTTTCATTCCAATCCTATTTATTTTTCCATTCCACAGAGCGATAGGATGGCACCCGCCGCTTGTCTCACTGCTAGGCGCGTTGGGATGACTATAACATACGTGTCATACTCGTGAACGTGCTGTTTCTGGGTTCGGTCTGTTCAGGGGCCCTAGACAAGTGCCCAACGTTCAACGTTAACGTTAAACGTTAGCACCAAAATGTATGGGATTTGACATCCGCGAACGTTTCTGACGTATGTGACAGTCGTTAACGTTGAACGTTGGGCACTTGTCTAGCCCCCCAGGTCTGCGAGAGGGGTTTTAGAGATAACCACATGCTTTGAGGCTGCAGACATCATAATGTTTTATGTTACATTATTTGCTTTGTTTTGTATTCTTACTATATATTAATTTGTTTAGTATGTAAGTTGAAATTATATTAATTGACTTTGAAAAATCTTTCTGCTAAGTTTTTGCGCCGTTTTTATTCATAAGAATGTACCTACATAATTTGATATAATAATCTAATTACATTGTATGATTTTTGAGAAATAAAATCTTACCTATTTTTTTTTAATGAACAAAAAATATTTAGGTATTTTATAATGTATATAGGTAACTATACTTTTAACCGACTTCATAAAAGGAGCAGATACTCAATTCACCGACTACTCAAAGACTGGACCGATTTCAAAAAAAAAAATCTCAAAACCTACACCGACACCGGATAAATCTTTATCAATATTACCAGCGGATTTGAACCCCACGAAAACCGGTCCAACACGGCGGCCACCGAGTCAAGGTGACATAAGGTTGTGACACCATATTATGTTGTAACTAGTTTGGGCCTTCAAACTGAATTTGAGGAATCCATAATTCTCTATACGTCACTTAAGCTGTACGAAGGTTGTTTAACGTCTGGATGTGACACGTGTAAGCCCTGTGTCGCTTACGGTAAATGATGTAAGTATGCATGAAACTCGTATGTACTTATTACGTTTTTGTTATCAAGGCAGTTGACGTAAGGTTTTTGTCGCGGAGCTTCTGTCACTTTTGCTCTCTGTCATTGTAAAGTCTAACTGTCACAGATGCTCATGCGACAAATCACTACTACATAGTATAAAACAAAGTCGCTTTTTCTGTCCCTATATCCCTATGTACGCTTAAATCTTTAAAACTACGCAACGGATTTTGATGTGTTTTTTTTAATAGAGAGAGTGATTCAAGAGGAAGGTTTATAGCACCTGTGTTGCCGGGGCGGGTCGCTAGTATTATTATAATACTTATATAAGTTTTCTATTTAAGGCATAACAGACAAAGATTTTTTCGCTGCGTTTATTCTCGCAGTGTCTTTTTTTGTAAACGCTAGTAAACGGGTTTTTGGGTCCTATTTAAGTACTTAAGATTTTTATTTTTGTTTTCATAAAGAACTTTACTGCTTATCTAAAGCGGGTCAAAAACCCAGCTTAGTGAATAACTTTGGAAACATTTTGGCCATTTCTGTTTTTTTGGTCAATTAAATATTAGCATTAAAATTCCAATCAAGTCCCTTACGAATATATTATTATAAACGCCAAAGTTTATAAGAATGTTTGTTTCTTTCACGCAAAAACTACTGAATAGATTTTAATAATACTTTGCAGCTTACACATCAGGAAATAACACATAGACTAAAATAATATATAAAGATAATAATATGTAGTGTGAATTTTCCTACGTAATTATAACGATAAGTAATAATTTCTGATGCCTTCGCGGTTATTACACATTGGAATGAAACAACTATTAACGGATTTAACTTGCGTATTCTTATTTTATTTTATTCGCTGACGTTTCGGATTCTTTACAGTTTTCATAATCGTAGCACGACTGAGCTGACAATAGTCTAACGCTAAAGTGATTTATACAGTTATGCAAACTACCTTATATTTAAATTACAAATTTTGAAAAACTACCCTATTCTGAATTATGAAATCCTAATGTTACATTTTACGCAAAAAAAAAATAGCGTTACTAGTGCTTCGGAAAGACCATCATTACGGAGAAGAAACGCCGCAAGAAACTCAGTTATAAAAATACGCGAGTTAAATCCGTTAATAGTTGTTTCATTCCAATGTTTAACGATAAGTGTCAAGTAAATAAAAAAAAAATCTGCATGCGTTGCAAATACCTTTAAAACTACACGTTTATGTAACTGTTCTTAATCAGTGCAGACAAAGTCGCGTACAGAAGCTTGTATAGTATAAAAGTTGTTTTGATCTTACGTTCCCAAAGCCCCATCGACTTTTGCTTAACTTATCACATTTGTTTATTATAATAATATTATAAAGATTCACCTTCAAAACTTACCTAGAATTAAAATAAACGAACTTTTCGTTAAATACGCCAATTCTATGCAATTTTACTTTCTTTCTTTCGTTCGCTATTAGCGATAGGCACTTGTCTAGGGTTTCAGATATTTTTATTTTATACTGTAGTTTCCAGAGCTTCACAGTCTCTATATTCGTAGTAGATTGTGTTAAGAAATCCCTACGCAAATTATATTCTCGAAAACATATCGCACACTTAGATCTAAAGGGATCTAACTCAAATACCGGAAGATTTGAGTTATGCACACCATCGGATTCCAGCAAAACCCACCTACACTAAAACAGATTTCAGCTAATATAACTCTGCTAGCTTTATTATAAAAAGTATAAATTTATACAGAAAACTCATGCGTGCATATGGACATATTAATCAGTTTCTCTCTACCTTTTTTGAGTTAGCTCTCTTTAGATCTAGGTGTGCGATATTATACATACATATGATGTGGGAGTTAATTCTGTTATTGTTGTTTTAATGCAAAGTCCTATTTACAAAAAAAAAAACATTTCTTTATTATTTTAATCCATTTATCTTTTATCTGCCTTAACTTGAGCGACTGCATACATACAGATCATATGTGTATTATATAATTACTAGCTTCTGCCCGCGACTTCGTCTGCGCACGATGAGTACTTCACACAATATCATTATAAAATATAGCCTATATGTTATTCTGATGTATAAGCTATATTGTGGTAAAGTTTCATTCAAATCCATTCAGTAGTTTTTACGTGAAAGAGTAACAAACATCCATACATCCATACTTACAAACTTTCGCCTTTATAATAGTAGTAGGATTTTGTTTTCTTATAACGCCTACATTTTAAAAATAGTTCGCAGTCGACTCAAGCATTTGCCGTGACGCTTTTTTGATGTGAAACGCAAATAAATTTATTGATATTAATAGCCGCTAAGTCATCAGAAATCATAGTAATATATTTTTAATGTAATTAAAATATTAATAAAAATAATTACTAATCCATCTGTTGCGTACACCTTGTAGGTACCTATATATATCGCACCCCTAGATCTAAAGGGAGCTAACTCAAAAAAAGTAACTTTTTCGGGAGAGGCGAAATTGTTGTAAGGAATCGGATCCTTTTTTGTAGCGTGTGTTTAATTAAAATCTTCAGATTTTTGAGTTAGCTCCCTTTAGATCTAGGTGTGCGATATATAGTTTTTACTTTTAATTGGCTATTGCCCTTTTTCAAGTTCTATGGTTCTTTATTAATTGTCGGTTGGTTTTTAAATGCTGTCGTGAAGTGATTGTGTTCGTTTGTATTATAATTTATATTTAAATCCTTCACAATATTGTATCCTAGTTTCCAAATTTCAATACAGTCCATTCTTCACTAACACCATGATCTGATTTAAGCAAGGGCGTGCATTCCATATAGGCACGATGTCACTGTATGAAGTGCCTACCCTGGCACCTTATTTACAGCACGCGCCTGAATTTAAATACTCACCACGCCCCCCACTTTGGGGAGCCCTCGGGTCGGTCAGGGCTAAAAACCCTAAACCAAACCTAAAGGCTTGAAAGCCTTGGTTTTGCAGTAAAGGCCCATTAGCTGGCTATGTATCCTTTATAAAGAACTCATTAAAACTTCTTTCATGAAACGACCGCAGAATATGTCAGGAACGACAAAAGTTTCTCTACACCATTTTAATGCTTTCAAAATGGAAAAAAAAAACTCAAAACCTTTGTGTAACCATTGTGGAAGTTTTCTGAAAGGATGTCGTAAGGTTCTTTATTTTTTATCTTTCTTATCTTAAGATAATAAAAATTAATCTATACTAATATTATAAAGAGGAAAACTTTATTTGTTTGGTTGTAATGAATAGGCTGAAAAACTACTGGACCGTTTTTAAAAATTCTTTCACAATCGAAAGCTACGTTATCCACAAGTAACATGAAAAATGAAAAAAAAAAAAGGGATCCGTGTGAAGCCGAGGTGAGTCGCTAGCAATAAATAAAAAAAGTACTCACCACGTAATAGTCAGTCATGTGTATGGGCTTGGTCTGCGAGCCCACGAGAGCCCTCTGGAACATCGTATGCAGCAGGAACGCGCCGTACGACACTCGTCCGGTCCACGTGAACCCGCGCCACTCCACTATACCACGATATACACCTGCAAATAATCATATCCCTACTAATATTATAAATGCGAAAGTAACTCTGTCTGTCTGTCTGTCTGTTACACTTTCACGCTAAAACTACTGGACCGATTTAAATGAAATTTGGTACAAAGAAAGTCTGGAGCCTAAGAAAGGACATAGGCTACTTTTTAACCGACTGCAAAAAAGGAGTTCCACGCGGACGAAGTCGCGGGCAGAAGCTAGTTTATTATAAGTTGAAATCATTTACTTACTAGTTTCTTTAATAAAAGTCGTGATATTGAAATGAAAAAGTATAAACGGATTTAACTCGCGTATTTTAATAATTTCTGATACCTTCGCGGTTGTACATTGGAATGAAACAACTTTAACGGACTTTAGCATAAGACTATTGTCAGCTCAGTCGTGCTACGATTATGGAATCTGTAAAGGCTCCGAAACATCAGCCAATAAAATAAAAATACGCGAGTTAAATCCGTTAAAGTTGTTTCATTCGCGTATTTTATTTTATTGGCTAACATTTCGGAACCTTTACAGATTCCATAATCGTAGCACGACTGAGCTGACAATAGTCTAACGCTAAAGCGTAAAGAATCCGGAACGTCAGCAAATAAAATAAAATATAAATACGCGAGTTAAATCCGTTAATAGTTGTTTCATTCCAATGTGTAATAACCGCGAAGGCCTCAGGAATTATTAAACAATTATAATGTTACGATGAGTACCTGGATGATGTCTTCTAAAATGATTTATATTGGACTGATTCTTTACTATGTTACATAAATTTAAATCATCAATATATTCTAAAGAGACAAGTGAAACTAAAGTGAAGCTTTAGCATAAGACTATAATCAGCTCGGTCGTGATACGATTATGGAATCTGTATAGGCTCTGAAACGTCAGCCAATAAAATAAAAATACGCGAGTTAATATAGTTGTTTCATTCCAATGCGTAATAACAGCAAAGGCATCAGAAATTATTAATTAATACTACAAAATGATAAATTTAAACATTTACCCTCCATTGGAATGAAACAACTATTAACGGATTTAACTCGCGTATTTTTATTTTATTTTATTTGCTGACGTTTCGGATTCTTAGTGATTTAATTTAATCACTTTAGCGTTAGACTTTTGTCAGCTCAGTCCTGCTACGATTATGGAATTTGTAAAGACTCCGAAACATCAGCCAATAAAATAAAAATACGCGAGTGAAATCCGTTAATAGTTGTTACATTCCAATGTATAATAACCGCGAAGGCATCAGAAATTATTAATTCAAACTACATAATGATGAATTTAAACATTTACCCTCCATCTTGAATATGCAGCTGATGATGAAGGTGACCACCAGGACTTGGAACACCGGCTTGTAGATGGTGGCGTACGTGACCTTGAGCAGCGTGGAGGCTCTCTCCCCGTCAGTGTAGAAGAGACCCCCCGACAAGATCACCGCGACAGCCAGGGGGAAGAGCAACCAAACTATCCAGCGGTAGTTCTGGAAGGGAAATCCTAACTAATATTATAAATGCGAAAGTAACTCTGTCTGTCTGTCTGTCTGTTACGCTTTCACGCTAAAACTACTGGACCGATTTAAATGAAATTTGGTACAAAGAAAATCTGGAGCCCGAGAAAGAACATAGGCTACTTTTTAACCGACTTCAAAAAAGGAGGAGTTCCACGCGAACGAAGTCGCGGGCAGAAACTAGTGGTTTTATAAAAAAAACCGTGTCAAAAATGAAATTGTTTAAAATTTGCCAAGCTATGCTACTTACAAGTAGTTTAATTATTAAATAGGAATTTTGCATATGTAAAAAATTCTCTTGAAATTCCCGTAACGTCAGCATAAAATATTAAATTAACGTCCGTAAATGTATCCTGTATATTTTTTTACTTTTAGTAGGTACATATAAAGTTTGGGAGAGGAGCCTCAGGACATCACGTTATGGTAAATTGTATATAATAACCCCCACTCCAAGAATAAAGAAGCGTTGGTTTGTTTGTTTTTTTGTTATTTGTTCGATTGCGAAAAGAGAAAATTCAAAAAAGACATGTTCCCAAATCGGCTGTATTTTTTAGTCACTTCAGAACTTTTTTAGTAGATATTCTACTTAAAGAATAAAAAAAACTAGTCAAAAGACTATTTACCCCACCTGAAGAATAAAGTTAAAAGGACTGATCTGATAAAGTCCTCCTTTTTCTGAAGGTGGTAGGACCTCACCTAAATAATCAAGTTGAAACAACTGACCTTATACCTGGTGAAGTCCTTGTCTTTCTGCTGGAGGTGGTAGGTGATGAAGCCGCCAGCCAGGCCCAGGGTATACGTGGACAGGTTGGTGTGACCCCGGGTGTACTGAGTACGGAATGTGTCATCATGGGCATACAGGTTGCGGTACTTCCTGGAATCATCGATGACTTGTCAAGACTTTGAACAAAGGACCATCATAGAAAAACCCCGAGAATTTATCTGTCACTAATGATTGTGGAATGCTACTAGGTAATTGTGAATTAAGTCTGAAATTAAAGAGACAAATGATTTTATCAGTCTGATTACGTAAAAACACGTCAGCCAATTATAAATTATGCCATTCTGAAAAGTAACTTCTTATAATGATATTTTGTACAAAGACAAGAGTAGAAAAATCTTAGACCCCCAGTGGGATTCGAACCCACGCTTATGCCTTTACTAGCGGCAGCGTGCTAACCATTACACCATGGGAATCGACTGACAGGTCTTCGAATTTGTCTACTCCTTTCAATTCGGTCTTTGTACTTTTTGTTTATATGCATTTGTACAAAATATCATTATAATGCAAACTAATGGTATTGAACCAAAAATATTAATCGAATTTCGATTGATAGATTGTAGTTAATATTAAGTAACTTCTTGTTTCGCGTCAACAAACAAAACTTACAAACAGTTTAGAGCACCAGAACAAGTCCCGATCGATATAAACAACCGAACGAAACGAATGCAAATGGGAATAAAATCTGACCACATGAAGTTTATTTTGCGTGTCTCAATTCCATACTATTTTTAATGAGAAATTGTCTATAGGGCTAATTCTGCTACAGTCCCAAGATTGTTTAGTACTTCCATTCTGTTACACCCTTTATCCAGTAGCAGCTTTAAAAGTCGTAGGTATAGTGAAACCTACCCGACCATTGGACTAATAAATTTATACCTGTCTTGCTCATTCTTGCTATGCATTGCCTCATTCTATTCACGATAAGGATAGAAAAAAGACAGTGCCACTTGACAGTAAAGGAAAATCGTCAGCTGACCAACCCTTGCCACTCAAAGAGCTATACATACTCAGGCGACTGTATGACGACAGCATCCAAGTCCTGGAAGTAGGTGTGCAGGGCTGATATGACCAGGGCTGCCACCAGCATCGACAGCAGTGCCACCTTCCGCCCCCGGGGACTCTTCACCAGAACAATGACTAGAAGACCGAAGCAGAACAACTGGGTGTCTGCGGCTAGGTACCTGGAATTATGGAGAAGAAATCTCAATTTATCGAATCACACAATTTATTTAAGAAAAATCGTCAATCGTCATATTTTCTTATTATCATAAGAATTCAATAATCAAGAAAGTACTTGTCGGTTTTGAGTTAAACCTGTTACTACGAAGTTAGAGGTGGTAAATTCGAATATTGTTAAAGGCTATTGTTTTATTTTTCCTGAGTATCCTTTTCTTCGACTGGGACTATATATTTAAATTTCTCTAACCAAAAAGGCGCTATGTTGATATGTCAGTAATTCCGACAGCTTCTCCTTGAATGGAAAAAAAATTAAACAAATTTAACTCGCGTATTTTATTTTATTGTCTGACGTTTCGGAGCCTTTACAGATTCCATAATCGTAGCATGACTGAGCTGACGTCAGCTAATAAAATAAAATACGCGGTTAAATCCGTTTAAAGGTGTTTCATTCCAATATATAATAACCGCGAAGGCATCAGAAATTATTCTCCTTATATATATATTCACCAAGAGAATTGAGCACTACAAACGATAATCAAAGTCTCAAAAACAATCTCAAACTAACTCACCAAGTCTGCGGAGCGCAGTGCGCATCATCATAGATATAGTTATTGATGTAGAGGACATGCGCCCACCAGTACTGGCGGCAGGCGACGGCCTCCGAGCCCACCACCAGGTCCCACAGCGGCCCGGAGCCAGCGTACCGCATCCACGTCGCCAGAGTCGCCAGGATCAGGGCATATGTAGGAGTCAACCTGGAAAGAAAGAATTCATCACTTAAATGGCAAATTTATTTATTTATTTATTTACACTTTATTGCACAAACAAATGTACAAAAGGCGGACTTAATGCCATACGGCATTCTCTACCAGACAACCTTTAAAGCAAACAGCATGTGTAGGCGCAAAAAGAATAATACATATAAAATAATAGATACAATATATTATTATGACAGGATGATATTACACTACATAAATACAATACATAAATATACTATAATGTAAAGATATATAAAAATACATAAATAACTACAATGACAGATGATGAAAACTAAAGATTTAAAAAGTGCTTACGTAACAAACGCTTGAATGCTAGCTTACTCGGTGCTTGCCTGATAGCTAGAGGGAGAGAATTCCAGAGACGGATTGCCTGAAGGACGAAAGACTTTTACAAGTCAAATGACTCTACTAACTCTTCGGAGATCAGGAAGTGAATACCACCATAAGGTATACTCCCATTCTCTCTCCCCCTCTCCCTCAATTTAAAATGTGCTTATATGTATGATATGCACTTTTGCTTTTGAGGATAAACTGAAAATAAGTGTTGAAGCACTCCTCTTGAGCACTACAAATGCGGAGGCTACCTTTTTTCGTCTCAACATAATTTATGCACTCTCGTTTTTGAGGGTCCACTGTAAATCAGACTTAAGGCAATCTCGTGTGTATTATAAGGGAGGCGAATTCCCTTTTTCGTCTTAACATAATTTTATATTGTTTCTTAAAGTTTTGTAATACCTCAGCCACCTCAGCAGAACCCCCTTAGGCCACTGCGTCCATCCTATGGTGTGGTTTTCTGCGTGGATCTGAAGGTTGTACGCGAGAAGAAAGCTGGACATCACGAAGAAGGTGTGTGTGACCAGGCTGCCGTTGAAGAGGATCTGCTTGCCAGGGTCCTCGTACGACTGTAATAATCAGGGTTATAAATTCTATGAATGATTAGTAATATAAATTCTATGAATGATTAGTAATATAAATTCTATGAATGATCAATGTTATAAATGCTATGAATGATCAGTGTAATAAATTATGTGAATGATCAGTGTTATAAATTTTTTGAATGAGTAGTGCTATTATCAGTTTTATAAATTATGTGAATGAACAGTATTTTGTGAATAACAAGTACTAGAAATCTAATCTTGTGTAATACAAGTATACATAGGTATATTAGTTAGTTAAATATTAACATACAAAAAATAATTTTGTATGTTAATATTTAAGTTAATTAAGACTCTATGATGTCTCGAATGAAGTAAAATAGCAAAACAGACAACTATTTAATGCATATAATAGTGTAGTGACATTTATTTGTTCATTGTATAGATACCACATCTCGGATCAATGTGATTGTTATAAAATATTATAATTTATTTTAGAAAAAAGTAAACTATCGGAAAAAATAGACAACTCGTGAGAAAATAAATGATTGAAACAAAGCTTTGCGATTCTATGCCGATGTCAATGCAATAAACAGGAAAAAATCAATTGTTACAAAACAAGATAATAAAATATGTATTATTCAGTGCAAAAACATAAATCGTTTATATACCTGTTCTATGTAAAGCGGATTGTCGACGTAGGCGAAGGAAATGATTAACACGATGTGAGAGAAGAACACACACACCATTGTCATCGTTCTGGAATAAAAAAAAATGTATAATTGTATAATTTACTTTAGCGTTAGACTACCAGCTCAGTCGTGACACGATTCAAACTCAAACTCAAATAATCATTTATTCAGGCTAGGCTCTTACAGGCACTTGTGAATGTCAACGTTAAAATTAATATTCTTTTTCGATTCAGCAAAAAAAAAATTTATGGAAACTTTCCGAAACCTCAGTCCATAAAATGAAATACTCGTTAAATCCGTTTATAGTTGTTTCATTCCAATGTAGAATGCAATAGTTATTATTGTATAATTAATCTATACTTCTATATATATATACTAATATTATAAAGAGGAAAGATTTGTATTTTTGTATTTTTGTATTTTTGTATTTTTGTATTTTTGTATTTTTGTATTTTTGTATTTTTGTATTTTTGTATGTTTGTAATGAATAGGCTCCGAAACTACTGGACCGATTTCAAAAATTCTTTCACCTTTGGAAAGCTACATTATCCCCGAGTAACATAGGCTATATAATATCACGCTAGGTCTTATAGTTGCGTAGCAGTAACCGAAAATGTTTCAAAAACGGGGGAAAAGTATCGTTTCTGAGGCCTTCCGTGGCACGTAAAACTATGAAAAAAATCTTAAGTCCCCCCGTGCGAAGCCGGGACGGGCCGCTATCTTTTATATAAATAAAAATTTCTGTTCGTTAGTCTGGCTAAAACTCGAGAACGGCTGATTTTAGTTTTGAAATGTTCGTGGATGTCCAGGGAAGGTTTAAAATATGAGAAAACTTGGAAAAAAGAAAAAACTAAATGGTAAACGCGGTGTGTAATTCGCTGGATCAGCTAGTAATAAATAAAAAATAGAAAATACCTTAACCCGTTGAATAGCTTGAGTCGGCTCAACCTGGCGTCAGGCCCCACGCCGCTCGCCGCGGTCAGTTTCTGCCAATTGCGACGAATTGAAAAAGCTAGCAGGTACGGGTTACCTGAAAATATGTTTACAAAATCCATAAATGATTAGTTTTGTAAAGTAATTGAATTTAATCATTATTTTTTTTATCTCAATAACCACAAAAACTTTCTACCCCTTTTTTCAATAAATGCTAACCACGGCTTTTATCAATTCTCTTCAAAAATATTTATGAAAAACTTTAAATAGGTTTTTCCATTCAAAATTTGACTCCCTTTTCGCACTTTAACTTGGGTAAAATTTAGGAAAATCCTTTCTTGTCATATAAAGAACTCACCCTCCAAGTTTCAAGTCTCTAGGATTAGCGGTTTAGGCTGTGCGCGTATCCGTCAGTCAGTCAGGACAAAGCATTTTATTATAGACTAGCGGCCCGCAACGGCTTCGCCCGGATTCCTTTTGTTTATAGCCTATGTCACACGGGAAAGTGTAGCTTTCCAATAGTATAATAATATTTCAAAACAGTCCAGTAGTTTAGGAGCCTATTCAATCCAAACAATCAAACCTTTCCTCTTTATTATTTTACTAGCTGTCCGCCCCGGCTTCGCACGGATCCCTTTTTTTATAGCCTTAGTCACTCGGGAATAGTGTAGCTTTCCAACAGTAAAAGAATTTTTGAAATCGGTCCAGTAGTTTAGGAGCCTATTCAATCCAAATAAAGAAACAAATCTTTCCTCTTTATTATATTAGTATAGATTGATACGAAGATGTAACAGGTATACCTATAGTTAATTACATTAGTATAACAACTTAAGTATTAATATTGTGATTTACGACTGCATGTATTTATGATTCATTTATTTATTTATGGACTAGGTAAACGTTATTACGTTTCCAATAATTCTTGTCTACTTTGCATAATCCGGTGTAATCTACTTTGTGTCTTGACGGATACATCATATAAACAATAAATTTGTAAGATATTATATTTAAAAAAAAATGAACGAATAAAAAGATATAATTAATTATACATCATCTGTAAGCATTTTTGAATACGAGAGTACACTACTTTATTTTTACCAAATAAATGTTTTTTTTTTTAGCAACATCAATAATAATAATATCTATAGATCATTCACAGTTAGTGTTCTAGTCCCAAACTAAACAATGCTTATACTACATCCAAAACTCAGGTACAGATGCTCGTGTTCATCACACTGAGATCGACTTTAATATTAAAAATATCAACTAATAATAAACACTATTAACTACGATCTATCAATCGAAATTCGATTGATATTTTTGGTTCAAAACCACTAGTTTAATTATAATCCCACTGGGGGTCTAAAATTGTTCTACTCTTGTCATTATACAAAAATATCATTATAATAATAAACACGTCAAAAAAACATATTCACGTATTAAATCATCAACGTATCATTGAACCTAATACTTTCTACTCTATATTGTCTATTGCGCTACGTGACAGACATACGAACTGTCA
Organism: Polylopha cassiicola; assembly: GCA_038024825.1. Lineage (NCBI taxonomy): Eukaryota > Metazoa > Arthropoda > Insecta > Lepidoptera > Tortricidae > Polylopha > Polylopha cassiicola. The sequence goes on along the minus strand of CP149060.1, from coordinate 10,199,494 downwards.
CTTTGACAGCTAGTCGACACATCCGAGTGTGAGGTCACCACATTAACACGTCCTAACAGCTGTTATATTTATGGTCAATGAAGGAAGGATTTTGGAAACTGGTAGTAGGCCTTATATTAAATTTTTTATAAGTAAAAAACTATTTGAACTATCATTGAGAGTAAAAATGTTCAAAACCACTTAAAAAAATTATGATATTATCTGTAAGTACACCACTTCCATTAACTAAATTCAGTTGTACTATGGGAACTAGACAACGGATAAACATACATAAATACATATAAGACATCCAAGACTCAGGCACAGAAGCGGTATCCTACTGACATTTGCCTCTAGCAATATTCGAACTCGCAACCTCTAAAAGGCTTAAGAGTCTCCTTTCAGGAGTCTCGCCACCCGTCCGGTTTTGCAGTGAAGGCCCATTAGCTGGCCAACTGCGCTTCAGTATTCAGTTCGAAAAAAAAAAAAAAAAAAAAAAAAAAAAAAAAAATCGCAACCTCTGGTTTCGTAGTCAGAGGCTCTAAGCTAATCTCAGAGTCAAATAATTGTCATTTAAAAAAAAAATCTTCGATTATATAAATGACGGAATAATAAATACAACGGACCTTGCATACGTAATTTTTTGCTGACGTTTCGAAAACGTCACATTTTCCGTATTCGTAGAATAATTTATAGCTTTACATCCAATTTCGTTGTAAAATATGTATCAGACTAAGTCTGCTTTAAAAAGTTATCTAAAGGTCTAAAATATATTTATTTCAATCCAATATATAATATTCACGCATAAAAGTGATTACTGACCTGACTTCTGATTTTTGCATATTATGACATCGTAGAGGCTTCCGAAGACATTGCACACGATCAGAAACAAATAAACTGCACCGACTGCATAATCACTCGAGTCCAACACCACCTTATCACCTTCCCGGTTGCAATACAATATTCTATTTAACTTCGCTTCGATCTTATAGTCCCTCCATATTGAATAGTTGAGGCATCCCTCAAGGATAGCGTTTAGGCTCGCTTGTGTAGTTATTGCATGAGTTTTGATAAAGTTCTGGCAAGTTTGTGTAACACACACGCCTCTGTGTATTTGTGTGTGGTTGAAGTGTTTTATCGTATGTGCGGAGTAACCCTGGAAAAAGGAAGGAAGTAAGCATCACGAAGATTATTCATTGGAATGAAACAACTATTAACGGATTTAACTCGCGTATTTTTATTTTATTTTATTAGCTGACGTTTCGGATTCTTTGCAGTTTCCATAATCGTAGCACGACCGAGCTGACAATAGTCTAACGCTAAAGTGATTTATACAGTTAAATAATAAAAATACGCGAGTTAAATCCGTTAATAGTTGTTTCATTCCAATGTGTAATAACCGCGAAGGCATCAGAAATTATTATCACGAAGATTAGTTTTTTAAATAATAATATTATACATTGGAATGAAACAACTATAACGTATTTAACCCGCGTATTTTATTTTATTGATTGACGTTTCGGGGCTTTTACAGATTCCATAATCGTAGCACGACTGAGCTGACAATAGACTATTAGAGCTCAGTCGTGTTATAGTTGTTTTATTCCAATGTAAAATAACCGCGAAGGCATCAGAAATTAATAATATTATAGTTTCTGATGCCTACGCGGTTTTTACACGCGCATTTTATTTTTCAGTTCCCATATTCGGCGGCGCGGTTATTTTTCAAAAGATATAATTTGTATGCAACGAAAACTGACCACGTGACGTTTCGTTTGCGTACGTCAATTCCTAACAGTTTTGCATTTCTTCAAAGGTGCTTGGGGAAAACTTATATCCAGTCGACATCTTCCAGTCGACGACTATAATTTCGTGTCCATATAATAACAACAATGAAGCACTTTAATTATAAACACATTTTCCTACAAAATTAAGCAATTTAAAATAATAACAGAAAAGTATATTATGCAGTGTTAATTTACCTCATTCTCTTTAATAACATGAAGGAAGGAATTCTATATAATTAAAATCGTAAAAAGGTTCTCGAGACAATAGAACATGTTTAATTCTAGAAAAAATGTTATAATATTCCTTTTGTTATTTGCATTTAATTCCAGTAATAATACAGTTAGCTTGGGTTAGGTAACTAGGTAGCATAGGTCAATAATTATCTTATTATGGTGTTATAAAACACTAGCTTCTGCCCACGACTTCGTCCGCGTGGTACTCCTCCTTTTTTGCAGTCGGTTAAAAAGTAGTCTATGTCCTTTCTCAGGCTCCAGACTCTCTTTTTACCAAATTTCATTAAAATCGATCCAGTAGTTTTGGCGTGAAAGCGTAACAGACAGACAGACAGACAGAGTTACTTTCGCATTTATAATATTAGTAAGGATGTCTTATTATGGTGTTATAAAACATAGTAATATATCTTCTATCCGTATTAATATAGTAATTGGAATCTGCAACTGTGATTGGTTTTATAAAGTTCGGGAGTGGGGGGCTTGTGACGTCACGTTAGATTATAAATTGTACCAGAATGTGACGTCATACTTTCGAACTTTTGAAGCGCTTATATTTGTCATTTTTGATTTGTTGCCCATTCGGCTAGGAATACCTAAACTGTAAAGTTTTCGAAACAACAGCACGTAAATTAAAATAAAATACGCGAGTTCGATAAAATTAATTCTACATCATTGTTGCAGTTGACTTTATATAATTTATTTATTTATCTTAAAGATTAATATAACTAAAAGTTTAACAAGGAAATAGTTAAGAACTAGTTCATATTTTAAATTGCTCCAGAAACCAGCATTTTATTGAATTTCCGCGAGTTCAAAATTCTTTACATTTATATTAAATTACTTAATAATTGTCGTTGATATGTTATTAAAGGAAATAAAAAAATACTTTATTACTTAACTTACTGTATCCCGGCGGTTTTAAATAGAATGGAATGGCATAAGACTATTGTCAGCTCAGTTAGTTGTGCTACGATTATGGAATCTGTAAATGCTCCGAAACATCAGATAATAAAATAAAATACGCGAGTTAAATCCGTCTACAGTTCTTTCATTCCAATGTAGAATAGTTATTATTGTATATCCTACTACTATTATAAAGGCGAAAGTTTGTAAGTATGGATGTATGGATGTTTGTTACTCTTTCACGTAAAAACTACTGAATGGATTTGAATGAAACTTTACCACAATATAGCTTATACATCAGAATAACATATAGGCTATATTTTATAACGATATTGTGTGAAGTACTCATCGTGCGCAGACGAAGTCGCGGGCAGAAGCTAGTTAATAATAGTTATTATTGTTACATAAGAATAAATTTTTCATAATCATTATCAACCACACATCGACCTACTAGTGGCGATCTTCACCTAGGACCTCCATAGTGGCTAGTCCCGCTCCTTCCGTGCAGCCGCAGGCGCGTGCAGTGGGATTACCGTAAGTATGGCATCAGGGTAGGCACTGCATACATTAGACACTGTGCATGTATGGAATGCACGCCCATGGTGGTTAAAAGACTTAGTTGCATCTCCCGGTAGCACCTTCTAGACCCAAAAGCCATCTACTCTACAAGCAATATGGCCCACGCACTGCCAAGTGGCAAAAAAGTCTTACAATTCTAAGAGCTATGTCGGTAAACACTTTAGCTAAGTAAGGCTGCTTTCCAGGATACAGTGACGACAGCCAGGAGGCTCGTCACGGTTCCCTCCTAAATGACGCAGTAACGAGGAAATTTCACGCCGTTACCTATACGGAACAGCTGATGACGTCACTATGCTGTGAATGTCGCACAGTTCCGTCGAGACCGCGAGACCTAATTGCCCACCTAGATTAATTACGCGGTAATTCTAGGAAGTAACGTACGGGTATTTCCATTTTTGCACTATATATAATTTGAGTTGAACAAAGAAAAAGATTTTATGGTCTCACTAACTTTTGTCTAGATGCCTTGGCGGTTATTGCACATTGGAATGGAACACTATAACGGATTTAATTCGCGTATTTTATTTTATTTGATGACGTTTCGAAAACTTTAGCATTAGACTATCTAATAGGGGAACTGTAAAGATTTCTATTTTTATTTAAATTCGTTGACTCAATCGGTAACGCCTGTGGTGTAAAAGGTAGCACGGTGCCTTGCGTTAAGGCACAGCTGGGTTCAAGTCACGTAAGGGTCTCGATTTCTTCTAATCTTGATAGAAATATTCTAGTATTGTCTGCGTGTCTGTTTGTTCTCACCTGTATGGTATTCATGAGATCAGAATGTCCTCTGGAGTAGAGGTCTGCATCCACCAGGCAGTAAGTCCCCCCCGGCTCGGAGAGACAGCCCTCGTAGTCGTCCAATGAGAACAGAGCTGGCATTTTTCTGTACTCAGTCTCTGTAATATAAGATAGTATAATTTCAATACCATATAATTATATAGTACCTACCTAACTACTTTAAAAACACACTATAACTTTGGAATAAAATACTATAACGGATTTAACTCGCTTATTTTGTTTCATTTGCCGATTTTTGAAAACTTTACATCTACTTTAGGGTTAGCTCAGTCGTGCTACGAATATGGCAAGTGTAAAGTTTTCGAAACGTCAGGAAATAAATTAAAATACGCTATGTAAACTCGGTTATAGTGTTTTATAATAACCGCGAAAGCATCAGGATTATTACAATATAACGTTTTATTTATATCATAACAATACAAAGGTATAGGTACAGAATTTTTTATTGACTTTAAAAAATTATATACGTATACTAATTAAAATGGCAATAACCATTTTGACTACATTTTTAATAACGTATTTTAGAAAAAAAAATACATTTCACAAAAGCAAATAGCGTACAAAACGGCATACAGCGTGACACATGGACAGGGTAGGCAACACATTGTACCTATACACAACGCACGCCTCAGCAAAATAGAACCCTTCACAATAATATGATAAACAGTATTAATCACATCGGAAACCCAATCGCGACAACAATATAATTAATATAATTATGTTACATTATAGTACACGCTTGATTGATTTATGAAGTTGACGACCTTTCGTAGTAATCCACCCATTTGTAGGTAAACATCTTAATAAAACTCAGTACCTCTAATACAAATCATTTATTAGTAATTTTAGTAAACAAGCTGACCCGAACTTTGTACGTTTTTTAGGGTTCCGTAGCCAAATGGCAAAAACGGGATGTGTCTGTCTGTCCGGCTGTCCGTGCGTTTGTCACAGCCAGTTTATTGTGAAACTGTAAGAGCTACATTATTAAAATTTGGTGCGTAGATGTATTCTGTAAACCGCATTAAGATTTTAAAATAAAATCAAAAAAAAAAAAAATTTTGGATTCCCCATACATAGAATTGAAATTCAAATTATTATTTTTTTATCGGACCTATGGGGTGTCTATGGATAGGTATTTTAAAATGATGTAGAGGTTGTTAACATCATTTTTTTCTAAACTGAATAGTTTGCGCGAGAGACTCTTCCAAAGTGGTAAAATGTGTCCCCCCCCTCCGTAACTTCTAAAATATGTTCATAATAAAACTGAAAAAAATATATGATGTGTATTACTATGCAAACTACTAACGAAAATTGGTTTGAATGAGATCTAGACAGTACTTTTGTTTTTAAACGTCATAAATGAAATTACCTACCTGCTGCTACGGAACCCTTCATTGGCGAGTCCGACTCGCTCTTGGCTGGTTTTTTAGAATTGTCTTCTTTTTTAAGCATTAGACTATCGTCTGCTCAAACGTGCTACGAATATGAGGACTGTAAAGTTTTAGAGACGTCAGCGTATAATATAAAATCCGCGAGTTAAATCCGTTCATAGTTGTTTCATTGGAATGCTTTCGCGGTTATTACACATTCCAATGTGTAATCTTCCCTGGATTACCACGAATTTTAAAACGAAATTTAGCCTCAGGATTTCAACTATCTCTATTGCAAATTCCATCGATATCCGATTAATATTTTAAGCGTGAAGAAGGATAATTTTGCGGTTATTTACGTAAATACTTAAAATAACGGTTATTCTTAAACAAGGAAACATTGTCAATGGTATTTGTTACTTCCTTTATATTTTAAATATTGTTTACTAAACAATAAAACCTGCTTTAAAGGCAAAATAAGGCATAAGTACCTTACAGCTGACAAGTCTCTCGCAGTACCTACCATTATATTTTAAAGACACTAGTGTTAACTTTTGTTTTTATTATATAATTATCTACAGTAAATATTTGTTATTTTAAATGAATATCGGTACGTTCCTGGCAATACTTTTGTCTGTGGTAGAAAAAGGTTATAAAAGGACTTGACAGTGCAGGTTTGAATTCATTCGGTGGCAACGGTTAAATATAGTAACTTGTTAAAAGATTATTGTGATTTATCTTTAAAGTATTGGTGTAATTGCATTAGTGTTAAAATCTGGAATAAAACAATTTAGTGATATTCTTCGTTTAATTTCGTGTCGGCATCCGTTGAAGTCAACACTAGTAAATATTGATGCGTATAAGTGTCCCTTCGATCCTATTTATTAAGAAAGATTTTCATTTAATAAAGATATTTTTTTAATGAGTACTTATTTAGTTGAAAAAATGATACCACATCGAGTTTCTTGCAGTTTCTTCTCAATTGAAGTTTTTTCGATAACGGTATCTTCTGACCTTCATAAGAGCTTGTAGAAGCCTAAATTGAATAATTATGTTTTTGATTTTGATTTGATTTTGTACCTTATGAAGTCAGTGGTACAGTCAGCCCTTTTTTAAATCCCCTACATCCTAAATTGATACTAATTGTACATACAGTACATAATATGTATTAGAAACTTGGTCACTGACCTATAAAATCACCGAATATATATACGACTAGCATCTACCCGCGACATCGCTTAATTCCAAGAGTGAAAGAATTTTTCAAATTGGTCCTGTCGTTTTGATGCCTATACAATCCAAACAAACAAACAAACCTTTCCTTTTTATTATATTAGTATAGATACCTAGATTTTATTTGTTGTCTTAAAGTAATGTACCTAATTTTATTAAAAAATTAAAAAATAAATGTCTTTAATCATTCAGTCTTTTATTTTTATCAAGAAAGGTAAGTTAACATTGAATTCATAATGCCACTTAAATTCTTTTTGTTTATTTTCTTTAAGCCAAGTTGTAAATACTTTTAAAGTAATGCAATAACTTCAGCCAGCTATCTGACAAGATTATAATTAAGATAAATATATGACATTAAATAAAATTGTAAGGAATTGAATATTACTTTGAATTCAAGTACACAACAATATGGTCTTGAATTGAAAAAATACCTAATTAGCATGGAACTGTTAAAAAACGTAAGAATCAATTTTTACCTAAGTGTGTAAGCTATTATCTTCTTATATATAAAAATGAATAGCAAAATGTGTTGGTAACCGCATAACTCGACAACGCCTGGACCAATTTGGATAATTCTTTTTTCTAGATGTTCATTGAAGTCCAAGGATGGTTTTTACGATGAGAAGAATTCAAATTATTGCCGGGAAAAGCCTTAAAACAGCCCTATTCTTTTTCCCATACAAACGTTTTCTAACCTAAGTTAATTTGAACTTCGAACGGGCAGGATGACGTCTGCCGTGACCGCTAGTAATATAATAATTATAGCACATAACAAGCGAATGTACAAATATGTAGGTCGAATGTTAAGAGTAACGGTAAAAGAAAGTACTTACCTACTTTAAAGATAGGAAACATAAGACAGAATAGATATATTTGACAGCTGTCAAACTGTAAGAGTATATATAATAATATTATGTCGTGATACTGAAAAGGGACGCATAACACTTTTTTTTAATTAAGTGATTTAAATTATTAATTTACACGCCATTACAGTGTAAACCAAAGAACAGAGAAACAAACCTATTTTATTAACACATACATATTAACAACAAACAACAAAAACAAAACAAAGACTAACGTTAGATAGTGATATATATTATGCATTTGGAATCAGTAGTATATGCATATATTAGGATTTTTACATTTTAAAAAAAATATAATTAAATGCTGTGTTTTTATCCGTAGGACAGCAGATTTATGGAAAGGATTTTACGTGCAACGACCTAACCTGTCTTGATCAAATATCCTCCATTAGTTATCTCAACGAAAAGGGAAATAAGTACATTATTTGAAAAAACAACTAACTTACATAAATGTTATAATTTCTGATGTCTTCGCGGTTATTACACATTGGAATGAAACAACTATTAACGGATTTAACTAGTGTATTTTTTTTATTTTAACTGCTGACCTTCTACTTTAGCATTGTATAGTCAGATCAGTCGTGCTACGATTATGGAAACTGTAAAGAATAAGAAACGTCAGCAAATAAAATAAAAAATACGCGAGTTAAATCCGTTAATAGTTGTTTCGTTACATAATAGTACATTAGGGTGATTCCACGGGCGTTTCAAGCGCCGTCAGTCCGTTGTCCTGAATATTGAAGAAATGAGCTACAACAAGAATTACGTTTTGATGCGACGACATTCTGCGCTCGCACTTGTCGTCAAAATGAATAGAGTTTAAATCTTATTGTAGCTTAATTCTTCAATATTTATGGCAACGGACTGACGGCGGTTGAAACGCCCGTGGAATCACCCATTACGCACCTAGGCCAGTAAAATAAAAAATGTCTCAGATCACATGTAATTGTCGTCCGAGGCGAAACCGAGGTTGACAAAAATGTGATCTGAGGCTTTTTTATTTTACTGGCCGAGGTCAGTATACTATTTGCCTGTTCGACGAAGCCAGAAAGCGGCAATTTCATTTAGCGCAGCGGCCGGAAGGTTGGCGCTTTCCGACCGGAGGACAGAAAATATTGTTAAACACTAAATAAATAAGACTTGGCTATTTATTACATTGGCATTAAACAAATTAAAGTTTACGATCAGAATAAAGTTAAATCTCGCCGGTGAGTTGTGAGGCAAGAATTAATATTAATATGTGCCCAGTAATTATTTCTCGGTGCATAATTATTGCATCTGAGGTCGGTATTATTGTTTTGTTTTTGCATATCTTTGTACAGAATTTAATGGGGAATATCCTCGTGTTACAAAATAAATATAATACTAGCTGCACGCCCCGGCTTCGCGCGGATCTCTTTGTTTTATAGCCTATGTCACTTGGGAATAGTGTAGCTTCCCAACAGTGAAAGATTTTTTAAATCTCTCTAGCCGTTCAGCAGCCTATTCAATCCAAACAAACAAACAAACCTTTCCTCTTTGTAATATTTAAGTATAGATATATATTACAGAATAAGATTCTTTAAGGGTATACTTTAGTAGTATATTTGTGTTTCAGAGTTAGTAGCATTGAATACGAATTTTTTCCTAATTTCCAACAAGGAATGAAACATTTTTAATAACGCGAAAATCATAATTAATCATTTATAATTAATGATATCGCAATCTTGTTATAAAACACGTCATTTCTGGTATTCCTTCAATACAATATAGCTTTATAATTATATCGATCCCTTTTTCTAATCCCGGGATTTCGTTCCCGCAAAACTAGATACAATACTCTATTATCTTTTAAATTTACAATCTTTAAATATAATATTCCCGCCGTTTCCGGTATTTGTCAAAAAGCAATCCCGAATTTTCCGGGATTTGTCCAAACTAATCCCACATTTTCCGGGATTTGTCAAAAACAATTCCGAAGATTTCGGGATTGTGAATTTTCCCACCGAATTATCTACTGGAGCTATTCTAGACGGTTAAGAGTGGTCAAAACTACAAAACCGCCATTGAAATGCCCTTTTTTGGTATTTGTTAATATGTCCACCTTCCTCAGTATGACCTCAACTTGACCCCCGGGTCAATGTCATCTCAAATTGCATACAAAGACATTACTGAATTATTATAACAGGAAAACTGTGTGAGAACGTCATAACGGAAACTAGAGTAATTGAGGCGGAAGTATTATTGCCTAAGATAAGTCTTCTCACTTCTGAAGACCTGTTAGAAGATTATGATTTTTTTGTAGAATTTCTATCTGTCCCATGTAGGTACCAATTACAAAAGAGCGTAAAAGGTTGTACCTACATAACTCTTAATCTTCAATGAATTTACTTTTTTTTTAATGCTTTATTTGAAGGTTATCGAGAGGTTTAAATTGTATTGTATGAGAGACAAGCTACTGGCCTGTGATGACAGACAAGCTAGTGGCCTGTGTTGAGAGACAAGCTCGTGGCCTGTGATGAGAGACAAGCTCGTGGCCTGTGTTGAGAGACAAGCTCGTGGACTGTGATGAGAGACAAGCTACTGGCCTGTGATGACAGACAAGCTACTGGCCTGTGATGACAGACAAGCTACTGGCCTGTGATGACAGACAAGCTACTGGCCTGTGATGACAGACAAGCTAGTAGCCTGTGATGAGAGACAAGCTACTGGCCTGTGATGACAGACAAGCTAGTGGCCTGTGATGAGAGACAAGCTATTGACCCACAGGTCAATCACAATTGGTGGAACGTAAAAGCTGGACTTTATTCTACACGAACGCATTTTTGACTGCAGCCCCTAAAATTTAAGTGTCACGGCACATTCAGGGAGCTGCTTGCTAAAAATATTAGACTGGCCTCCAAGCTCATATTTTTGGTGGACAATTGTCGGTGACAAGTGACCATTCTAAATGCAATGCATCTTACTAATATTATAAATGCGAAAGTAACTCTGTCTGTCTGTCTGTTACGCTTTCACGCTAAAACTACTGGACCGATTTAAATGAAATTTGGTACAAAGAAAGTCTGGAGCGTGAGAAAGGACATAGGCTACTTTTTAACCGACTGCAAAAAGGAGAAGTTCCACGCGGACGAAGTCGCGGGCAGAAGCTAGTATTCAATATGAAGCAAACCGTAGAATCTTATCGAGTTTTAAATGTAAGCATTATTTCACTTGTCACCGAAAAGCGTTTGTAAAATAGGGAAATGATAGGACTTACATAAGTTCTAGACGTCTGCAATACTGCGCTATCTGAGACTAGGTCTATTGACAAACAGTTACCCAACTAATGGTTGAATTTAAATACTAATGTCAAAAATCTAGATAGCAATAAAGATATATTTGTAAATGAGTTCTAGAAATCAAGTACATTTATAACCGGATTTATATATAAATAAAATATATATTTTTTTTAATTCTTCGCTATTTTTAACTATTTTGAAATACAAACACATCAAAAAAGCACTTCGGAAAGACCATCAATAATAAGAAATAAAATAAAACGCGAGTTAAATCCGTTTAGGTTTTTTTTTCAATCAGACATATCCGCGAAGGTATCAGAAATTATAAGATTTATGTGAATTATAATATTTATATTGTACCTACTTAAGTTAAACTGAAATACTTAGGGGTGCGTTAAGTACATACTACCTTTTTAAAAGAAAAGGGCCAGGCCAACAGCTGAGCTTACCAAGTACCTCAGTGTTCGCAACAACTTAGAATGTATATTTTTATGTTTCAATCGATATTTGATGTTCATTACCTTTAAATTAAATGATAATGATTTTTGTAACAAGACAAGTGTAGAAAAATCGAAACTCCATTGTGCTTCCAATTACTATAGACGTCAATGATCGAGTAGACGAAATTTTCCACACTTTTCATTTTCTACTCTTGTCTTGGAGAAAAATTTCATTATAACAATGAATGTACTTAAATACAGGTGCTCGATCGTTTGATTGATTTTATATTTTAAATGATTGTGTATTTAATGATTCAAATTATTTGTGTTGTTTTGAAATTAACTTTTTATCTATCTACCTACTATTTAATATTAATGCGTCTTTACATTTGTAAAAGAAGAATCAAAATCGGTTCATCCGTTAGGGAACTACGATGCCATAGACAGACACACATACCCAGTTGTTTTTGCGTCGGGAATTATAAATGTTTATTATTAAATAAAATAGGTACGTACCATTTAATTTATAAATCACAGCCGTACACGACTCAATAATCAAAACAAACACTAAATATTTCCACATCTTTAAAAGTTTTAACAAGTAACACTATAATAAAAGTTCTATTCTATCTTCACAGTAGAACTTTAGGGGTGACAAATTTTGTAGCATATAATAATGGATAATGTATAATATATGTTTCGCAACGCGCCTGCAGCGCGGCGGTGCCGACTCGAATAAGCGCCGTATGCTTACAGTATGATCTACTTATTTCGCTTTTGTACTAACTCATGGCGTAAAAAAACGCACGGTTATTATATGCTTGGCGTTATTTTACACGCTACTTTTTGCTTTTATATATAGCTTCCGCCCCTGACTCCGTTCGCGTGGATACTGCTTCGCTCCTGTTGGTCTTAGCGTGATTTTACGTGGTCTATAGCCATCCTTGATATTTATCAATTTACTTAATGGGCTATCAAGCATTGAAAGATTTTTTGAAATTGGATCGTAGTTCGTAGTTTAGTTAGTGCATTAAACAAAAAAATAAGCAAACTCTTTAGCTTTATATATTTCAAAGTTTTAACCATTAAAAATACCTTTCATACGAAAATATTTGAAAAATCTAGTCTAAATCTATCTAATTAGTAAATAAATTTATGACTCAGTATATACAAAAATTCACAATGCATATTATAGTACCATTTCTATATTAAAGTATACGTTTAAGTTTATTTTTAATATCTTATTTTTTGATTGGAAGGATTTTCAAAGTAAATAACTTCTTAAAACTAATAGCAAAACTTGAATGATAATCATAATGTTTGAGTTAGTTATTTCAGAGGTCCAAAATAAAACATATTAATAATTTCTGATGCCTTCGCGGTTATTACACATTGGAATGAAACAACTATTAACGGATTTAACTCGCGTATTTTTATTTTATTTTATTTGCTGACGTTTCGGATTCTTTACAGTTTCCATAATCGTAGCATGACTGAGCTGACAAAAGTCTAACGCTAAAGAATCCGAAACGTCAGCAAATAAAATAAAATAAAAATACGCGAGTTAAATCCGTTAATAGTTGTTTCATTCCAATATAAAACATATTGTTTATTAATAAATGCAAAAGCTAAAAATAAACGCAGAGTTTCATCTCAGTGCGTGCTCATCGATCTGCGACGCGAGTATCAAGTTCAAAGCGACTCTTGAGGAAAAGCGACAGGTTTTTATTTTAGAGATCCGCGGGAAGGTCCCTCGCTATTAATACAATTAAGAATTAAAATTTGCTCAACTATTTATATTTGTAAAAAATATAATGTAAGTATTCTTTCATAATATATATTTCAATTCTTTCATAATATATATTTCAATTCTTTCATTAAGATATCTGAGAAACATATTTGTACATACTACATTCACACACCTAGATCTAAAAGGAGCTAACTCAAAAAAGTTTTTTTTTGAGTTTGCCCCTTTTAGATTTCTGGAGAGGCGAAATTTATTTAAATTTCGTAATTTAGTAAATAAGGTAGTTTGCTTAACTATATTAATCACTTTAGCATAAAACTATTGTCAGCTCAGATTATGTAATCTGCAAAGGTTCCGAAACGTCAGCCAATAAAATAAAATACGCGAGTTAAATACGTCTATAGTGTTCATTCCAAGGCGGATGATTAATTAAATGACCTTTGTACTATACTGAATACAGTTTTCTTTTATAATTTCGTGTAAGTAAAACAAGTCTTCTATAGAATAATTGTATAGTGAATCCCATCCCCCTTTTACCCCCTTAGGGATGATCTATACTAATATTATAAGGAGGAAAAGTTTGTTTGTTTGTTTGGATTACTTTGGATTGAATAGGCTCCTAAACAAGTGGACCTATTTGAAAAATTCTTTCACTGTTGGGAAGCTACATTATTCCCGAGTGACATAGGCTATAAAAAAAAATGACCCGAGCGAAGCCGGGGAGGAAAGCTAGTTTTAAATATAAATATTGAACTTTCACTATTAATAAATGCTTTTCTTGCTTGATCCCAAGGGCAGACTTATTTAGCGTTAACTGGTTTACATAATCACATTAAACAAATAAAAATTATCCCAAACTATCTTCGTATTGGAATGAAACAACTATTAACGGATTTAACTCGCGTATTTTTATTTTATTTGCTGACGTTTCGGATTCTTTACAGTTTCCATAATCGTAGCATGACTGAATTAGTGACTAAATCCGTTAATAGTTGTTTCATTCCAATGTGTAATAACCGCGAAGGCATCAGAAATTATTATCTTCGTATTATTTACTTCATATAGATACACGCTTTACTATATTGCCTAAGTACTAGTAAGTACTTAATTCCGTTAACATCATCAAAACAAAATAAATTTATTCATTAAAATATTTTATATTGATGTCAATTTAACCGAATTGTGTCAATCCGTAGTATATTCAAAACGAGTAAATAAAGTTTTGAGTTTTTAGTTCAAGGTTACGAGAAGATATAGTTACTATTACCTATTCTGTGATATAGTACCTATTTAAACTTTTTTTTATTTTGATTTTCACACGTCATTCGTTCCCAAAAAAACTAATTATTAAGTAAAAAGATAATAACTTCAGATGACTTCGCGTTAATCATAAAGGAATTATCTTGCATACTTTACTTTATTTGCCGACGCTTATAGCGTTAGACTGTCGTCAGCTTAGTCACGCTACGAATATGGGAACTGTAAAGTTATCAAAACATCAGCATTATAAAATATGGGAGTTAAATCCGTTAGAATTGTTTCTTTGCGATATATAAAATAACAAGAATAGTTAAACGATGTTGGTGTCAAACGAATATATCGCACCCCTAGATCTAAAGGGAGCTAACTCAAAAAAAGTAACTTTTTCGGAAGAGGCGAAATTGTTGTAAGGAATCGGATCCTGTTTTTAAGCGTGTGTTTAATTTAAATCTTCAGATTTTTGAGTTAGCTCCCTTTAGATCTAGGTGTGCGATATATATATTTAAAAAAATAAAATTATTTTCTTGTTAAAATCTCCTAACGCCTAATAAAAATAGTCAGCCATTACACGAATAACAAATTGCTGTATGACTGTACAGACTATAGTTACTTTACGCTTCTGATTATAATGTGAAAAGTTTATTAAATAACTCATAGCTGTAAACAAAACGTAAACAATTTATTATTAAATTTATCACTTCCCTAAAAACCCTTCCGTGTCCCAATTGCTTCATTAAAATAATACAAACGAATACCTTAATTATAAAAAACTAGCTTCTGCCCGCGACTTCGTCCGCGTAGAACTCCTCCTTTTTTGCAGTCGGTTAAAAAGTAGCCTATGTTCTTTCTCAGGCTCTAGACTATCTGTGTACCAAATTTCATTTAAATCGATCCAGTAGTTTTAGCGTGAAAGCGTAACAGACAGACAGACAGACAGAGTTACTTTCGCATTTATAATATTAGTTGGGATTAGAATATGGTAGATATAATAATATTAAAAGAGAACATTGTTTTCAGAAAATACATACAAACATAAATATATTATTATGTATTTATATACATTTCTATATCTTACCATATTATATAGGTACTATGTGTGTGTGTGTTTTTGAAGTCTAATAGAAAAGTCGGTTAAAATATGGGGATAGAAATTCTAATTTAGTAATCTGAAAAAAGCATTGGAATAAAGAGACTACCTACTACATGGAAAAAAATGTAAATATATACCAAATACCAGATATAGAAAACAAAATATTTAGTTACCCCGCTCATTAAGCATCAGTAGATGATTAATAAAAATAATCGTATTTGTAATTTTTTCTCTGATGGGTTGAAAACCTAAATGTGAGAATCCGCTCAAAAAAGCTAGTTTTACTTAATGGTTAAGCTTCAGAAGTCAAAACGGAAAGTAACTATTCAATGCTATACGGCGTCACACATCAACCGATTATGGTCAAACCAGTCAAAAACTTGTATTTAACCAATTAATGTACCTTAACAATAACAATAACGTGAATCCAATTAAATTTTGACGTATGTAGATATAATTATTCAATTAAAATTGAGAAAATCGTCATTGTTTGTGTAGTGGTCAGGGCCCGCTACGAAACCGGAGGTTGCGGGTTCGAATCCTGCTAGGGGCAGTGTGACACCAGCATTTGTACTTAAGGCATGCAGGTCTATATATAATATGTATATATATCCGGATTCTAGTACCCAAAATACCTACAATATTTGCTTCGTGTAGGGACTAGAACAATTGAAAAGTACTTGTTTAAAGACGTTTATTAATAATATTCTTAATTGGATTATGTCTGCAACTTCGTCTGCGCACGATAATACGCACCCCTGTTTTAACCCCTTGGGGGTGAATTTTCAAAAAACTCTTCTAAGTCCTCACGCTAAAAGGAACCCCTGTGCAAAAATTCAATTTCTAACCCTTATAGTTTAGGCCCTGCGTTGATAATATGTCAGTCATTAACAACAAAGAAATTTCAAACTTCTGATTAACCCCCCCCCCCCCCCCCTCCTGGTCACACCCTCGCTTAACTCAGGATTCTATTATAGCGTATTTAGCTTAGAAAAATCTTTAAGTACCTACCTACATTGTCCATTAACATTCAAGGCAATCTCGACTATTCTGTAAAAGTGTAAATTTTAGATATTATTCGTTAATTAAGTACATAATTTAGTCACGTCATCTCAGACGGAATGACGTCAAGCATAAGTTTTATTCTCACATTTAATATCTTGATCGGCCATTTATGTTTTTTTTGACAATTAAATGTTAGTATTAAAATCCAGTCTAGTATTAAAGTTGTTTTCATCTTACATTTCCAAAGATTCGAGCCTTGTTTATCTTGTGACATTAGTTTATTGTAATGTCCAGATTCACCTTCAAATATGTATATAATATAATAATAATTGGCTTCATGGCAAATATAAATAACTAGCTTCTGACCGCGACTTTATTTACACACAATAAGCACGGCCATTTTACCCCCTAATGTCATCAACGCAGAGCCTAAACTATAAGGGTTAGAAACTTGAAATTTTACCCAAGGTTCCCTTTTATAACGCAGGTAAGCACTGAGAAAGAATTTCTGAAAATTCACCCCATAACTTAAACTGCTTATCGTGCGTCGAGGGCAGAAGTTACTTTGATTTAAATTTATTTGCTCAGGACCTCAAATTTATTGGATGCAATTTTGATAAATTTTTCAAGATCACAAATTGCATCAAC
Source organism: Polylopha cassiicola (assembly GCA_038024825.1). NCBI lineage: Eukaryota > Metazoa > Arthropoda > Insecta > Lepidoptera > Tortricidae > Polylopha > Polylopha cassiicola. Next base: position 10,182,298 of record CP149060.1, on the reverse strand, counting down.
GAATAACAGCTTTCATGACGCAATACTCAATGCACACAACTTTCAACTGCAGTTTACCCTTGGCATTGTAAATTTTACGTATCTCTCAATGTTAATTGTAAAGTTATTGAATTAACCGATTTGGGATGAAACAACTATAAGGAAAACTTTACTGGTACCATATTCTTTTGAGCTGACGATAGTCCAACACTAAAGTGATTATGCAAAGTACCTAACTTATTTTAGAAATTACGAAATGTAACTAATACTGTATTTAAATATAAATTATTAAGCAACTATTAACAGATTTAACTCGCGTATTTTTATTTTATTTTATTTGCTGACGTTTCGGATTCTTTACAGTTTCCATAATCGTAGCACGACTGAGCTGACAATAATCTAACGCAAATAAAATAAAATAAAAATACGCGAGTTAAATCCGTTAATAGTTGTTTCATTCCAATGTGTAATAACCGCGAAGGCATCAGAAATTATAAATTATTAAGGTTTATTTTACGCGTAAGTAAACTATTTAACAATATAAATACATCTTATATTTAACAATATAATGGAGATTGCTACGGATGCAATTTGTCTAAATTTTTGTAAAAAAAAACCCAAAAAAAAAAACAGAGGAAAGGGTCAAGGGGTTTTATTATAAAAATTAAAATACCGATAATAAAGCAAGATAGCCTTTACTTAATTAAATAAAAGGACAACAAATAAACGAACTTTAGCATAAGAATTGCTACGAGAACTAAGAACTGAGAAGAATTGCTGACATGAGAAGTGTTACGAGTATGGAATCTGTAGAGGCTCCGAAACGTCAGCCAATAAAACAAAATACGCCAGTTAAATCCGTCTCAAGTTGTTTCATACCAAGACAACAAATATTTTTTTTATTTATTTGTGTAAAATGTAGAAAATATAAGTACTTTATTTTAGAATTAAACTACTACAGGCGTGGAAGAATGATTCCTTTTGTTTTAAAAAATAAAGACATATATTATCAAAAAAAAAAACAATTTAACAATTACTTTGACATTACATGAAACAGGTATTATACTCAGATCCGTTTATTAATATAGAGCATACAAGTACCTACTCCTTACTTGAAGGTCTACTAAAGAGAATGCTTTTATCAATTTTTCGATTTTTTTATTTAAATACCGTAAATGTATGAAAATATATGGTTCATGGTCCTGGCAACCTGACAAACAAAAGGTTATTTAATTTTATTACTTTTAACTATTTCTGCATCATATTTTTGCCCAAATATTAAATCTTTTAATATTTTTATACTTTTTTGGTTACCTATTACACATAATAATTACACCCAAATAGAACGGTTCAACTCGCGTATTCTGACGTTTCGAAAACTTTATAGTTCCCATATTCTTAGACGACTGAGCTGCTGACGGTAAATCACGTAATACTTACGTATTAATGTAATATCACTTTTGTAAATACAATAAAATACGTGAGTTAAATCCGTTATAATTGCTTAATTTCAATTTTTTCATGGTTAAAAATCATTTTACACTGCAAATAGTACTTTTTGCATGCTTTTGCATTATGAATATTTACAGGCGCTTTGTTTATCACATCGTGTTTAATAAAAAATATTATAATATTACCTACTTGCAACTTAAATATACAGTTCTGTAGTTAATTGTTTTATTCCAATATCCTTAAATTTAGATTAACATAATATCTATACTAATATTATAAAGAGGAAAGATTTGTATTTTTGTATTTTTGTATTTTTGTATTTTTGTATGTTTGTAATGAATAGGCTCCGAAACTACTGGACCGATTTCAAAAATTCTTTCACCTTTGGAAAGCTACATTATCCCTGAGTAACATAGGCTATATAATATTACGCTAGGTCTTATAGTTGCGGAGCAGTAACCGAAAATGTTTCAAAAACGGGGGAAAAAAATCTTAAGTCCCCCCGTGCGAAGCCGGGACGGGCCGCTAGTATTATATATAATGTGAATATACACAGCTTATTTTAACATTATTTTTATTTTGGTAAAAAGGTGTATTTAACCAAATAATATTTATTTTTGTTATACTTACTGAGATATGTTAAATTGCTATTTATCTATAGATACTAATACAATACTTAAAGAGGAAAGGTTTGTTTGTTTGTTTGTATTGAATAGGATCCAAAACGACTGGACCGAATTGTAAAATTCTCTCACTGTTGGGAAACTACACTGTTATCGAGTGACGTCCTTACTAATATTATAAATGCGAAAGTAACTCTGTCTGTCTGTCTGTCTGTTACGCTTTCACGCTAAAACTACTGGACCGATTTAAATGAAATTTGGAACAAAGAAAGTCTGGAGCCTGAGAAAGGACATAGGCTACTTTTTAACCGACTGCAAAAAAGGAGGAGTTCCACGCGGACGAAGTCGCGGGCAGAAGCTAGTAGGCTATAAAAAAAGGGATCCGTGCGAAGCCGGGGCGGACAGCTAGTTACGAAATAATACTTAAAAAGTAAGGTTACTTATAGCATAATCAAAACAAAACGCAACGAATATTAACGCTTATCTTGCATCCTTTATTATCAATGGAGGCAGAAAGAGACAGAATTCTTGTGACGTAGTTGCATAGTCGACGGCAAGTGTGACAGACGTTATCTATGCTTTGCTTTGCACAATATTATTAAATAGTTCGCTTACTCTAGCTGTACTGAATAGGTTATCTGTTAAGAGATTAGTAATAACCTATATAAAGAAGATATTTACTGTTTTATAGTTCATCTGATGATATATAAGTAAACAGTGCGTTTGTTTTTGATAGGTAAGTATATTCTGATTGTAAGTTTTAACGTTAATTGTTGTTGTTTGATTTATGAAGTCGTAAAAGGTGTTTTTTGTCTGATTGTTAATTATAAAAATAGGTAGATGGTTCATTGTGAATATCTTATAATTGGGTATATAAAATTCTCGTGTCGCGGTGTTTGTTGCCAAACTTTTATGAAATTTTATACATGTGTACCTATACATACCTACCGGGTAGATCCGGAAATCAGCCAAAATCTATTTTTTATACCCTAAATGTTTGATTTCACCCTGAAGTTTTTTTTAATTTTTGGATATTTTTTACCGGATAATTAATCCCAAATTTTCACCCTTATACGTTCAAAACCGATTAGGCGGTATATAGTTTGCCGGTTCAGCTAGTATAGTAGGTAATAAATGCATAGGTACCTATTGCATTTTTTGTTTATGATTTGACATAAATTAATTACCTGATTGATAAGTTATTGAACCTTACTATTTATGTCTAAGTTTATATATCTACACCAAGATTATTTTTTATCTTAAACGTGTTTATTTGTTCGTAAGTAATTAATATATTAAATCGTTCAATATATAGGACAACACTTAATTTATCTTAGAAATGTTCATTTGTTTACAAAACACACATTTTCGAAAACACAGTTAAAGTGGATTTTGTTTTTAAATTTTACAGGTTATTTTTATATTCAAAATTGAACCTCAACAATGGCTTTAGAAAGTAAAAGAATAAAGGTGGAAAAGTTAGTTCAACAAATTGCTAAAGAACAGGGATACAGTAATCATACGATAGAACTAAAAGAATCACCACCCGACGCCAACCATTACTCCTCTACAGTATATTTCATAAAAATATCTGCACCAGAAAAAACAGACCTCCGTCTATTCGCAAAAGTAGCAAACATAACAGAAGATTTCAGAAAATCTTCATATGCTAGAATATTTCAAGACGAGCACTTCTTTTATACGGAGTTATAACCGGCTTTTAGGAAAATAGAAGAACATCATAAAGTACCAGATGAAGATAGGGTATTCCTGCCAAAATTCAATGGAGGTGATCCTACTCCTCCAGACGAAATTATAGTCCTAGAAGATCTTAAAGAAGAAGGTTTTAATACAGCAACAATGTCCTATCATTTAGATTCAGAATACGCATCGATAGCAATGGATCAAATAGCCAAATTCCACGCACTCTCCTTTGTCTACTCAACAGAAAAACCCAAAATATTTCAAAAAATACTTGAAGAACATCCTTATCATATTTTCTTGCCGGAAATTATGAGGGATGTTGGTTTCACTCCGAACCTTCAGCGAGCTTTGAAAGAATTGAAAGGAGAGAGGCAAGAGAAGTTAAAGAAGTACTTTGAAGAAGAAGACCGGTATGAAGAGATGCTGCAGTTGTACCAGAGCGCAGCAAAGAGGGTTATAGTGCATGGAGACTTTAAGATAAACAATTTGATGCATAGACGTAATGTGAGTTACAACTTACTTATTAGGTAAATTCCCACTTCACAAAGTAATTGTTTTACACGATAAGGGCTTAAAGTCGAAAGAACACACGAACCTCACCAGTGTCAAATTACTGAAATATACACTTTTCTTTTTGTTATTAACTTACCTTGTCTTAATCTGACGCACTCGAGTTTTTCTACGGATTTTTTACTAAACTGCCCTGTTCCAATATTAAGGATTAATTTATTGTACATTACCTACAGGATGTAAGGTTTCGCCCTATATGATTTTCTGCCGCCCTTGAGTAACATACAAACCTCTTTGGCTCATACCACAAAACCACAATATTTTTTTAAGAATGAAATATACCGTTTCGAATGGTTCTAGGTTCAAGGCTCCAGAGAACTGATGCCAGTAGACTTTCAAATTATCCACCCAGGTTGCCCGGCCACTGACATCATCTACTTCATATTCCTGGGGATTAATGGACCTCAGCGGAGGTGCATTTATGAGGACCTCCTCGACTATTACTATGAGTGTTTGACCTCAGCACTAAGAAGTATGAACGTTGATGTGAATAAGATCTATCCTCGGAAGACATTCGATGATGATTTGAAAGAGGTAAGAGTTGTAGATTCGTTTTAGGAAGCATAATATTTTACATTGAATCATTAAACTATTTGTTTAAATCAGCTCCACATGTGCTTTTCAAGCTCAGATACTAAATCACTGGTCTCCAGTGGTTTTGTTGCCATAGATATGAAAATGATTTTGGGTATCTTTTTGTAGGATTTGCTTATTTTTTTTTACAAGCCGATAATTGTTCAAAAGATAAGTGTTCATTCGTGTTCTGGGTATTTAGAAACTAAAAATTCCAATGATGTGTAGAGGAAGAAAGAAAATTTCTTTTTCCGTCCTCCGGCCAGAAAGCGCCAACTTTGTGGCCGCTGCGCTAAATGAAATTTCCGCTTTCTGGCTTCGTCGAACAGAAAAATAGTATACTGACCTCGGCCAGTAAAATAAAAAAGCCTCAGACCACATTTTTGTCAACCTCGGCTTCGCCTCGGACGACAATTACATGTGATATGAGACATTTTTTATTTTACTGGCCTCGGTGCGTAATGTACTATTGCAGAGCCTTAAGCCTTTTTTAAGTTACATTACAAAGATTTGAAATTCTAGACGAAATACTTATTTATTTATTTATTTATTTATTTATTTATTTATTTATTTATTAATACTGTAACTGGTCTCATCTTTACTTACTTTAAGGTGCTGAAAATAGGTCTGGTGATGGCGGTATCTATACTGCCGATAATGATCATTGAAAGTGAATCCAGACAGGACGATGATGATGTAGAAATGTTCATCAATAGACTCACTGACGTTGTTGATGATTACATCCAATGGGGAATAGTGAAATAAGAAGAGACACCTGTTGTATTTATGTTTTCTTCATTGCAGACAAAATCGAGAAACTTTAAATTGTCGCATATATCTATCTATTCTATCTGCACTGACGGTATCCGCCTGTATCCACCTATCATCAATTCTTGTCTATTCCTAGGTCTTATTCAAATAGATGTATTTTAAGATGACATTCATTTGTATTTCTAACGATCGATGTTATGTATATTTGACATTTTAATTAATACTTCAATGTTTAAAAATACTTGACGACTAAGAGAAAAAATATCATAACGACATTTTGTTATTTCCCAAAATAATGACTTGTTTGAATTTTGTGTATTTCTTTGTTTACTTATATATTATTGACGATCTCACTATTAGTACATATAAATACAATGTAATTATGATGTATAAAATATTGAGAAATAAATGAATCTGATTCTGAATCTGAATCTGATGTAAAACTAACTGAATTTGTATTTAATAAAATTATAAGATTGGCTTTATTGTAATTTAATAAATACCCTGTTAATAGATGTTGTGTTATTATTAAGGTCACGATTCGGTTTACTACTCTGTCACGGAAGTCTACGAAAAATAAACACAAAAAAATGCTAGTTCGAGAAAGTGAAATTAAAATAATATTAATAGATTAAAATATATACATTTATTCGAACATTATAAAACTGCAAATATCAATACATGAGATGCACACAGATAACACAAAGGACATGTTTGTAAGAAAGAAGAACGGTCTACTTAAATCAAATTACAAGAACCCCCACTTTTTATAGTTATTGACAATCCCATTGAACCTGTCTATATAGAGTTGACTTTTCTTGACGACCAGACAATTCACGCCGTCTTCCGTGAGGTCTACGCTACCGTCAGCTGTCGCCACTGGCAGGATGAGAACACCGATCACCATTCCCAAGGTCTTAGCCTGAGGATTGAAAGGAAACTGTTTAAGAAGAACACCTCCTGACGGCCCGAGCCGAGGTGCGACCCCCACTTTGGGAGACCCTCGGGTCGGTCAGGGCTAAAAACCCTAAATCTAATCTAAAGGCTTGAAATCTCTCAGGAGGCTCGCCACCCGTCCGATTTTGCAGTAAAGGCCCATTAGCTGGCCAACTGCGCTTCAGTATTCAGTTCGAAAAAAAAAGTTTAATAATTTCTGTTTGATTTAGCGTTAGACTATTGTCTGCTCAGTCGTACTACGATTATGGAAATTAAAGGTTCCGAAATAGCCAATAAAATGTAATACGTTAGTTAAATCCGATTATAGTTGTTTCATTCCAATTTCTGATGCCTTAGCAGCTATTACACATAGGAACGAAATAACTACAACGGATTTAATTAGCATATTTTATCGGCTGACGTTTTAAAAACTTTATTTCCATATTCGTAGCCAACTGCGATGACGATAGACGCTGTGATGTATAAAATTTTCGAAATATCAGCAAATAAATTATAGTTGTTTCAATCCAATCAAACCCATGTCTCTACCTGTTCCAACTGCTGTCTGTAGTGGTCCTCAGGATACGCCTCGTCTGGATCCAAGTGAAGTCTTTCCAAAGCGGCTCTCATCTCTTTGTAGTACAAATCGAGGAGCTGATGATAGTATCGTCTTTGAAACTCCTCGCCCGTAGCCATGAATATAAACAACAGTAGGTCCACGACATTGTTCCCGTTGTTTAACATTTGAAAATCCAAGGGAATTAACTGCAGTTTACCATCCTGAAATATATCAAGCTGTAAGACTTGAAATACAAACCGTGTTCATTTTTACTTTTACTTTTTTGCAGAAAATAACAATTGTGTACTGAATTCCTAATCAAATCAAATCATTGATTAGTAAATAGACTTTAAAAAAGTACACGTCACATAACTCTACTAGCGCTTCGGAAAGACCATCATTGCTGAGTAGAATCGCCGCAAAAATAGTAATTCTGTATGGGTTCTACCAATAAGCCTAACAGAGAGAAAACTTCTAGATGCTAATGGAAGGCATGATAGATAGATTTAAATACAAATATGGTATACGACGCACACAAACTTACATACATACATACATAGATACTTGAATATAATATGGATGATCATGAAGCAGATTAAGGTAATGCTTCATGATCATAGAATATAGGTACGTTTAAATGCAAACTTGGTTGAATCTTGTCTGATAGCGGCAGTAAATTCCAAAGGCGAATGTCCTAAAGTGCGAAAGAATTTCAAGAGGATAATAAGTATCTTTAACCATACTTACCACACGTCTCTGCATAAAATTAGCCACCTTAACGTCTCCGTGGATGAACATATTATTTGTACTATAATATATATCTTGAAAAACCTTAAATTGGTCGCAGGATTTAAAATAATTATCAACTATTTCTCTGTTCTCGTCTGTGCATATTTGTAATGTGCCTGGCAACATTTGCTCGTAAAATACCTGTGTGAAGGTGTCAAAACCAAGAAGGGAGACATTTTGCGTCACTTCTTTGAAATCGTCCGGATCGTCTTTCTGGTAAGCGCGAGAGAGAGCGTGGAATTTGGCTAACAGTCCAATAACAGTCGAGACGTATTCCAAGTCCACGGATGTGTTGCTAGAATTAACAAATCCCAGTGTCTCTACGTTTTCTAAGACAAGAACCTCATCTAGATAAACATCGTTGCTTCCATAATACCTCGGCAAAATCAGCCTATGCTCATCGGGAACGCAATGTTTTTCTTGCAGTCTCTCAAATTGTTTCTTGATTCTGGTGTAGAAAATAATTTCATGAGCATATATGTCACCGTAAGGGCACGCTTTTCTTAGATCTGCATTCATAATCGCTACTTTAGCGAATAACTTGAGTTCTTTCCTTCCCGGTGCGTTAATTTTAACATCAAATATAATAGAGGTAATGTTAAACTCGGTAATTTCTTCAGCTTTTACATCGTAATCTTTGTAATCTTGTTCTTTTGCTATTTTATCTAAAATCGGCAGTAGCTTCTTCCGAGCATCTTCTACTATTAATTGCTTCATTGCGTGGTCCTTCTAGGTTGCTGAGGATAAACAAATTATCTGAATTACCTGTTTTTTGGTGTTTATGTTATTACTAACTTATTGCATTGGCATAAAAACTATAACAAATGAACACGTTTCTGTCTAACTGTCTAGCCAAACTAGATAAGTGCCAATGGCAAATAGCGAATCAACGAAACGAATGCGAAATTACATGAAATTCGACAGCGGAAGAAAACTATAATCTACTCACAGTTTTAGCTAGCTTCTTCAATTCCATGCAATTTTGAATTCGTTTCTTTCGTTCGCTATTTCCGATTGGCACTTGACTAGGAACCGAGTTCTTTATAATATTAGGTACCTAAAGAATCAATTTCGATATAAGTAGTTGTTTAATTTAAAATTAATTAATTAATATATTATATACTGACTTGGTGTCGCGCCAGTAAGAGAAGCTAGACTGATAAAATATATAATTTAATGACCCTATGAGTGCCAACTCCTATTCATTATTGTGGATAGAAAATTATCAATATTAAGAGTTATTTATTGCTGTAATTATTGATTATTAATTATGATAATTGTTGTATGATAATGTTTGAATGTTTACTTAATATATATAAACTAGCTTTAACCCGCGACTTCGTACGCGTGGATTTTCATACAAAATTTGATCCCCCCTTTTAATCCTTTAAAACTCCTTTTTCGCAATTAAAAGTAGCCTATGTTCTTTCTCAGGCTCTAGACTATAAGTTTACAAAATTTCATTTAAATCGGCGCAGTAGTTTTAGTGTGAAAGCGAAACAGACGGACTAGACAGAGTTATTTTCACATTTATAATATTAGTTAGGATTAAGATAGGATATAAGGTTGCAGGGATAAAAAGTTTAAATAGATCAATATTAAAGCAAGTGAAACCGCAGGGCACAGCCACTAATATTGGTTTATTAGTACTTTAGATAAACTGTAGAGATGTTTGTTTGTTTGTTCAACGACAGCCCGTTGATCCGATATCCACGAAATCTACACACGTGTAGTTAAAGCAAATATAATTTTGTTATGATAATAAATATAGGGTTATGAAAAGAGGGGGTAAAACCCTTACCAACCCTATTTCCACCCATATGTAATCTATATCTATACTATCTATATATCTATATATGAAGGTGAAAGAATTGTACCTATTTTGTATGTTTGTATGTTTGTAAGGAATAGGCTCAAAAACTACTGAACCGATTTTAATAATTCTTTCACTGTTGGGAAGCTACGTTCACCCTGAGTAACATAGGCTATAGAATATTTTGAAAAAATTAAGGATCCGTGCGAAGCCGGGGCGAACCGCTAGTATTTACATAAAAGGAGAAGTTGACTTAATGACTGACGTATCAACGCAACGTAAACTATAAGAGTTAGAAACTTGAACTTTTGCTCAGTTCCTTTTATAACGTAGGGGAGCACTAAGAAAGGATTTTTCACACTCTCGTTTTACCCCATTAGAGGGTGAACTTTCAAAAACCCTGTATTTGTCCTCGTCTACGTTGTAAAAGTAATACCTGTGCAAAATTTCAAGTTTCTAGCTATTATAGTTTGGGCCCTGCTGTTGATAATCGCACCTTCGGTAAAACAAGGGCACAATTGTCAAAAAATTTAAAAATTAGTTAAGTATACAGAAATGTTCCAAAACGCAATAAAAATCTTAAAATATCTCTTCTGTAAAATTAACAAAAAGTGTAATTGTGCCCTTGTATCACCGAACATATCGCACCTTCGGTGGCACAAGGGCACAATAATAATTGTCAAAAAATCCAAAATTGAGTTAAGTATACAGAAATTTCGGAACATTTCTGTATACTTGGCTCATTTTTGGATTTTTTGACAATTGTGCCCTTGTGCCACCGAAGGTGCGATATTATGTCAGTCATTAATAAATAAATAAATTAAGTCAACTATCATAAATATTCTGACAATGAATATGAAATATTTTTTTGTATTACATTGATGTGAATTGTTATTCAAAATTTAAAAGATCCAAAGCATCTTGCACATGTAATTTAATACGACAGATAAATCTCAACCACGTTCATATTTCAAGGTATAATATTGCTTCAAGTAAATTATTTCGCTACGGTCGTGTAATGGAATTGAAGAAATCTAGGTAAAAAACTAAAGTGCGTCTAGATTTTTGAGAAGACACAAAACGTATCTTCTTTTTACTATTTCACTTAAGTAGATTAGATTTACTTGCTCTGCTTTACAAACGTTAATTAATTCATGACGTTAAATTTTTCAACGGATTTGTTAACTTTTAAAACACACTTTAACTATGTAGTAGGTATATATTTTTAAATAACTTATTTTCTATATTTCATAGTACGTATATAATTTAGTTATCATGCTAACTGTCATAATAATATATGTAATTATAACAACCATAAATCAAAGATTAACTTCTACGGTAAAATAAAAAGGATATGGTTTTGGTTATATGTTTTTATGTATACACTAGCGGCCCCGGCAGACGTCGTCCTGCCCGTCCGATTGTTTCGTCAAAGATCTGTCAAAGTCTTCTAACTGTCACTTCTTTATAAGGCTTCATATTTTCCCCGTTTTTCACTAATTTTCCACTGTTTCTTCGCTCCTATTGGTCGCAGCGTGATGTTATATAGCCTAAAGCCTTCCTCGATAAGTGGTCTATCCAACAAAAAAAGAATTTTTGAATTCGAACCAGTAGTTCCTGAGATTAGCGCGTTCAAACAAACAAACAAACAAACATACAAACAAACAAACTCTTCAGCTTTATAATATTAGTATAGATGAGTATATTAAGATTAATTATGTTTTTGAATGATTTATTATCGTTCTAACTGGAACTGTTAACCGTTAAATATTTACTTGCACTTTGTTAATAATATGTAGGTACTTTATAATTAAGTAATTATATAATTTTTAGTATTTCAAACGTTTTATTTAATGCACTTGAAAATAATTTTCATATGATAATAAAATTAAGTTCGCTTAACAATTTTTATTTACAACGCAGTAAGTTCTCTTTTTTTTAAAATTTTGGATAATGTAATTTTACATAAAATTAATTACTATTTTTTTATACATACCTATATTAATTTATGTATAACCCAACCTCAACACAGATCTAATAAAATAACTATGAAAAATATTTAAAGCGAATTATGTAACTCTCGGGTCCCGTGGTCACGCTAGACTGAGAGCCTTGCATCTACGATCTTATGTTAGCATTAATTATGATTCGTTTGCCAAATATATAATATATTATTGTACAAAAGATGCCAAAATCTTACAAGTAATTATTATATATATATTATTAGTTCTTAGTTCCTAAAATCTTACAAGTAATTATTATATATATATTATAGCTTCTGCCCGCGACTTCGTCCGCGTGGAACTCCTCCTTTTTTCGCAGTCGGTTAAAAAGTAGCCTATGTCCTTTCTCAGGCTCCAGACTTTCTTTGTACCAAATTTCATTTAAATCGGACCAGTAGTTTTAGCGTGAAAGCGTAACAGACAGACAGACAGAGTTACTTTCGCATTTATAATATTAGTAGGGATTAGTTCTTAGTTCCTAAAATCTTACAAGTAATTGTTATATGCATATTCGTATTATCTTATTATTCGTCTGCGGACTAGTATTTCAAAAGGAAAAACGGAACCCTAATATGATCACGTTGTTTTCTATCTGTCTGTCGGTCAAGACCCTTTTGCTCAGGAACGCGTGATAATATCAAACTGAAATTAGGTAATATGAAATATGCGAGAAATAAAAAATTGGATGGAACCTATAAACGGATATAACTCCCGTAATTTATTTTATTGGCTGACGTTTTGGAACCTTTACAGTATCCATAACAATAGCACGTCTGAGCTAACAATAGTCAAACGCTAAAGTTAATAACCGCGAAGGCATCAAGTTATTCAGGAAATGTAATATTTAAGGAAAACCTCTAAAATAATGCAAAAGTAAGTACATACTATAATTAAGTGTATTGGTCTACCAGCAAGTTTATTTATTTATGTTATTTACCTATTATATTATATACCTATGCACGCGACTTCGCGCGTTTTTAACCCCGCTAGGAGGTGAATTTCAATAAAAGCCAAAATAGGTCTTACCGTCTATTTTAGAGTATTTATGATACATTTTACATAGATCGAAGCAAGGAATTACATTGTTCCATACCATTTTTACTCCCTTAGGGATAAAATGTCGAATCTTTTCTTATCGGACGTCTACGTCATACAAAGAACACACCCTCCTAGTTTCAGGTCTGTACGATCAGCTGTTTAGGTTACGCGTATCCGTCAGTCAGTCATACAGGACACAGGATTTTATATATACAAGTGATTCATCCTCATAACATATATACATAACAAGCTCGGTTCAAAAGTGTTAGGTAAATAGTTCAGTATATTATTCTCTTAGTTTGTAAAAGACGTGTGTGAGTATGTGTTTGTTATGAACAAAAGTAATAATAAGTTTTTAAATAATTTTTTGATGCTTTCTCAGTTCTTATTGCCGGGGCCGCTAGTCAAAGTACGAAAGTAAAAAACAGTGTTATAAATTCAAACATTCAGTTATTATACAAAATTATGTATCCAACAAAAGCCAAAAATACCCTATTAGCATTAATAGAAAATATAGCTCAACAACATCAATATAATATAGAATTAAATCCTCCAGAAATACACATGTTATCTTCTGGAGATGAGAATTTATGTACTGCACTCTTCCTCGTTATTCTAACATCTATAAATAAAGAAGACTTAATGTTATTTGCTAAAGTCTCCATTAAAAGCGAACATAGCTGTGCTATCGATCCAAGAGATCTCTTTAAATCAGAAATATGTTTTTATACAAAAATCAAACCGGCATTTGAAGAATTGGAAGATGAGCATAATATAGATGGAGAAAATAGACTTATTACGCCTAAATACTTTGGAAGCAATGATGAATATTTGAACGAAGCTATAGTTATAGAAGATCTTATGATTAAAGGATATAAGGGTTTTGATAAAGATGATGTAGTGACATTAGATTTTGCGGTTAGAGCTGTGGAGGAACTTGCCAAATTTCACGCTCTGGTTTTTGCTTGTTTAAAAGAATATCCTAAAGAATCTGATGATGTTTTAGAAAATTTCAAACTTAATGTTCCAACAGTAGAAGCAATAAAAGATATGTTTAATAATAAAATTGGTAAAGTGTATGAGTCACTGACTGATGTTAACAGAAATAAAGTCAAAGAATTTTTGGAGAGTGGTGACAGAATAGAGGAAATGTTTCAATCGCTTTCAAATGGGAAAACACGAGTTTTGGTGCATGGGGATTTTAAGATTAGCAATTTAATGTATAGACAAAGTGTAAGTACCTATATTTTTTTCATAAAAAAATATTCCAATAAAGACAAAGAAAGGACATTTAGAGGCATACATAGCCTCGACGAATATACCTAAACATAATAACTATTAACTAAGATATCGCACACCTAGATTTAAAGGGAGCTAACTCAAAAATCTGAAGATTTTAATTAAACACACGCTAAAAAAAAGATCCGATTCCTTACAACAATTTCGCCTCTCCCGAAAAAGTTACTTTTTTTGAGTTAGCTCCCTTTAGATCTAGGTGTGCGATATCAATGTTAGTATCTTTTTTAAAAACCAGGTTCAACTATATACCTTGGCATTTGTAAAAATTGCCATTTGTCTAGCTAGAGGTCGCCGTTCAACTATTACGTAAGCAGATTTATACAACTTTTCTTTACTCCCTTCCCCCTTGTCAACAAAAGCTTAAATCCCCCCCCCCCCCCCCCTTGTTTACATAACATTTGACGATAATATTGATATGTTCCAGAACCAGCGACTGGAGTTGGTGACCCTGGACTTCCAGCACATTCACGTGGGCAGCGTCGTGGCTGACCTGATGTACTTCCTCTTCCTGAGCACAGATGAGCAGTTCCGGAGACACCATTACCACCAACTCTTGGATCAGTATCATGACCAGCTAGGGCTGGCCATGATGAGGCTGGGCCTGGAGGTTGAGGAAGTGTTTCCAAGGGAAGTGTATCGAGAAGAAGTACGAGAGGTGAGTTTTTCTGAATATGACATAGCGATCACAGAGTGATTCAGGAGGATTATAATTGTATGATATATGCATAATATAAGTAGTATAGAAACACTGATAATTTGTATTTTTTCTGAATAATGTGGTGTTCCTACACATCATTTTTATTCATCAGCCGCAATATTATCAATACTTTCTTTCCTATGATAACCCCGTATTATTTAAACATATAGAAATACTTTTAAAATCCCTATGCGACCAGCATCTTCCCTGGATCGCAAACTCCACAGTACTTAATACTGTGCGTTAAAATTTCCTTTTGTCCGTGTCCGTAGCGAGGTACGGGCAGAGTATAAGTAACCTGTAGGTTTTGATTCCCTTGCGAGTGTCGAAAAATACCTTAGATATATTATTAGTTTGTATACGCCTGCCCCCCCTTAACAAAATCCTAGCTACGCCCTTGCTTCTGTGTGACATTTAAGTACTGTCCTTTTGACAGCTATCTCTATTCGGGCTGGTGGTCGGCGTGGTGTTCCTCTCGGCTATGACGCAGCAGGACCCTGGCTTTGGAGACCAGCTCGAAGACCTGGCTCCAAGCATACTTTACAAGGAACGACTCAACGGGATCTTTAATAACTATAGGGAATGGGGATTGTTATGAATTTAAAATATTGTCTTGTAATAGTACATTACGCACCGAGGCCAGTAAAATAAAAAATGTCTCAGAACACATGTAATTGTCGTCCGAGGCGAAGCCGAGGTTGACAAAAATGTGATCTGAGGCTTTTTTATTTACTGGCCGAGGTCAGTATACTATTTTTCTGTTCGACGAAGCCAGAAAGCGGAAATTTCATTTAGCGCAGCGGCCAGAAAGTTGGCGCTTTCCGGCCGGAGGACAGAAAATGTTATTTTTACCAATAAATGAAAAAAAAACGATCGATATAGCTTTGATTTAAATGATCAAGATAATTAATTCTGTACTAGAATAAGAGTAGAAAAATCAAGACCCCACCCCAATCGAATATCATTGTTCTAAGAAATCCGCTGATTGCTATTCTTGTAAAATAGGCACTGTGTCAGTGATCACGACGTTTAGATCTAGGGCCCTAGACAAGGTGCCAACGTTCAACGTTAACGTTAAACGAAACGAACAAAATGTATGGGATTTGACATCCGCGAACGTTTGTGACGTACGTGACAGTCGTTCGCGGATGTCAAATCCCATACATTTTGGTGCCAACGTTCAGCGTTAACGTTGAACGTTGGCACCTTGTCTAGGCCCTCAGATCATCTTTTACGACTGTTTGTTCTCTTAATGTCATAAATACTTTTGTGTGATAAATACTTTTGTGCATTTAATTACATTTCTTAGAATTCACTGCACAAAAGAAAATGAGGATAAAATCAGTATACCTTGTAGGTACATAGGTACCTACTTAGTTACTAATAAGTGACTAGGTACACGAGTTGTACTGGTTTGTCCTTGTACTATTAGGTACTAATAGGTACCTACAGTAGTTTTTCCTCATTTTCTTTTATGCTGCAGTTATTCACATTCTTAACATTAATACGTAAAATGTAGGCTCTTGTTCCACCAATGAAATTGACATTGTTGGAATAAAACAACTAAAACCGAAATTTAATTTTATTATTATGCTAACGTTTAGAAAACTTTTCAGTGCACATATTTGTACCAAACATGCTACAAACACGGGCGATATACGCGAGTTAAATCCGTTATAATTGTTTTATTCCAATGTGTAATAACCGCGAAAGCAGAAATTATTATATTATTTACAATGTTGTTATTTATAAATACTATCATTTAGATATCCTTGTTACAACATTTTTCTCCCGAGACTAACTTGCAAAAGACCTTACATTCAACAAATGGTGTAATAAAACTTAAATCTCCATGAAATCCGGTTATGTAATAGCTCAATTAGACACAATACAAGCTCTAACAGTCAACAGCTATGAGCTCCTAAATTGACACAGTGTTAAAATTATGTCAGCGAGTTACTTTGTAGTGTGATTGATCTCGCGAGGTCACAGACATCGTGCAGTCGCGTCCGAACCGGTCACCATGGCGGACGTCCAACTCTCACTCCAGAACCTCCTCGACACGATCGCCAAGCAACAAAACTACGACAACTGTCACATAGAAATAACCCCAATCTCAACCGGAGGCGGTAACTACACGTCCGAACTGTTCAAAGTAAAAATAACAGAACAAAACAAGGATGAATTGGCGTTATTCGCAAAAGTCGCCAGCATCAACGGAAAGATGCGCGACACTATACCGATAACGTCGTTTTACGAGACAGAACGTTTCGTTTACACGGAGCTTGTGAAAGTTTATGAAAGTATAGAAAACGAGAATGACTTGTCGGTGGAGCATCGGATACGATATCCTAAATTCTACGGCTGCAACCCAATGTTGCTTGAGGAGACTGTAGTCCTAGAAGACTTGTCAGTCCAAGGTTTTGAAACCCATGACAGGTTCAAGAGTATCGACTGGGGCTACGCTTGCAAAGCTGTAGAAGAATTAGCGAAGTTTCATGCGCTATCTTTCGCTTACGCTGAGAAGAATCCAGAGGAATATGCTAACGTATTGGAGAAGAGAAAGTTTGAGTTCAAAGGAGATGATGAAGCAATGAAAGCGGTTTGGGAGAGGATGATTGGAACTGTGGTGAATGCGACGAGAGAGGAGAACAGAGAGCGTTTGGGGACATACATGAAGGAGAACTTGTTGAGAGTGAGGGATTTTTATAAGCCTGTGCGGCGGCCGGTGTTGGTGCATGGGGACTACAGGCCGAGTAATCTGCTACACAGAACCAAAGATGTAAGTAGAAACAGCTGAGGTATTGCGATTGGGTTGTATCATCAGTATTATTAAACACTGATAGAACTTTGTCGCAAGACTTGTTTGATATGACGCGATAAAGAGTTCGCAAAAAAAGAAACTGTTTACTATTTAAAATGTCTCGTTTCTAATAATATTTTTTGATAGATAACCTAATTATAGTATAGCGTCACTAGGTCATGGACTCATTTTTACTCACAAATATGAGCCTGGGTATTTTGTAGATTAGTTTTTGTGAATTTATTAATTGCAGCCAGTTTCCGCTGAAATAAAATCTGATACAGTTAGGTGGTAAACGATATTGATTAAGTTTTAATCTTAAATTTACGCAAGGGTTTGAGAGTAAGTATCCAAAACAGTTTCCTTGGTCGCGACAGAGTGGCGAAAAAGCAGAAATTTAGTATATTTTTCTAAAAGTCTTATCATGTCGTAGGTAGGTACCTAATAATATCATAAAGGTACATTATGTTCAGGAAACATCTTATCATTACAGAGAGGAAGTACGAAGTAAATAAGCTGAATAACTGCATTGACTTTAATTGACATAATATGACGCAATGTCATGTGAGTTGTCTTATCATTATTGTTGTTTTGCTAATTGTTAAACATCATTTGAATAAAATGGTTTATTTATTTGATGTACATTATGATTAGCTAATTGTGGTACATTATGCTAAATTAGATGCACTAATATAGAGATCATAACAACAAAGTCTCAAAATCAATCGCTTAAAAAAAAGATTTGATTCACATTTCACCTAGGTACCTTTAAATTTCTTAGATAAATTATAATAATATGCAAAAATGTCTGATCAAAAATCGTGAAAGATAAAATCAGTATCTATACGCTTAAAAAAACAAATACATTTAAGTAGTTTCAAATTTCTCCCAACCAATTCATTCACGTACCTTTGTGTATTCATTCTATTTAAGATAAGATAGTATAAGATAGGTATAATGTTTATTTATTTACGACATATAGGAAAATTACATCCTAATTTGAATGATCGTGTTTCTGGAGGTCCCTTTACAAAGTGTGCGACATATCAAATTATAATAAACAAAACTAACATAATGATATCATTACCAGGATGGTACTCTCGAGATCGTACCAGTGGACTATCAAACGGTCCGTTCAGGCAGTGTGGCCACAGACCTGTTGTACCTGGTCTTCACGGGCACCGACGAGCAGTTCCGCAGCACACACCACGACCAGCTCGTCGAGGAGTACTACCTCCAGCTCTGCGCGGCGCTGCGCAGGCTGCATGTAGACCCTGAGAAGGTCTACCCGAGAGAGGACTTTGATTTTGAGATGAAAGAGGTCAGTTGTGTTTTGTTTATAATCTTTGGTTGCTTTTTATGTGGTTTTAGAGAAAGATGAGGTTTGGGGCAATTTTAAGTATTTTTAGCCAAATATCAATGTAATGACAAAAATAATATTCATTTGAAATAATGGGGTATAAGACATCATTCAGTAAAGTAGCATTTTTAATTTCCTACAAGGTTCCTGCTTGATAATTTTTGATGCCTTCGCGGTTATTACACATTGGAATGACACAATCATAACGGATTGAATTCGCATAGGTATTTTATTTTAATCGCAAAATTTTACATTTTCCGCGTCTTTATAGAACAAATAACCTAACCTAACCTAACTTTAATGTTAGGTTATCGTCAGTGCATTTATCGTTTATTTACTTCTGCCACATACTTAAAAAAACGTTGAATACGCACGCAGTAGGTACCTATCTAACTAATCCTAGAAACTATTCTCTTAAATCAGAAGTTAGAGATCTGCTGGCACCTTAGTTACCATATCTACCTAGTTTCCTTATTAGTAGGTAAACTTATTAGGTATTCCAAATGCATACAGAAACCTGTTCCGTACTTAAATGTTCTCACTTCAGTCTACTCGTTCGCGACAGTTATTGATAATTGCGTTTAATTCATACTATTTATCCAAACCGGTTAGATATAACACGTATTCATGATAATTATTATGTTTTACTTAGGTACTTACATAGTGCCGATTTACAAAGTAAGAAAATAAGTAATTTATTTAAGTAGGTACCATTCATAAAAATTACAGAACTAACTAAAATTACAAATACCTACCTATATTTACTTATAATGAATGCCGTAAAAGGGTCTCCAACTCAGCAGGACTTCAAGTAGGCTTCAGCATTACATCAAGTAGGTACATAAAATAACAAATAATATTTTGTGCACCTAAAAAACTACTAAATTACTGGTTACAGGTTCATAATACCACCCTGACCCGGATGTTTACAATTTTAAAGATAAGTACCTAAACAATCAAGTCCTAATGATGAACTAACAAAGCAAATGCAACGAGGAAATAATATGTAGGTACATAAATGTTTTTTAGAATGAAAACAAATTTTAAAGACACTTATCGTGTTAGGCTATCGTCAGCTCAGTCGGAAATGAATATGAGAACCGTAGTTTTAGATAACATATATCAGCATATGCGAATAGGTCCGACTCGTGCCGTGTGTGAGTGCACGTGTTCGACCCCGCCGGCGGGGCCAGTACAACACTATCGCGTGTGCTAGGTGTGTGTGAGGCCGCATGCCGCGCGGCAGCTGCCTGTGTGTATTAGACCCCGCTGGCGGGGCCAGTACAACACTATCGCGTGTGCTAGGTGTGTGTGAGGCCGCATGCCGCGCGGCAGCTGCCTGTGTGTATTAGACCCCGCTGGCGGGGCCAGTACAACTCTATCGCGTGTGCTAGGTGTGTGTGAGGCCGCATGCCGCGTGGCAGCTGCCTGTGTGTATTAGACCCCGCTGGCGGGGCCAGTACAACTCTATCGCGTGTGCTAGGAGTGTGTGAGGCCGCATGCCGCGTGGCAGCTGCCTGTGTGTATTAGACCCCGCTGGCGGGGCCAGTACAACTCTATCGCGTGTGCTAGGTGTGTGTGAGACCGCATGCCGCGCGGCAGCTGCCTGTGTGTATTAGACCCCGCTGGCGGGGCCAGTACAACTCTATCGCGTGTGCTAGGTGTGTGTGAGGCCGCATGCCGCGTGGCAGCTGCCTGTGTGTATTAGACCCCGCTGGCGGGGCCAGTACAACTCTATCGCGTGTGCTAGGTGTGTGTGAGACCGCATGCCGCGCGGCTGCTGCCTGTGTGTATTAGACCCCGCTGGCGGGGCCAGTACAACTCTATCGCGTGTGCTAGGTGTGTGTGAGACCGCATGCCGCGCGGCAGCTGCCCGTGTGTTGGTGTACATCCGATGTGTCCGTGGGTCTGCCTGGCGGTCGTGATCGAAACCCTTTATAATTCTTTTATTTTAACAGTTAATGTAACACTAGTTAGGCGGTTCTTCGATCGTTTGAGACACCATCACCGTCCCACCCAACATTTCCAAATATAAACAACCTCACTTAAATACTTCCAACTGTTGTTCCAGAGTCTCCCATTCGGTCTGACGATAGCTACGTTCGTTCTGCCGATTGTGACAGTGGAAGCTGTCAACGCGCCCAAGATGTCCGACATGAATATGACAGACTGGCACGTCAAGACCAGTCAGCTGTTCGAGCAGCGAGTCAACGGCATCATCGATGATTATGTCAAGTGGGGGGTCATATGACCATAAATTTTATGATAGGAAGGCTAAAGACAAAAAAATATCACTGTATTTCCACATTAATTACATTATTTTAAGTTATGATCTATTGGATTTCTGAGTGTTATTTACCATAGACAATATAACAATGAAAGTAGATTTTAGTCTATGTTTGTGATCACAAACGAAATTGATCATTTTGTAAGTTTGTGACGAAATCGACCCATTGGCTCGTAATGAGGATCTTATCGACTTCTTTTTAAACTCACAATCGTATAATTATTTTACACTTTTTTTTATTTAAAAGTAATTTTTGAATAAGTTTATAACAACATTGGCTGTTTATAAGTAGTTTTTGCGCGCGGATAAAAAACATTCTTGACATTAAATTTTTAAAAAAAGTTAATAATTCATATTTTATAGTCTGTAAAAAAGAAGAACCTATTTTTTTGTAACATTTCAAATGCTCGATGAAACACCCAATTAACGTCGTCGTGAAATGAAACTTCTATATTGTTTCAATAATAGACCGAGAAATGGTAACCTTTAATTCTTATTTTATATTGTTTAAATCGCTTTGGCGATAACCCAAATTTTCGTAGACTTCCTACATTCCAATTAAACTTTACGACTGGTAATGACTTTGACATCATTTAGCCAACTGTAGACTTGTCTGGGTTGAGAAAATAGCCTTGAAGACTATTTTTTTTTGTCCGTCAACTAGATTATCAAAAATTATGTGTTGCTCGTGACCTCACGTTATAGTACAATTTATACCATAACGTGACGTCACAAGCCCTGTGACCCGAACTTTTAAAGCGCTTATCTTTGTCATTTATTGTTCGATTGACAAAAGAAAAAATATGTTTTCCGTCCTCCGGCCAGAAAGCGCCAACTTTGTGGCCGCTGCGCTAAATGAAATTTCCGCTTTCTGGGTTCGTCGAACAGAAAAATAGTATACTGACCTCGGCCAGTAAAATAAAAAGCCTCAGATCACATTTTTGTCAACCTCGGCTTCGCCTCGGACGACAATTACATGTCATCTGAAACATTTTTTATTTTACTGGCCTCGGTGCATAATCTACTATTTCAATATTTTTTGACGATCGGACGGAAAACGAAATGGAATTTCATTTTCTTTGTCGTCATCTTTATTAACAAATGAAATACGTATAAACTTTTACAAACTGTGATCCTTATTAATACATTATAATAGAATTTTAAGCATAACGTTTGTGATAAAATATATTGTTTGATAAATAAAATAAGTAGATAAATGAAACATACGTAAGTGCCGTTTATATCAATAAAAGCAATTATCCTTTAACTATAATATTATAAAATATGTGTACAAATGATTCCAATCTCAAAAAACAACACTGCTAATTATCAAGATACTTACCTACATATCAATATTAATATAATTTTGTAGGTATAATGCAAGATAGCCACGTGACCAAACTTTTTTTATAAACTGACCAGCATTACTTTCCTTGAAATTGTCAAAAATTGACAATGGAATTGCATTCTTTTTTAATAACTTCATAACTATTTTAGTACCTACCTAAGTGTATGTTTTAAACGTAACAAGTGGCACAATATTTGAATTAAAACTTCACAATGGATATTTTCATAACAATTTGTTGCTATTTGTAAATCTATTGATAATAATGGAAACTAGTTATAGGTATTGTTTGTTTATTTTTTATAGTTACGTAAGTTGACACCGATCCTATGGTCTGTGCCAACGATTGTGGTCAAATTGGCGTGTCGACCATTTTAGCAATAATTATGTCATACCTAAGATAGTGTAAAATGAATTAAATATTTGATATTTTGTTATTTAAAATTTTGTCATAAATATTTAACAAATTTTTTCGACAGTAGTTTTTTAGTAGATTACTAGGTCGTACCTAACCTAGTTAATTTGATTAAACTCTATCTCATAACTTCCAATTATTCATACAACAAATTCTTAGAACTTTGCAACTTTAGAACATATTATACTTACTTTAGTAGGTATTTAAAATCTTCATTTCCTCATTTTCTACAGCTATCTATGTCAATTTGTTTTGTAAAAAAATATTTGAAAGTAAATATCGTTTGGTTATTTAATTACTTATATAACTGTCTGTAGACAGTATCTTCTTAATTGATGATTAATTGTTAAATCTATTACTTACAGGTATAACTATCGTGGTTATGTATTATAAACGATCATTGTTAAAAGTTAAAAATAAAACACAAAATTTATAATATTTTCCTTTTATTATCTCAGGAATTGTTTGTTTTCATATTATAATATCATATTTATTACAGTGAATACAATGTTCAGCAGGTAATGACGTATGCGCCGCTGAGGCGGCCGACCAACTACTAACGACAATCCAAAGACGTTGCATATCATTTCAATTTTAATTTTTAATGACGACCTAGATCATTAAATTTTATGCCAATTTTTTGCAACTGGCAATCTTCAGTCGCTTAACATGGCAACACCATATAGAATTAGACAGTGGTTCTCAAAATGTTATGCAACGCCTCGAAATCGCAACCTCAATTTGAGGCAAGCGTTTACCGCACGGTTGACCAGCCAACAAACAGAGCATGAATACAATAATGCGACAATCAGAAACGTAACAAAAACACAGCCTTCAAACGAAATACATAATACACAATTTAGGTCGACTTCAGTGCAACTACGACTAAATCGTCATACATCCATAATAAATTGGTCGCACACGCTATTAAATTTACGTACACAACTTTCTTTATGTATATAAACATTAATTTACCATAATCAATATTATAAATATGTAGTATATTCTCTAACTTTGCTTTCATCTAGAATGACAGTGCATTTAACATTTTTTTCTCGTTTTTTTTTTAAAGTATATATTTATACGCACAGTTGTTACAACACTATGGATATATGTGGAAGGGCGATCGGTTGCGATTCAAACTTTAATTTAAGCGACATCTACAGAACAATTGAGGAATAATATCATAATTTAAAGATCCAAGTTTGAGAACCACAACCGTTCGCTCTTACTAGAACCTATTTCACAAAATCCAAGTACATTTCGTGTAAGCTATTCGTAAGTTTTCTATCAGCCGTTTAAACTCCGGAAAAGTTAAATAGACAGTAATGCTTGGAAGTTGTGAAAGAGTTCCCAATTTATATTTTTATTGTAAAAAATGCAGTCGTTCATTTAGAGATAGAGGCAAATCAACAAGATGCGATATGCAGGGCCCGGGGGGACTACTATACAAACCTACATACGTTAAATCACAAGAATTTATATATAGTTATTGTATCGTCAAACCGTCAACAACCCCGAAACAAAAATGATATGAGATATATTGTACTATGTTTTAGCCTCCAATTCCAATCTAATCTCGTAGGATTTTGACGCCTAACACGCTAGGGTTAAGATTGAAAATAGGCTGTATATGACGTCCCAATACCCGACAAATGTCGACCTACGACCCGCGAACATGAGAATTAACTGCTTTAAAAAATACCCACTTTTAACTGGTTTTATTACAATGTGTTTCAATACCGAATTCAATAAAATTGCACTATGCATTTCACAACACAACTTTTACGTGATCCCATTATTTTTTATAAAAAACACATTATAATAAAATATATATATCGGTGAAGAATTGTAAAAAAACATCTCGCTTCACAGAAGCGCGACGAAATAATGACAGTTGAAAACTTACAATAAATATTTCGTTGCATATATAAAAAGCTGCGAATAAGAAATATTAAGTATATATTAAACGACATTGCAAATTATTTATATTTGGTATCATCCAAATTAACGTAATGAGAAATATTAAAATTTATTGCTGAAAAACTCGTCCTATCTAGATTTTTTTTTTATAAATCTTAGATGGATAAAATAAGGTCATTTTAACATCTCATTACTAATTTATCAAAAATTACTTATTATATTATTTTTAACAGTAGGTAGGTACTTTCTATGGACGATTTTCAGCAATACATTTTAAAATTACTCTTATACGCCCTTTTGAACTCGAGTGAACATTGGAGGGAAACAATTACAACGGATTTAACTCACGTATTTTATTTTAATTTTAATTGCTGACGTTTCGATTATTTTGTAGTTCCATAATCGTAGCTGACTGAGCTGACGAAAGTCCATCATTAAAATGTACACTGAAGTAAACAGTAAAGTGTCTTTACTGTTAAGACTATCGTCAGCTGTCTACGAATATGGGAACTGTAAAGTTTTCGAACCGTCAGCAAATAAAATATCGTTGTTTAAGACGAGAATCAAATCCGCTATAACTGTTTCATTCCAAAGTGCAGTAACTGCGAAATCAAAATTACCAGTAGATACGTCCAAAAAGGGCGTATAATTTCGAAATATTTAAACCTATTACGGGACCAGTGTGGGACTAATACGCGGCGTGTTTGGGTCCTTATGCCTAACCTTTTACTCCCTAGTCCTAAACAATCTATCGAACAACTACTCCACCTGACTAATTACGGGCGTATCTCCCAGCGTTTGAGACGCCGTCATTGTCTTTAGATATATCTATAATGAAAATGACGATTGGGTAAAGAAAATTTAATTTAGTCCGTCAGTTAGATTTTCAAAATTTCCGGACACGAATTTTTTTTATTCTCAAACAGATAACAGAAAAGCACTTAAAAATTACATTGATACAGTGCTTTTCAAGGTGCCCGTGACGTCACGCTATGGTACGTTTTATACTATATCGTGACGTCACGTGCCCCCACTCTTAAAGTTTTCAAGCGCTTATTTTTGTCTTTTTCCTTGGATCAAAAAAAGAAAAAATACGTTTCCAATATTTTTTGGTAATCTACATATACAAAAAAAACAATCGCCAAGCTTAGCACATTATTAAATATCAATTGAAACAGTATCTTTGCCAGTAGCAGGAGATAATTTCACTTAAGTATTTTTTTACTTATAGTTTCTGTTCTTAAATATAGTCTGAGACGACAATGACGGCGTTTCAAACGCTTAAAGATCCACCCTAGCGTTATTATACGACCCAATTTCAAGACACTTTAAAAAAAGATTATAAACCGTAAGAACTCAAAGTAGTTACACCCTTTTTAAAGCCCCTTAAATTCGACTCGTGTAATACGCCTAAATTGCACTGAAATCTGTGCACGTTTCGTTTTGCAATCCTTTCGCTATGAGCAAATATGAATTGTTTGAAAAAAGACCATAACAATGCACAGTTAAAGGTCATTTTACTTCAATATAAAATATGCACATAGCGCGTTCCTTCTCAATATAGTACACGTGATATCTTAGCTCCATCTTTAAAACCTGTCATATGTCATGACAAGCGACATACCGGGTTCCAATTATTGTCACTTTGACAAGATACATTGTGATAAATGCTGATGTTTTCGCGAATATACACATTGGAATAAAATAACCGAAACACAACTGACAAATATAATTTTATGCAGAATTTCGAGATTACCCGTACCCATCGCAAAGGAAATTAAAAATGAGATGACAATAAAAATTATCTCAATTAATTCGCTGTGACCATAGGAACTAGAAAGTCCTCAAAACGCGAGCACAAACCCAATATACGCGAGGTAAATCCCGTCATTTTATTCCAATGTATTATGATTTTAATGTTGGTCGATACTAAAAAGCTACAGTTAATACTGAATCTTCTCTAGGCGCATAAGCCCATTCTATAGCCGTCTCTTTTATCCATAGTGAGAGACAGAGACGGCTGTCGGTGTCTCTGGACCTACCTCGCGCGCAAACAATCAATCTCTCATCAACGCCGACTAAGCCCGGTGCGAGAGAGAAGGCTATAGTACAACATATGTGCTTCTCTTTCACTCGTGTTTCAACCGCTAAGATCTGTGCCCGCGCACGTCACTACCGACTCATGCTTACATTTAACCTGTATTTATCAAATTTCACTAAATCCATTTATATTTTTAGCTTTAAATACACATATACACGTCAACGTCAAGAATTAAAGTTTTTTTTTTGTTTCCCTATAAAATGAAAGGTACGTAATTATAATTGTATACTAGATAACAGATAACACGTGGACGTATCGGGCCGCGCGGCGATAAACTACACAAAATATAAACGGCAATTGACTATGAAGGCGGTCGAGAAAAATATATCTATAAATTTCCAACAATAAACTTGAGAAAAATATGGCAACTGCTAGACCATCCTACGTCTATATATCGATATATTTAAATAAATTCGCTATGTTCGAGAACGGCGACTGTCAAAAGATTAAAGATGGCGGCCGCGCGGCCCGACCCGCCCCAAACAACAGCGCCTAAGAAAGAGATAACAACTTTAGGATATAACCTACCCATAAATACATTGGTATTTCATTAAGATAGTTACACGTTCAGTTATATATTATCTATAGCTATACGCTTGCCGAGACATAGACAGTGTTGCCAGGCGCAAGATTCAGAATGTCTTGACAAGCGAGTGATTTTTTTTTTTATTGTAATCGCGGCAGAGGCGTGACCGTGCGCACAAGCGAGTGTTGCCAGTTACGAAACAATTGAAATTATTTTAAATGTCAAAATTGAATCATTAATGAACAGCATTGATTTTTAATTAATATAACGAAACTGTTAAAATTTACGTTTGTTGCCTAAACGCAAGGTTTAAACTGTAACAGCAACGTAAGTAAAATAGGACATTTTGGAATTGAAAACAAGAGTCGGGTAGGTTTATGATAAACTATATTATTATAAACTACCTAGATCTAGCTTCCGATTTCAAAGAGTGTTATGTTACAGCATAGCCGTTGCAGTGTTTACCTTATATTAAACCATCAAAGTTGCTAATTGTTTGACTCTGTTTTGCGTAATTTTCCCTTTCAATACCATTTCACGAATTTCGTAGATAAATTTTAACATTTAAAATAATTTCAACTTTTACAAGCTTTCTAATTAAAGCTAACATTTTAAGCGTATTTTTTCTACATAGCATTATGGATATGTTTTTTTTTTAATTTTCAAACGAACAACCGATTATTGCGAAGAGCCCATAGACAAAAGCCAATCGATAATAGCAATCGAACGAAACGAATACAAAATAATATGGAATTTACATAACCATGTGAGGTTTCGTTCGCTTATTAAATCCATACAATTTTGCATTCGTTTCTTTCGATCGCTATTGGATCGATTGGCGCTAGTTTAAGGGACATATACCGTCCTTTTCACTCGCTCAGACAAATGCTAGAGAAAGAAAGAGACAAAAAATATGAGAGAACGTGAAAAGCACTGGAGTTCAAAGTGCCACTTACACTAGAAATAAAAGCATTATTTAATTATAATTAATTTTCATTGAGCATTCGGTGGATGGCTGTATAGACATTTTAATATTTCTCTTTGGATGCTTGAGTATGATTCGCGTTAATAAATTAAAAAAGAAAATCGACCACAGACAACGCCGTTTCTCCACTGTGACGTTCGTACAATCCACCATAGATTAAAAATTAAAATGCAAATAATTATTGTACTTAGACAAGGTTACATGTATATTCGTACAATTTACACGGAATCAGAATAATTTACAACTACCTACTTACACGTTTACACTATGTTTACACTGGGCATTTTGAAATTGTGTGTAATATTTGCATTTTTATACATTTTAAAACGGTCAAAAATTAGGCAAGACTTTTTACTTTTCCATATTTTAAAAATATTAAAAGTTTCTCTGTCATTGATATAATAAACTCGTGGAACATGTGACGATTACATAAAAATTATTATATACTTAATATGACTAGCAATTAAATAATTCTCTAGTCAACAACTTAATTATAACACCAATTGGCAATAATCTAGTGTATATTTTTTTAATATACCTAATTAATATAAATTACTATTCAAATATACACAAATAATTATCTATATAAACCTTCAATTAGGTACTGAAGCATTTTGATCATTTTTTTATTTCGATATTTCTTCAACATTTAAATCATATTTTTTTATTTAATCATTAATTAAATTAAAATATATAAAAATGCAAATATCACCTGAATTAAAACAACGCCGTGATATAAGAATATCTATGCGAAATAATAACAATATTATAATAATAAAGCCTACATAGAAAGATAACTTATATTAATTATACAACGCGGGGAATTACAATAAGGGCCTAATTTTTAAAAAGTGGAGAAGTTTAGGCCTCGACGTTACCAATTGAAAAGCAAAACGGATTATATACACACTTTCATCAATATAAAACAGACCTTATTACAATCGAACTGGGGTCTATTTTTTACTAACAAAAAAGTATTCAGATTTGCTTAACAATTTACAATTATTTCTTGATGTACAGTTGGCTATTCGACAGACTTGCAAGAGTTCAACAATACTTTTGCAAAACAAAAAACTTTTTACAAACAAATTATTTTTTTACTGGTAACAAACACGGCGTCATATTGGATCAAACGTCACGTGACAACCATTTTCACATAACAAATATATAAAATTTACATCTGTCAAACAGCCATACATACACGCCGTCGAACATATCAAGAGGTCACAGTGCTCGAATTATCAAAACAAACTCTTATGTATATCATAATAAAGTCCATTTCGGATGTTAAAGCGCTACGAGACATTCGACATCAAATATTTAACGCAAACAATATACATACTTATTGCATACATCATAAGGTTTACATTTGAACGGTCACACATCACTGGGACCCTTTTCAAATTGACTAGCGACCGATACGAGACTTGAATTTAAACAAAATACCAATAAGATTGGACGTAATACGAAATGCGGATTCCACCGTAGACGCCGGTGCTTACAGCGATCGAAATCGAACCCTAATGTAAGGGTGATAAGTCACTTTTCCTGTCTGGATATAGCGAGGGCCAGCTGCAGCTCGGCGTCCTCCTGCCGGCGGCGCGCCTCGGCCTCCGCCTCCAGCCGGCGCGACTCCGTGGCCGCCCAGGCCCACTGCTGCTCCTCGGACAAGTCCGGACGCTCCTTATCCTGGACTTTACTCGGCTGAGAATTCTTCCCCTTCTTATCTTTGTCCTTCTGCTTGGCGCGACCGATCCCGCCTATCGTGTGAACCAAAGACTTAGCATACTTCACAGGCTTGGGGGATTTCTCCTTTTTATTCGGCAAAGTGTTCGACGGCCACGTCTCGTTCAGATTCTTATTCTGATCGGCCCAATCGGTCGCCCAATTGTCGGTGAAGTTGTCCGATTTGTTGGCGAACTTGTCGTTCTTGCTGGCCCAATTATCCGTCTTCCAGTCGGATTTCGCTTCGGGCCAGGCGTCGTTCTTTGTCTGCGGTTTGGCCCAAGAGTCTTCGGTGGCCCAGGAGTCGTTCTTCCACCCCCAATCGTCGTCTTTGGTGGGGGGTTTGTAATCGGAGCGGGACGCGAACGGGTCGTAGGGCACCGGGGGCGCGGAGACCCGTCCGCTGGGCTTCGGGGTCGTGAAACCCCCGTTCGTGGTGGAGGGGGAGAAGAAGTCGTCGGTCTCGAAGCCGGCGACGGAGCTGGCCCGGCCGAAGGGGTCCTTCCCGTTGTCCGCGGCGTCGCGGAAGGGGTCCTCGATGTTGAAGGGGTCCTCGTAGCGGTAGTCCTTGAAGGGGTCGTCGGCGAAGTCCATGCGGTCGTTCTGAACGCAACATAACCAGTGAGCGAGCGGGAGGGGGGCGGGCGATGTGCGGGCTGTATCGGGGAACGTCATATGGCGTCGAGGTTAATAGTAACCAGATTTTTAAGGAAGTAAAGATAGCGTATTTGTATTATTTTTTAAATACACGTGTTTGAGAAAGCTAGGTCCAAATCTTTCCTTGACTACTTTGGATGTCAAGCCGTAGTCTAAAAGCTGTGATATTAATAACCATTTACTTGCGATCAAAGTAATTTTCAGCTCATATAGAACTAAAATTTAACATAACATTTACAAATCGCTATCATTCCTTCCTCATTACAACAAACGATGACGTCATCAACAGCTTTGTGACGTCACAAACCCCGACACCGTTTGACATTACCCGAGGCAACTCGATCGACCTCCTCGGGGTGGGAGCGAGAGGGCGATACACGGGAGCGGCTGGGAGCGAGGGGGTGAAAGGGGGTCAAAAGGGGTGAAAGGGGGGGGTGGAAAGGGGTTGTACGCACGTGCCGTCTCCGCCGCCGCCGACCGCTTAGCGCTGCAATGCAAGCGCAGTTAGCATGTTAGTGCAGTGTTAAAGGTGAATGAAATACGCTTCGTTACTCCATAATTATTGTGAATTTTTTAAAGATAAGATAAGAAAATCATAAGGTTTCTTTGAAAAATAATATACCGACCGGTTTTTTGCGTGCTCTTTAAAAGATAAATTAGTTGCTTTAACTTTCGGTAATTTATTTACGCAAAAAAAATATAAAAAAAACCTACATAAAAAAATAGAAATATTTTTTACAGCGTAGGTATTCTAGAAAGTAGGCAAACAAAATATATTGAGCCATAAGTCAAAGCATTAAAACTTACCTAACGTTTAATTCAGGCAAAATGTAATTTACCACAGTAATTTTTTTTTCATCTGATTTTCTAACAAAGGAACACAAAAACAAAAAATTACAAAAATCTTTTTTTTTTTAGGAGTAACGCCGCGTATACAGATTAATTATAAAAAATACATACACATAAGTTAGTTACACATAAAAATGAAATGAAAATTTAATTAAATAAATGGCAAAGGGAATGAGGACAGAATATATAAATGATAAAGGACTATTATAATATACAGTTTAAAATTTAATTAAATATTATTATTAATAAAATAAGCATCTATAAGCCATCACCTAAATACAAATTAAATTAACTACACATGAATAATAACAAGTCATGTCACAAATTGTAAAACAACTATAACGGATTTAACTCGCGTATCCCTACTAATATAATAAATGCGAAAGTAACTTTACAGTTCTCATATTCGTAGCATGACTAAGCTGACGATAGTTTAACGCTAGAGTAAGTAAAGTTTTCGATGCGTCAGCAAATAAATTCGTGAGTTACATCTGTTATAATTGTTTCACCCCAATAAAATATCAAAGAAGTCATTGAAAGTTAACTGGAAGAGATCCCGTCATAGATAAGTTTACCATGAACAAATTACCTACAGACATACCTACATAAAAGTTTACTAACGTTTGGAGCACTTAACAGTTCCCACATCCAAGCCGCACAATGATGGAATTAAAAGCCTTGAATATCTTTCAAGTATTTTATATTTTTGTTCACTACATTACTATTTATACTTAAAATAAAGTCGCTGTCTGTCCGTCCCTATTTACGCTTAAATCTTTAAAACTACGCAACGGATTTTGATGCGGTTTTTTTTAATAGATAGTGATTCAAGAAGGCTTATAGCACCCGTGTGAACGCGGGGCGGGTCGATAGTGTATACTATATTACTATGAAATTTTGAAAACTACTAACATTTTGGTGACATGACTTGTCGGAAAATAAATAAATAATATTTAAGTACAAAAAAAATTACATAAACCTGTGCAATAAAAACTATGAATGACGCAAAAGCAAAGCAAAAAACTTTAAAAAAACATGCATATTACATAAAAAGGCAGGCATCTAATATTAAACAGATTTCACTCGCGTAATAATTTCTGATGCCTTCGCGGTTATTACACATTGGAATGTAATAACTATTAACTTTAGAGTTAGACTATTGTTAGCTCAGTCGTGCTACGATTATGGAAACTGTAAAAAATCCGAAACGTCAGCAACTAAATAATACATAAATTAAAAATACGCGAGCTAAATCCGTTAATAGTTGTTTCATTACAATTCACTCGCGTATTTTATTTCATTAAAAAGTTTGGAAAACTTTACAGTTCCCATATCCGTAGCACGACTGAGCTGACCAAAGTGTAACGCTAAAGTAATTTCAAATTTAGTTACTACAATGTTTTAAAATATATATAAATTAACTATTATACAATAAAAATACATTAAGAGGTGGCGTTACTAGCGTTTCGGAAAGACCATCATTACTGAGAAGAAACGATGCGAAAACAATCAAAGATTTTTTTTGAAAATATTTTTAAAATCTGTCTGCTTTATTAAATCAAATACTTTTTTTTAAGTAGAAAAATAAATATATAGTCGTCTGCAGTTTATTATTATTGTTTATATTAAAAAATATATATATATTAGATACGTGCCTCAAAAAGTGCAATACGAGAATAGCATTAAAAATAACAGAGAAAGTAAAATTATAGCATTTTTTTTACAAGCATTTTTTGTGTGTATTTAATAATTAGCATAATTATGACAAATTGTTATGAACCTTTTTTTTAGCTTTTATCAAAATGAGAAAAATATTTTTTTGATCAATCCTGAGCATAAACAAATCCCCATTCTCTACAGACGTCACTGTAAAGTGCACTAAATGTATTTTACGTACATTTTACTTTCTCTGCCGCGAGAAAAAAAAAAAAATCGTTTAGCTGGTTTTACACTCCCGCCGTCTGCCGCATGCCGCTACCACTTAAAGGAGGGGAGGGGGGAGTAAGAAAAAAAATAAAAAAAACAACTCTGAAAATAAAAAGATTAGCAAAAACAAAGAAACTAACATTATGACCGAAAAAAATATACAATGGCAACACTAAAAAAAACACGTACCTATAAACAAAAATCTGTTTTTTTTAGTCATATTGTTATACAAAATCATTAAAATAACTTTGGATCTAAAAATAATGCCATCATTAAAAAAATTGCAAATAAAATTATATCAAAATTGATTTAATAATTAAATCTGGTTTGGGCAGGCTTCAAATTTAAATTCATACAATTTCAACAAAATATCACAAATTAGAGGCGGTCCTTTTTGTTCTAAAATATGAATTTAAATTTATAGTTTGCTCTGTACCAATTATGGTAAAGATGGAATCAATTAACAATTAATTCTAATTACTATATTTTTTGTTTAATTCAATTCAAATAATCTGAAGAACATTTTTTTGTGGTATTTGTATAAGACTGTAAATTTACCTTAAAAGAAGATCAAAAAATGCTTTTTAATTCGGTCTCTAGTCGGCTATTAGATTTCTTTTATATGTTGATACAGATAGCCTTTCACATAATCATAATTATATAAGAAGAATATTTTGTATATATTTTGTTTATTACGTGTGTATAATAATAAAACCGTATTTAGGCACTATACAGCTCGCGCTCGTGTAGTGTCTTATGTATGTATACCTATGCGTCTAAATATATATTGTGTATATTGTATGTGTGTGTGAGTAGGACGTCCGTGTCTGTCGTGTCTGTCTTCGTGTGTGTATAAGTGAGTAGGATCTGTGAGCCCGTGTACGGACGTGTAAAAGTGCATCTAAGTGTGCATGAGTGTCGGTCTGTCTGTGTGTCTATATGCGTGTCCGTGGTGCGTGTCTGTGTCTGTGTACGTGTGTGTATCTGTCTATCTGTATGTGGGTGTCTGTCTGTGTGTGTGTTGTCGTACCTTGCCGGGCGGGTTGGGCCGCGGCGGCGCGGGGCGCGGCGGAGGCGTCTTGTGGCGCCGCGGCAGAGACGGCGTCGGCGACCCGCCACCACCACCGCCACCGGCAGCACCAGCACCACCGGCAGCACCGGCACCAGGGCCGCCCGCCACGGGCGCGTGCAGCACCGCGAACGGGTCCGACTCCCACGCCGGCTGCATACATATATAGTACATTACGCACCGAGGCCAGTAAAATAAAAAGTGTCTCAGATCACATGTAAGTGTCGTCCGAGGAGAAGCCGAGGTTGACAAAAATGTGATCTGAGGCTTTTTTATTTTACTGGCCGAGGTCAGTATAGTATTTTTCTGTTCGACGAAGCCAGAAAGCGGCAATTTCAGTTAGCGCAGCGGCCACAAAGTTTGCGCTTTCTGGCCGGAGGACAGAAAATTATATTACTAGCTGTCCCGGCGAACATCGTACCGCATTTTTTTTAGGATACCAACTGCGGCGCCATCTGTCGGGCTGATTTGTGAATCTAAACCAACCAGGGCGCGCCACTTAGGCGTATACAATATAATTAATTATGTAATACATTCTGATCGGTCCTGCGTTTAGGAGTTCAGTCACATACACACGTACAGTACAATTAAATATATATAAAAATACTGTACACAGTATGTTTTCAATAACAAAATAAAATAATGATCGAAAACAGATCATTCTAAAATTTGTACCGAGACATTAAATAGCCGTATTAAAATTCTATGTGACCACGTCTGCCGCTAGTTATCTACTATTATTTAAGCATATAAATTATTTAAAGTAATAATATAATTATACGAGCACTCACGTCGGTGGGTGGCTTATTGTCGGTGGAGGCGAACGCGTCGCCCGCGAAGGGATCTCCTCCAGTCGGCGCGAACGGGTCCCGGGAGAAGCCGTCCTGACAACAAACAATTACATAAACAGCCTATTTCATAACCCATAACCAAACCCAAGAATTGCTGTATTAATAATAATGAATACCGAATCATGAAAAAAAGACACGACATATTACTTAAGATTATACGTACCTATTTATTACCAAATTACAATACTTTAGTGAGTGAAATTGATATTTTTTTGTGATTGATAAAAACAAGCTTTTAAGCGTTTCTTAGTATTAACGAATTTAACTCGCGTATTTTGGTTGGCGACCATGGTTTATGTGAACGGTTTATGGTTTATGTTTTCGGTCGCCAAATTTTTGACATGGCAACCCTATTTGCGCCGGACATTCGGCGGCCGAATATTCGGCGTATATTGGATATTCGGCCAAATCACTATTCGTGACAACTCTAATATTTGTAGTATAATATAATATGTCCATACCTGGTTGTGTTTCCCGTTGGTGGGCGCGAAGGGGTCCGCGGCGGCGGCGGAG
Source organism: Polylopha cassiicola (assembly GCA_038024825.1). Taxonomy (NCBI): domain Eukaryota; kingdom Metazoa; phylum Arthropoda; class Insecta; order Lepidoptera; family Tortricidae; genus Polylopha; species Polylopha cassiicola. The sequence continues at coordinate 10,146,157 of CP149060.1, read as the reverse complement.
GGGGGGAAGGCGTTGTCCTTGAACGGGTCGGAATCGAACCCGCTGCCGTTCATGCCGCCGAACGACTTCGTCTCCGGCTCATCCGTCTCCTATATAACACAACGTTGTTATTCATTTTATGCTATACTAGCTTCTGCCCGCGACTTCGTCTGCGTATGATTAGTATTTTACACTATATCGTTATAAAATATAGCCTATATGTTATTCTGATGTATAAGCTATATTGTGGTAAAGTTTCATTCAAATCCATTCAGTAGTTTTAACGTGAAAGAGTAACAAACATCCATACATCCATACTTACAAAATTTCGCCTTTATAATAGTAGTAGGAATTATTAATTTTATGTCATACTAAACATTTAACTTACGGTAATATCCTAATCCTAACTAATATTATAAATTCTCTTGGAAATTTAATGGCCGTACAAGAATTACGTAAGTAGATTTATTACCCCCCTCCCCCCTTTATCAGCAAAAGTAAGCTATTCTCTTATCTCCTCTCCCCAGCTTACGTAACCGTAAATGGTATTTTCTCAAACATGCAATGAAATATCGTCCTTACGTGCGTCAAAACCCGCCGGGAAATGTATCGTTCCTGGCCTAGGCCGGCAATGAATTTCTTTTTAATTTGAATATCAACATGGCGTTGGTCTTCATAAACAGTTTAAGCAACCGTTTTTTTTTAATAAGTTAGAACTTTATTGTACAAAAATATTCGCGTTAATGCCTATATTATACACGAACTTAGAATAAAAAAAGAATCTGTATTATTAGATTAATTTCAATTTTATACTTGTCATGATTAAATACTGTATACTCGGCCAGCAAGCCCTCACTTCCCTGCGACGGCAGTAATGTACTATTAGGTACACCTATATACATTTTTCTACATACCTCACATTCGTTAAACAACTGTGGAAGAGACGCGACTAGCATCGTGAGTGAGCGGGAGAGTTATACATTATCAGTATGTGTGAGCGAGACGGCTATATACCTTGCATCCCTTAGACATCAGAGCGCGACTGAATATGGAACGTGTCTCTCGCGCAGTTAGCATCGGGAGTGAGCGGGAGAGGTGTATTATCTCGGAGCGCGTGTGAGCGAGAGGGCTATATACAACGTGTGGGAAGTAGTGAGCGGGAGAAGTGTATAATCTCGGGGCGCGTGCGAGCGAGAGGACTATATGCAGCTCCTCGGGAGTGAGAGGGAGAGGTATATATTCTGTGGGCGCGTGCGAGCGAGAGGGCTTACCTCATGTCCGTGGCAGAGCTGCGCGAGGCTGCGCTCGTCGAAGGCGGGCGTGAGCGTGAGGGCGGCCGCCCCGCCAGGCCCGCCCTCCGCAAGCGCCTCCGCCGCCGCCGAGATCAGCCGCAGCTGCTCTTCCAGGTGAGATATCTTTATGTTCGCCTGGTAATCGAAATGACATTTTATATGTAAATTCAAACTTAGTATGTATTAAAAATGGATAACGACTGGATAAAAAAAAAACTAAATTCTATTTAGTCCGTTAAGATTGTTAAAAAATATTCACGACATTTTTTTTTTCTCAAACAAATAAGCAGTGCCAAAGATAAGTGCTTCTGAAGTTTGGGATCGGGCCCGTGACGTCACAATTTATGCCTAGCTGTGACGTCACAAGCCCCCATTCCCGAAGTTTGGAAGCGCTTATCTGTGGCATTTATTGTTCGATTGAGAAATGAAAAAATACGTGCTTAATATTTTTTTGGGCGAAGAAAAAAAAAATCATTCGTCATGCGTATTAAGCAAGAAATATATCAAGTACTAGCTTCTGCCCGCGACTTCGTCCGCGTGGAACTCCTCCTTTTTTGCAGTCGGTTAAAAAGTATGTCCTTTCTCAGGCTCCAGACCTTCTTTGTACCAAATTTCATTTAAATCGGTCCAGTAGTTTTAGCGTGAAAGCGTAACAGACAGACAGACAGACAGAGTTACTATCGCATTTATAATATTAGTAGGGATAGTAGGGATGGCGGGCTATCTGCCCCCCCCCCTCAATATCCTGCGTCGTGTCACCTGGCTGACGAGCAGCACGGTGCGCGTGAGCTGCGCGGTGATGCCGTCCGCCGCCGCCTGCGCCGCCGCCGCCTCCTCCTGTACACACAGACACGGACACGAGTCGGTGAGAAACACTTCAACGAACACTAGACATTGCCGATTAGGATGAAAGACACATAATAGTACATTACGCACCGAGGCCAGTAAAATAAGAAATGTCCCAGATCACATGTAATTGTCGTCCGAGGCGAAGCCGAGGTTGACAAAAATGTGATCTGAGGCTTTTTTATTTTACTGGCCGAGATCAGTATACTATTTTCCTGTTCGACGAAGCAAGAAAGCGGAAATTTCATTTTCTCAAACATGCAATGAAATATCGTCCTTACGTGCGTCAAAAGACGCCAGGAAATATATCATTCCTGGCCTAGGCCGGGAAGTAATTTCTTTTTAATTTGAATATCAACATGGCGTTGATCTTCATAAACAGTTTAAGCAACCGTTTTTTTTTTAATAAGTTAGAACTTTATTGTACCAAAAATATTCGCGTTAATGCCTATATTATACACGAACTGAGAATAAAAAAAGAATCTGTATTATTAGATTAATTTCAATTTTATACTTGTCATGATTTTTAAAAAGTATTGTTATTTGTTTAGTTTTACTGGTATATTTAAGTTACGAATGGCAACATTCGCGCTAATCTATGATTGGCTATTGTATATTTTGACCAATGACGGACGAGCGAGCGTGGCCAATCAGCGGCGAGCAGCAATCAGAGCTGTCATGGTAGAAGACGCGGGAACGAAAAAGGAGATGGCTATCTTTGGACAAATATTGTAAAATGAATTCGCAATGTTTAGAGGTTGGAGGTTAACGGCCTGTTGAAGACTACTATACGCTAATACGATTGATAACTAGAAGTTGTTAAGTAAAGGGATTTACTGGTACATGTTAGAAGTTGTGATTCTCATTAACGGAATAAAGTAATCAAGTTGTATTTGGTGTAAAAAAATAAAAAATCCTGTTATTCAAGTGTAATTTATTTTATTTGAATGTTGTATTTATTTATTTCATTGCATTACTTTGAGAAAAGCACTATACATGCCTAGCCGGGAAGGGGCTTGCAAGCCTCGTAACAATATCCGGCCTCCCTTCGGTCGGCCGGCCTCCCGGTCGGTCTATACTGTATACTCGGCTCGCAAGCCGTCACTTCCCTGCGCCGTCTGTAATGTACTATTTCTCAAACATGCAATGAAATATCGTCCTTACGTGCGTCAAAACCCGCCGGGAAATATATCGTTCCTGGCGAAGAATTTCTTTTTAATTTGAATATCAACATGGCGTTGATCTTCATAAACAGTTTAAGCAACCGTTTTTTTTTTTAATAAGTTAGAACTTTATTGTGCCAAAAATATTCGCGTTGCCTATATTATACACGAACTGAAATTAAAAAAAGAATCTGTATTATTAGATTAATTTCAATTTTATATTTGTCATGAAATTTTTAAAAAGTATTGTTATTTGTTTAGTTATTTAAGTTACGAATGGCAACATTCGCGCTGATCTATGATTGGCTATTGTATATTTTGACCAATGGCGGACGAGCGAGCGTGGCCAATCAGCGGCGAGCAGCAATCAGAGCTGTCGTGGTAGAAGACGCGGGAACGATAAAGGAGATGGCTGTCTTTGGACAAATATTGTGTACCTGTTATTCAAGTGTAATTTATTCTATTTCAATGGTGTATTTATTTATTTCATTGCATTTCTTTGAGAAAAGCACTATACATGCCTAGCCGTGAAGGGGCTTGCAAGCCCTCACTTCCCTGCGCCGGCAGTAATGTACTATTAGCGAAACGGTCACAAAGTTGGCGCTTTCTGGCCGGAGGACGGAAAAATAAATACTACAAATTTGTTGATATGCCTAGTCGTGAAAAAGTTTGCAGGCTTCGTAACAACATCCGTCTATGACTCTATGCACACTCAGCCTCCAAGCCCCTACTTCCCGGCGCCGGCAATAATGTACTAATTTCTGTCCTCCGGCCAGAAAGTGTCAATTTTCTGGCCGCGGCCCCCCCATGATTCCCCCCCCCCTGCCCCCCCCCCCCCCCCGGTGTACCTGCAGCGCCTGCTCGTGCTGTCGGTGTGAGAGCGCGGCGCGGCGCCGGGCCTGCACGTCGGCCTCCGTGTCCGCCGCCGCCGCCTCCTGCGCCGCCGTCTGCGACCGCAGCTTCTCCACCTGCGCCGCGACAACAACGACAACGACACATCAACAACACGTCAACGACACCGTCAACAACAACAACAACAGGACCGGTGATCATTAGGTGTGTCATGATTTTTAAAAAGTATTGTTATTTGTTTAATCTTAGTGGTATATTTAAGTTACGAATGGCAACATTCGCGCTGATCTATGATTGGCTATTGTATATTTTGACCAATGGCGGACGAGCGAGCGTGGCCAATCAGCGGCGAGCAGCAATCAGAGCTGTCATGGTAGAAGCCGCGGGAACTAGGATGGTGATGGCGGTTTTTGGACAAAGATTGTAAAATAAATTCGTAATGTTTGGAGGTTGAAGGTTAACGGCCTGTCAACACTTATACGCTATTACAATTGATAACTAGAAGTTGTTAAGCAAAAGGAATTTACTAGTACAACATGTACTAGTAAATTCCAAGAAGTTGTGATTCTCAAGAACGGAATAAAGTAAATAAGTTGTATTTGGTGTTTAATTCATCACAGGTGTTTGTTAATCTTTGTTAAGCTCACCTGTGTTTTAAGGTCGTTTAATCTCTTTTGTGCTTCGCCTTTTTGGTTTTCTAACTGTTTTAACGTCGCCGTCAGTGTGTCCAATTCCGTCTGAAAAAAAAAGGGTTAACATAAGAAAACTTCACATACAAAAGAATATTCAAACTTAGCTACAACTAGAGGTATATCTTTTATAACTAATCGATTCAGTTGTTTCATTCGGCCATCTAGTTCAACTGATCAGTCCCACGATCCGTCCGGCTCCGCAGTCACTCCCGCGCCGTGCGTCCACTCGGCCTGATCAGTCCGCTCGTTACCTGCAGCGCGTCGGCCTCCCCCGCCTGGCCGGCGAGGTCCCGCGCGGCGGCGGCGCAGTCGGCCTCGAGCGCCAGTCTCTCCCGCGCCAGCGCGTCCACATCTCGCGCGATGGCTTCCAGCTCCGGCGTCGGCTGCGGGCCCAGGGACGGCGCCAGCGGGGCCTGGATCAGCGACTGAGCCTGCAACACGACACACACCGTGACAAACTGCATAGCAACACCCAGGACTTCATGCCGGCTGTACACACTCGCCGAGAACCTCTCGGCAAGAGTCTCGTCCGAGGGGCCCTCGCAGAGAGGGCACCATGTACACACTCGGGGCGTCATTTGGACTGCGGGTATCGGCCACGATGGACATAGAAACTGCTGCTGCCGTTTGTCTTTGTGCTGTTAGTTACTATAATTATGATTATGAATTACGAGTGTGTACATGTTTAGTCTCGTTTACCTCGCGAGAGCGGACGAGACCCTTTGACTCGGGCGCAAAAAACCGACAAGCAGCCGAGGCGTACCGAGGCGAGACCCGAGCGGGCAAGACAAGGAGAGAGCATCATGTACACACTCGCTCTCGGTCTGTCTCGGGGTGTCCCGCGCGTACCTCGAGCGGCTTGTGGTGCTGGGCGGGCTCGTCGGCGCCGGGCGGCGGCCGCAGCTCGGCGGAGAGCTCGGGCGGGGGCGGTATGCCGCGCACGGCGCGCCGCACCAGCCACATGGCCAGCGCGAACTGCCCGCGGCTCAGCTTGCCCACGGCCTTTGTGTCGCATAGCGCCCTGGGGACACATCACACGCGACACGGTCACTCGACAGTCGACACACGATAATATACCAAAAAGTACGAATAAAAATTGTGTTTAAAATCTGTTTAAAATTCGCATGCTGAAGTTGCTTAGGGTAGAATTACGTTTAAATTACCTACGTACGAAAAATTTGCTAATCATCTTAACCCAATTTTCCGAAGTTTAAAGTTTTAACGATACTGGTAATTTGGTGGAGAGGCTGGGATCCAGGAAGATGCTGGGATTAAGTGGAGTATGTGGGTGAGAAGATGGAGAAGAGGCTAGGATTAAATTAAATAAGGGGTGATTACGTAAGGGTTAAGTAGATTAAGGCGAAATGATGGCGGAGAGGCTGGAAATAAATACAGTAAGAGAGTGACTAGATGGTGGAGATGCTGGGATAAAGTGGAGTAATAGAGTGACAACATGGAGAAGAGGCCGGGATATGAGTGTTGCGGAGAGGGACTGATATTTAGAGGGAGGGAGTAAAGTCCATCGGCTGGATATAGCTAGACAGAAGTTCAAAAGAGGCATAAACCACGACTATATTATAAACTGACCATATATGCGCCAACGTGGCCTGCGGCAGGCCGCTCTCGAGGAAGGTGTTCTTGATCTCGAGCCCGCTGACGAGGCCGTCGCGGTCCGCGTCGGCGGCGTCGAACTGCGCGTCGAACTGCGCCTTCTCGGCCGCGGTCACCACCCACGCGGCCGCGGGGGCCGTCGACACCAGCGGGGTCTGGGTGGTGGGCTGCGATTATGACGTACTAATATTATACTTACATTCACATTCGTTCACATTTATTTATTGCTTTATGTTGTACATAGATCTTACATTAATTATAGTTTCAAACATAAACCCTTAACTACTTACTTACCTTAGTATTAGTACTGTTAGCTCAGTCATAGTCACAACTATATAGTACTCTTAGCTCAGTCATAGTCGCAACTAAATAGTATTCTAAACTCAGTGATGGTAACAACTAAATAGTACTCTTAGCTCAGTCATAGTCACAAAGTCAAAGTCAAAGTCAACATATTTAATACAGTAAAGTACAGGTCAACAATACGCTTACTTGCTAGTTAAGGTATACAATTCAAAAAGCTTCAGCTTCATTTAAAATTTTATTAGTAAAATTTCGTTATATAAAATTGAATAAAATTACAAAAATAATAATAATAATTATAATATTTAATATAATAAAACATTATCTTATTAACTAGGTAGGATTTATTTATTTAGATAAGTAATATACTTAATATACTTAGCTCAATCATAGTCACAACTAAATAGTACTCCTAGCTCAGTCATAGTCACAATTAAATAGTACTCTTAGCTCAGTCATAGTCACAACTAAATAGTACTCTTAGCTCAGTCATAGTCACAACTAAACCGTACACTTAGCTCAGTCATAGTCACAACTAAACAGTAATTTTTTGACTCTTATAACAAAAGGATGCCGACGATTATTCTAGACCTAAGTAAAATTACAGTAACATAATTATAGCAAGAAAATATTTATGTAGTTGTTACGAAGACATGAATTTCTTTCTCGCTTGAATAGTTAATCAATATAATATTATTAGTAGTGACCGAGGAGAAGTCGAGCAGCCCCTCGAGCAGGTCTGCGTTGGAGGGCGGCGCGCGCGGCTTGGGCGAGGGCGGGCGGCTGGGCGGGCGGCTGGGCGGGCGGCTGGGCGGGCGGGCGGGCGGCCGCGCGCGCAGCTCGGGCGGCAGCGTGGTGGGCACCGCGTGCTTCTCCAGCGCCTTGTACACCAGGTGCATCGCCTGGGGCGGAGAAGGGGGGAGGGAGAGGGGGGAGAGGGTTGAACTTTTATATAGCTCAGAACAATGTTCATTTTTATAATTGTTTAAGTAATGTAACAATCCATCTCTGATATCAGTATGAAAATCTACCGTCGCAGTGCTTGTTGCCGAGAACAACCAATACAGCTGGACCGATTTTCATATATTGCACCCCTAGATCTAAAGGGAAACAAACACTGTAATAAACTGAAATTTTGGAAAAACAACTTTAAAATTTAGATGAATAGCTTAATTGAATAGAATTTAGTTAAATAATGTAACCTAAATAAATAAAAGTAAAAAAAAAAAACATGTATCCCAAAGGAAGAGCGGTGTCACCCAACACAGGCTTTTTTGCTTACCGGGTGACCCCATCAACTTAGATTATAGAAAAAGTGTATTTTTTGCAATAAATTTGAATGAATGAATTTTTGAATTTTTTGAAAGGGAGCTAACTCAAAAAAAGTAAATTTTTCGGGAGAGGCGAAATTGTTGTAAGGAATCGGATCCTTTTTTTGCGTGTGTTTAATTTAAATCTTCAGATTTTTGAGTTAGCTCCCTTTAGATCTAGGTGTGCGATATGTATAAAAAACAGATGTTGATGTATTTATCGGGTAGGTTACCCGATATGCACACAAATCCCCAAAATGGTGGTCTACTCAAAAAGTTTTCTTTTTTTTTTTAACAAAATCTTGTTTATTAACTAATATCTATCAATCGCAATTCGTTCGATATTTTTGTTTCAATACCATTAGTTTTTCATTATAATTATATTTTAGGGGTCTAAAATTTTTCTACTGTTGTCTTGGTACAAAATATCATTAAAAACTTGTTTCTTAGCTTCAGTATCTGATACCAAGTAGATAAGCGGGTTTTCATAGTAAATACTAGTACTAGAAAATAAGTAAGGTCTGGCTAATCAACCCATTTAATTAACATATTCTATTATTATTAACTACGATCTATCAATCGATAATTCGATTGATATTTTTGGTTCAATACCATTAGTTTTTAATTATAATGATATTGAACTAAAAATATCAATCGAATTATCGATTGATAGATCGTAGTTAATATTGAGTAGTGAAGGCGACATCTTTCGATCGATGGTGGTTGCACTGTAAAGTCACCCAATCGTGTGTGCTAAATGTTGCAAAGCATTTCACACAGATGGCGCTGAAGCGAAAATTCGCATATAAACAATAAAAGTACAAAGACCGAATTGAAAGGAGTAGAGAAATTCGATGACCTGTCAGTGGTCTTTATGGTGTAAAGGTTCAGCACGCTGCCGCTAGTAAAGGCATAGGCGTGGGTTCGAATCCCACTGAGGGTCTAAAATTTTTCTACTCTTGTCTTTGTACAAAAATATCATTACCTATATTATATTATTCTTTCTTACTCTCTTTCTATCTCACTCACCACCACAAACTCGTGTCGGTCCAGCATGCCGTCCTTATCCTGGTCGGCGAGGTCCCAGATCTTGCCGAGCGTCTCCAGCGGTAGCTTGGACTCCATCAGGACCCCTTTCACCTGGACAAGCACGAGTGAGGACCTCATCAGAATAATGCTATGAATATTCATCACCTCTGAAGTCAGCGTTAGACTATCGTCAGCATCGGGCAGTCGTGCTACGAATATGGTAACTGTAAAGTTTTGGAAACGTCCAACGCCCGCATAAAATTACGCGAGTTAAATACGTTATAGTGGTTTAATTAAAATCCGAAGGCATTCAAAATTATTAACTTTACATTGTTAATAAACGTTTTCAGTAGTTAGGCATTTATTAGCATTTATTATTATTATTAACAAAACGAAAATTGATAAAAAAAAAAAACATTATCGTCAAATCGCTCTGAGTAATTAGAAACGAAACGAAAATCAAAAAGGTAAGACAGTTTTGCCAAAAAAAAACTAAAAATATAGAAACAATAATTCCGAAAAAAATACACAATATCGTCAAAGAACCTTCAATTGAAAACAAAAAATAAATAAACAAAAAAAGGACTGCGATGGAACCTTCAAATATGAACAGTCTCCCTCTCTCTATCTCTCTCTGAATAAAACAATGCTTTGTCCCAAGTCGTATAATAGTTCAACAAAACCAAAATGTATGAAAGTATATAACAATTCACACAGAAATCTTAATAGCGCGATGCAGCCGTAGGTACATCGCCATCTATGTATAATTTAGTAAACGAACACAAACCCAAATAAACTTTAATTACCTAGCAACCATGTCTTTTAAATCCCTACTAATATTATAAATGCGTTAGTAACTCTGTCTGTCTGTCTGTCTGTCTGTTGCTCTTTCACGCCTAAACGGCTGAACGGATTTTGATGAAATTTGGTATGGTAATAGATGATAACCTAGAAATGGACATAGGCTATAAATAATCACGCCATCGTTCTTAGGGGGTAGGCAGTAGGCAGATAACTAAATTGAAATAGTGATTTTTAGTCGTTTTGGTTGGGACTTTTGCTCTTTCACGTCTAAACGGCTTAACGGATTTTGATGAAACCGACTGCAAAAAAGGAGGAGTTCCACGTGGACGAAGTCGCGGGCAGGAGCTAGTATAACATAAATAACAGCCTTCACGGTGTTATACACTCTCTCTCCGTGCAGTCCCTACTCACCTTGTTCCCGGCGATGAGTCCGTTGCTCGGCTGCAGCGAGTCGAACAGCTGGTTGTACTTGTCCCGCTCGTGAGGCTGCACGCTCCAGTCCGAGTGCCCGGGAGGCGCCGGGTGCGCGGGGTGTCCCGGGTGTCCGGGGTGCGCCGGGTGCGCCGGGTGCGCCGGGTGCGCCGGGTGCGCCGGGTGCGCCGGGTGCGCCGGGTGCGCCGGGTGCCCGGGGGGCGCGGGGTGCGGCAGGGGGGAGGGCGCCGCGGGCCGCGCCGGCGGGGCCTGACTGATCTTGGGCAAGTCACCCTGTAGAGACAGATCAAAATCGAAATCAAAAATTAAGTTTAGGCTTTTAGAAGCTCTTCAAGTCAGAAGATACTGTTTCCGAAAACCTCAATTGAGAAGAAACGGCAAGAAACTCAATGAGGTATCACAACATATATCATTTTTATATATTTTTCTAGCTTCTTTCCGCGCAACCTTATGGGGTAAATTTTGAAAAATCCTCTCATAGCAACCACTATGCAAAATTACAGTTTTGTAGCGTTGATATGCCAATTATTAAGTAAGCCATCTCCTTTTATATATCGCAGACCGATATAAAGGAAGCAAACTCAGGAGAAGCGAAAAACTGAATAGCATGTCAATATGTACGCAGGAGTATTCTGTGTATAAGCTAGAAGAATTAGCTTTTAACTCTTGTTTTAGTGGTAAGTAGGTTTGGCTGTAAGAAACCCGATGGTCTTTAAACTGAAATCTTCAAACTTTTAGATCTAGATATGCGATAAACATATGGTCCGTGTTTAGCATTAGTGTTTCAACCCACACCAAGCTAGTTTTGAGATATCGGCGCTTAAAGTTTTTTGAGAACATTCTTCTTTTTCCGCTTATTTTAAGCAAAAAAAGTATTGATATGTGGTATCATTTTTTTTGTTGAAATGCATAGATTAAGGATATAAATGTATTTATTGGAATAAATTCAAAATTTAAAAGAAAAAGCAGAAAAATGGTTAATGCTTAATGGCTATAAGGTTTATTACATTTAGCATTTATGTGCTAACCCACATAACAGTATGAGAAATTCTCATTTGTTGTTTTAAAATGAATATGTTTTACACTAATTTTTGGAAAACGTAATAAAATAAACTACTAACGTATTAAAACTTTAATTTAAGTACACATTTATGGAGTTTTTATTGTTTTAACATGTTTCAAATAACATTATAAGTTCTGCTAAAAATCTGAAATAGGTACAACAAGTTAACACTTATATTATTTAAATTACTTAAAAATCTTAACCAAATTGATTTATTATTATTATTTTATCATATTGAATTAAACCAATAATATATACTTCCGTACCTAAAAGCTTAATAAACCACCTAAAAACCATTTTTCGAATAGTTGATAAATTGTGGAGACAAGTCGGTCTGCCATTCTATAATATTATTATGTGTAATATTCTAATTTTTGTCACACACGTTTTAATCTAATGATGGATATAAAAAATATCGGTTAAGTGCGAGTTAGACTCGCGCACCAAGGAGTTCCGTACTATAAATAACCTGTAGGTAGGTATATATTTTTTAATGATGTCATTAAAAATGTATGGTTTTCGTATTTTTTTCTTTATGTGTGCTATATGACGTTACCTCGTACTAAATTAATTCAAGATCCTGAGTTCACGAGAAAACTTTTGTCAATTCGCGGCATAAACGGCGGTTCTTTTGATTGCGTTGGCGATTTTTTTGTTTTTTTACAATTCCAGGGGACGGTAGTCCTGAGTATTTGATATTACTCTGAATTTTAGTTTGATACCTACCTCCACGCGTTACTGAGGTAAAGGATCACACAGACAACAAAGTAATCCTGTAAGGGTTCCATTTTTTTTTCCCTTTAAGATACGGAAACCTAAAATGTGTATTGATTTTATTTAATATGATAAAAATAATAATAATAAAAAAATAGGTTTGGTTAAGATTTTTAAGTAATTGAAATAATATTTAAGTGTTATTTTGTACATTTCTCATTTTTAGCAGAACATATAATGTTATTTGAAACATGTTATACAACAATAAAAACTTTAAATAAATGGGTACCTACTTACATTAAACTTTTAATTCGTTAGTTGTTTATTTTGTTACATTTTCTAAAAATGTTTGCATAGATAATATGTATATTCATTTTAAAACAACAAATTAGAATTTTGCATTAATGTGCTAGGTATGTGGCTTAACACATTAATGCAAAAATACAAATCTGACATAGGAAATAATCAATAATGTGTTATATGTGGCTTAACACATTAATGCAAAAATACAAATCTGACATAGGAATTAAGCAATAACCGATTTTGTGCTCTAGAATATTCTACGATTTTTAAAAAAAAAATGGATTTCACTGCTGTATTCCTCATGATCTATTTAATAAAACTGCATTCATAACTCAAAACCCGATTTTTTGTGGGTTGACACACTAATGTTAAACACGGTCCATATATAGTATTAATCTCATGACAAATTCAGATTTCCTCCATTTAGATAAAATTACATAACAACAGTGGGAACTTCTTTTATATACATAATATAGATATAGTATACTAACGACTTTTGGCGGCGGCAATTCGGCGTGTATGTTGGCCATACTGATGTCGCGACCGGCTTGCGCAAGCGCAACCAACTTCAGCGCAACGAACAAACCCGCCTGCAACAAACAATATAACATTATAGATCACTACATAGTATAAAACAAAGTCGCTTTCCGCTGTATCCCTATGTATGCTTAGATCTTTAAGTATAGTAGTAGTAAAGTAAGTATTATACATACTGTCGTGTCTATGATTACTGATAGAAAAGAAATAATTCTGTCTGTCATTCAATTGTCAAGGATTAAAATGTAATGATTTCATTGAATGGTTTTATTACGTAAATATAAAAGTGGCGACGATGGACCAGAATAAACTTAAAAGAACTCGCGCCGTACTACGCGGCCAGTTAACAAAACTCGAAAACCAATTACTGCAACAACGCACAGAAAATATTTCCGATACGGAAGTGACGGCTAGACTAACAAGCCTTGAAAATTACGAACGAAAATTCGACAACATACAGAGTGACATCGAAGCAGGGATGGAAAATGACGAACTACAATCAGAAATTGAAGAAAGATACATTACAGAAGAACACATCCTTCAACTCAAATTAAAACTACATGCGGCACGGCCGACGCCACCCACACCAGCACATACAGCATCAACGTTCATGACAGCCGCGACGACGTCGTTCGCCGGCTATCCGGAGGGCAACATCCGACCCGACAGCATTACACCAGCGATTCCTAAGATCCAATTTCAAACTATGCAAGATAAGGAAAGTTTTAAAAATTTTGTTAAAAGACTGGAAACGTACTTATCCTTTAATAACTTCAATGATGACAAAGCGAAAATATACGCGCTATTAAGTTCAATTTCTCCGGAATTACATGAAAGAGCATATGAATTGTGCTCACCGGAGGAACCACGTAACCTCGAGTACAGCAAACTTATTGAGATATTAGACGAATTCTTAGACCCTAAACCGAGCGTCTGGGCATGTCAGCATAAATTTATATCACGTATGCAAGCAGAGAATGAATCAGCCGTTGAATACACTTCTCAACTTAGACGATTGGCTCAGGACTGTCAGTTCACGTGCACACACTGTAAGAAATCGATCTCGGAAAACTTCCTTTGCCTACAATTTATTCGTGGATTACAAGACAATGATATTAGAACCAAAATACTACAAGGAACTGATTTAAAGAATCTGACAGATTTAACACGCACAGCTACGGGAATAGAGATGTCAAAAACAGATAGCGCTTACATTTCGCAAGCACACAGTTCGAAACACGAACCACCAATGTTACAGTTAAAGAAGAAACCCAGCTTCAAACAAAATATTACAACAATCAGAGACTTACGGGGGAAATGCTTCCGGTGTGGAGGGCATGATCATCGATCACCAGAATGCAAATATATGAATGAAACTTGCCGGAAATGTAACAAGAAGGGGCATTTGGCTCAGGTTTGTCTACAACGGCTCAGAATGAACAATCAGATCATATCCAGGCACGGGGAGGTGCATGACGATTTGGATGCCAATGTAGAAATAGTAAGCGACTCGGAAACAATCGACGACAACACGCCATGGGACACCAACATTATTAGATCACACAACACTGATAAATTTATGATTAAGGTGTTTATAAATAACAAAGCAATGGACATGGAACTTGACACGGGAGCCGCATTGTCGTCGATCTCATACAAGGATTTCAAAACATTAAATACCGGGCGCAAGCTGTATAAAACAGGCATCGTTATGAGAACATATACAGGAGAGATAATTAAACCAGTTGGGGTAACGTATGTCACGTGTAAATATAAAAACCAGACATTTGACGAAAAACTATATATCATTCGACAGGATGTGGATGCAATATTTGGCCGATCCTGGATTCGGCGAATAAATTTAGACTTAGCGAATATTAATGTAATGAAAGAGGAGGAACATCCGAAGCTCACGGAATTGCTGGCAGAATTCAACGACGTCTTCGACGGAACCCTGGGATGCATACCTAACTACAAGGGTCATATTTCTCTTTACGAAGGTACAACACCAATTTTCATCAAACCGAGACGTATTCCATATGCGCTTAAAGAGAAAGTTGACAAAGAAATAGAGAGATTATGCGCAACCGGGGTACTGACAAAAATTGACAACTCAGAATGGGGGACTCCAGTAGTGCCGATAGTCAAGCCTAACGGCAGTATTCGTCTATGCGCTGATTATAAGGTGACGCTAAACAAGGCTATAAAAGATGAACAGTATCCGATTCCAATTATAGAGGATATACTCGTGGAGATGAACGGCGGAGAGATATTTTGTACATTAGACATTAGTCAAGCATATCTACATATGGTGATGGATGAAGAAAGCGCCATGATGCAAACACTGAGTACACATAAGGGAACCTTCAAAGTTAACCGTCTATCGTTCGGAGTTAAAGTCGCACCAAACTTATGGCAGAAGTTTATGGATCAATTACTACGAGATCTTACCGGCGTCAAATGTTTCTTTGATGACATTATCATACAGGGATCATCGGAGGAGCAACTTCTGACAAGACTCCGCCAAGTTCTTCAAAAACTTAAAACAAATAACTTAAAGCTGAACAAGGAAAAATGCCATTTTATGAAAAAGAACATTAACTATCTCGGTCACACCATCGATAAAAACGGTCTACACAAGAACAGGGGTAAGGTGAAGGCGATACTAGACACGAAACGACCTACTAATTGTGGTGAATTACGAACATTTTTGGGTATGGCGAACTATTACAACAAATTTATACCAAATCTGGCTAGCATTTCAAGTCCACTAAACAATCTACTGAAGAAGGAAACGGAATACGAATGGACAAAAGAGAGAGACGAAAGTTTTAATAGAATCAAGAAAGAAATTCTCAGCGAAAGAGTTTTAATGCATTTTGACACACAAAAACCACTAGTACTCGCTACTGACGCTTCACCAGACGGCCTGGGGGCCGTGTTATCGCACAGGCTGCCCGACGGTTCAGATCGACCTATTGCCTTTGCATCACGCTCACTTACCAGTAGCGAAAAGAAGTACAGCCAAATCGATAAAGAGGCCACGGCTATATTCTGGGGATTAAAGAAATTTTTCCACTACTGCTACGGAAGAAAATTCATTCTCATAACGGATCACAAGCCGCTCACAACAATCTTTCACCCACACAGAACCTTACCAGCGATGAGTACGATGCGACTATTCCATTATGCTCATTTTCTTTCCGGTTTTGACTACACGATAGAGTACAGAACGTCAACTGATAATAGCAATGCCGATTATCTATCACGATTCCCAGTGGATAGAGTATCGCTAAACAGTATCGATATAAGTTGCGCTTTCCAACGAAATCAAATGAACACAATTACAATAGATCTGAAAAGTATTGCAAATGAAACTGAAAGGGACAATGAATTCAATGCACTGACACAAGCGTTAAGGGCGGGGACAAGTGTGAAGAGACACGGATATAACGATAATGAACTAACCCTGCAGGACGGGTGCATCTTAAAGGGGTCGAGAGTTATGATACCTGAAAACATGAGACGCGCCGTATTGGATGAATTACATAAAGGGCATCTCGGTATAGTCAAGATGAAATTACTGGCACGGAGCTACATCTACTGGAAGAATGTAGATAAAGACATAGAGGAGGTAGTAAAGAAGTGCCGAGAGTGCAGACTAAATCAAAATCAACCGGCCCCTAGCCCATTACATAACTGGGAGGAGCCAACGGGTCCGTGGCAACGAATACATATAGATTTCGCGGGCCCAATACACGGGCATTCTCTGTTCATAATTGTCGACGCTTACACTAAATGGATAGAAGTGGCACCGACAAAAATCACAAATAGCGGGTGGTGCATAAAAAAATTAAAGGAATTATTTGCAACATTCGGGATTCCGTTCACCTTGGTTTCAGATAATGGACGACAGTTTGTATCAAACGAATTCGAGACGTTCCTCAAGGCTAACGGAATAACACATAAAACCTCGGCACCCTACCATCCAGCTACGAACGGTCAAGCGGAACGGTACGTACAGACCGTCAAGAAGGCGCTACGTAGCGTGAGCACGCAGGCAGGAAGCCTGCAGGACAAGTTGCTGGATATTGTGGGGCACCTACGAAGAACGCCGCACGCCTCCACTGGAACTAGTCCCTACCAGCTTATGTTCGGCCGGGACGTTCGGACGGCACTACACGTAGCGTTTCGAGGACGCGCGACGGAGGGGAGGACGCTCCGTAGACATTCCGGCGTTACGCCTGCGAGATCCTTCAACGTGGGAGAACGAGTCCAAATTCGCAGCTATCACAGTACAGATAACAGATGGGAATTTGGAATCGTAAGGCAGGTTCTAGGTCGCCTGCACTACCTAGTGGAGACGGAGCGTGGCGAGAGGTGCAAGCGGCACGTAGACCAAATGCTGCGGTCAGCAGTAGCTACGCCTGCGTTAGATTCGTGAGGGAGGACTGTCGTGTCTATGATTACTGATAGAAAAGAAATAATTCTGTCTGTCATTCAATTGTCAAGGATTAAAATGTAATGATTTCATTGAATGGTTTTATTACGTAAATATAAAACATACTTATAACTTTTTTTTTTTTAATATAATACAAGGAAGTATGAAAATTTATAAATTAGGCCTACCGGATACCAACAAAATTAATTTAACGAGAAACGTAAGAAACTAAACCCATTCTAAAATACATATTAAACATAAACAATTATAACGGAAATAACTTGCGTATTATATTTTATTAAAATTTCGAAAACTTTACAGTTTCCATATTCGTAGACGCCTGAGCTGACTTAAGTCTAACACTAATGTAGGTATGACAGCTACATCGCCGATAGATAAATTGTTAAATAACTATTTGTAGGTTAAAAAAATACTTGATATCTAATTGCTTATTAGAAACTTATCTTGACGTGATAAAAAAGTGCCAAAGTATAAGTACTTACAGAATCCAAATAGATTTAAATTGACAATGTGACAACTCAAACACACACAAACACAAATTCAAAAGGGGGCGTGTACCAAACCAATCCGAACCCCCATAAAACCATACATAGTCCAAAAACACACCAAAAATTACACTTTTAAAAATAAGACTATTAAATGAACAACATTGAAAAAAAAATAAGTGTATTCAACAGGAATGACAAAACAAATAGTTTAAACGTGAGTACGTCGACGCTACTGATATCTTATCACCGGTACTAATTAAGAGGGCACTGTCATTTCAATTTAAATAACACGACGACTGAAATTTATTAAAAAAAAAGTGTCAAGTGCAAATTTTACTCGCGTACTGTTGGTTCCGTAGTCCGTACGTACCTACTCACGCATTAGCGTTTTTGAACATAATTTACACTTTGAAATGAAACAACTATAAACTGATTTAATTCGCGTATTTTTCGAGCAGAGTGTGGTTATAGACGGCAAAACGGTTGGTTTTTTTTTCCAAATTCCAATAGTTTTTAAGGTCAGGGTTCTTTGAAATCAGCCTGTGTAATAGGCTTATAAGGTGCCGTCTTAAGTAATATCCTTTATTAGAAACTAGCTTTTACCCGCGACTTCGTCCGCGTGGAACTCCTCCTTTTTTGCAGTCGGTTAAAAAGTAGCCTATGTCCTTTCTCAGGCTACAGACTTTCTTTGTACCAAATTTTATTTAAATCGGTCCAGTAATAAATTTTAGCGTGAAAGCGTAACAGAAAGACAGACAGACAGTTACTTTCGCATTTATAATATAAGTAGGGAAGTAGGGATTTTGGTGCGAGTAAAAGACCCGGGAAGTCGACACGTTGTGATGAAATACTCGAGTAGAGTAGAGTGTGGCTAAAGACGGCAAAATCGGCAAAAAAGCGAAGACCATAATGTGGCTGAAGCAATAGGATGTCTCGGCAAATTTCGGTTAATTTGTTTTTCTTTCAAATTCTAGAACTAATCGTTTTTTAAGTAAGTTTCTGTGTAATAGGTTATAACGTAGTAGTTCAAAGCAAAAACAAGCTAGTGCCCACTTAAGTAGCATCCTTTTTTTTTCGACATAAATATACCTACTTATAATAAAAATTATTAAATATCTTTGGACAATTTTCACTGTTCGATCTAGTCCTAAACTAAGTAAAGCTAACAGGTACTAGACAACCAATGGACAAACATAAATAAATACAAATAAGACATCCAAGACTCAGGTACAGATGCTAGTGTTCGTCGCACAGACATCTGCCCCTAGCAGTATTCGAACCGGCAACCTCCAGTTTCGTAGTCAGGGGCTCTAACTACTAGACTAATAGGCCATCTTAAATTGTGTTAATATTAGTTCTGATAAGTTTTGAGGCATTCCTTAATATATATATTGTACAGTTCCCATATATATCCTAACTAATATTATAAATGCGAAAGTAACTCTGTCTATCTGTCTGTCTGTCTGATACGTTTTCACGCTAAAACTACTGGACCGATTTAAATTAAATGTGGTACAGAGAATGTCTGGAGCCTGAGAAAGGACATAGGCTACTTTTTAACCGACTGCAAAAAAGGAGGAGCTCCACGCGGACGAAGTCGCGGCCAGAAGCTAGTATATATATAACCTCGCACGCACCTTGCACGAGCACAAAGTTACTCATTACATAGTGTTATCAATTCATATCTTTTATCTCAACAAAAACATTTACGTGAAAAAGTGGTCAAGTTCGATTCAAAAGACGTTTGTTGCGTATCTTAAAAATTCCAATCAGATTTTCTCTTAAGGTGTGCCAAGTTTTATATGTGAAGATTTTGCAGATTTCATTATTAACTGGGCATGTATTAATTTTAGGTGGTTTTCTTATCAACTTTTGATACCAAATCAAAATATACA
This sequence comes from Polylopha cassiicola, assembly GCA_038024825.1. Taxonomy (NCBI): domain Eukaryota; kingdom Metazoa; phylum Arthropoda; class Insecta; order Lepidoptera; family Tortricidae; genus Polylopha; species Polylopha cassiicola. The sequence goes on along the minus strand of CP149060.1, from coordinate 10,126,382 downwards.
TTTATTGGCAGACTAACAGAGGGACGGAAGAACTTCCCTAATAAGTACCTACATCACTGTATGATACACATTTTCAATCATCTTCCTTTTAACATATCATTATGCTTTAGGAATAATAAAATAGAGGAAATCAGTTAAAAGGAAAACCAAAAATAGGACTTACAAATAAGGTATTTTAATTATAAATGAACTCCTTCATTTGTAACATTGTGATTTTCTAATGAATATTACTGAGGTAGATAAAGTAATCCATACTAATATTATAAATGCGAAATTAACTCTGTCTGTCTGTCTGTTACGCTTTCACGCTAAAACTACTGGACCGATTTAAATGAAATTTGGTAAGAAGAAAGTCTGGAGCCTGAGAAAGGACATAGGCTACTTTTTAACCGACTGCAAAAAAGGAGGAGTTCCACGCGGACGAAGTCGCGGGCAGAAGCTAGTAAGAAATATATGTACTACCAAACCTAGTTTAAAAGCTAGTTAATGAGATTTTGTACACAGTTTCTCAAAAAATTATATTTTATTGCCGATAACATATAATTAAGATAACATAGAATTTTCTTTATGTTCTCAAGTTAGGTTTGCCTGTTTAAATTATTAAAAGACCGAAGTAATTTATATAAAAATACTGACCCCAAATAATTAATACATGATCAGATATAAGGTAGGAGACAGACCTTGTCAAGGTACCCCTTGCCGTTGGGGTCGGAGAGGTCCCATATCTTGCTGAGCACCACATCGCTGAGGCGGGACTTCTTGAGGAAGCGAGCCGCGTCTGGAGCTTGCACCGCGCCCGTAGCCTGAGGGTCCACCTGCAATCAACGATAGAGTAGTATCAAGGTGCAGAGGCTGACATATAATATGAGTAGATTTGCAATCGGAAAATAAGGAATACAACATATTTATGGTAGAATTTAAGCTAATGTGGATGATTCTAGTTTCCAGCCTCTATCAGTGCCTAGTTCTTAAATATTGTAGACGAAAAGCAATTCTAAAAAAATATATGTCTGGAATTACTAATAATACTCTTATAAAGGTATTGTGGTAAACTCCTTCCTTAAGTACATTATAAGGTGAAGAATCCATCACTATATTATTATACTAAAATCAGGCGCTTTTAAAGAACAAAAATATAGCTAGATAAAATGATCCATAATTTTGTTCTATTTTCTTAACCAGTCTTACTGTTCTGTTCATCTGAACAATTATTATTCTAATTTCTGATGCCTTCGCGGTTATTACACATTGGAATGAAACAACAAGTTTCCATAGTCATAGCAGGACTATGGATACTGTAAAGAATCCGAAATGTCAGCAAATAAAATAAAATAAAAATATGTGAGTTAAATCCGTTAATAGTTGTTTCATTCCAATTATTATTCTTACAAGAAAAATACTAGCATTCTCTAAAAAAGTTTATGATTTATTATATGGCTTAGGAAGTATTTTTCTATTTCCAGTTTTTGTACAAAATGTTCAAAACATTTTTATGATAAAGATTTGGCCATATTAGCATATGCAATAATTAGATCTTAAAATATACTGAATAGCTTATACATAGAATAAAATATTCTTTATTACAAGTTCAAGATTTAATTGACCCTTAACATATAAATAATTGACATTCTATCTTCCACTTGACCTTTTAAACTTTAAAGGACCATTTACATAACCTTAGCTCACACCAACAAACATTAAAATATAAACTTTATATGAAGGCCAGATACAAGAAAGCAAGTCAAACTACATCTGAACTGTTTCTTATCAGAGTAAATTCTGATAATCTTGAAGACTTGACAGTTCTCTATTTAAATACAAGGTCAGACATTATTGACAAAATTTTACGCCCAAGTTATATTACACATAATACTGGCGTAATCCCATAATCAATACACGCCGGCCATACCAATAAACGAAGATAGTATAAGAAACATCAAGTTTTACTTCATCACATATGAAATATTCCTTACCTGGTGATAGTACGCTTCGTATATAGCGCTGTGGGTCCCTGCCACCTGCAACGGTTCAAGCCACATTTTGAAAAGGTAAAACTCTCGACAGAATTAGCTTTACAAAATGTTTTTTCATTCACAGTATGGGTGTGACATTTAGATCGTTCATGACTTTCAATGTTCGCAGAAACTGCTGTTATTCCGAAACCGACGAATGTTTAAGGTTGATAGCAACTATATACACCACATCGAAACACTACACTGTATATTCAACGTTACTGTTTTACACGATCTACTCAAATTATTCAATTTATATATTTTTTGAAGTATCGTAAACCAACTACAGTACACGGAACTTTGTCACTGATTCTTTCAATATCGAATAGGTCTTTGGGTACAATTAACTGGCCCAAATGTTAGATCACTTTGTCAGCTTTGTGCTTAACTTTAAATCCTTTTAATTTGCACAACACAGATTATTTAATTCCAATTAGTTCTACCTGAGTAGGAGAAGGCAAGGCAGCCATTTTTTACATCTCCTCGTCGACCAATCAATAGAGTGCATAGACAAGAGATTTTGACGTTTGATTGTTGCCAGCTTTAATAAACACACGTCCTAAGGATGAAATCGAAAACACAATTATTTGGTAACTTTTGTAAACTGTCAAGTACAGTCGCAATGTAAAACGATATTATAATCGAAAAAAGTTTTAAAAATGTATGTGATGTTAAACCATATGTTCCATACATTAATTCATACGGTATAACGTGAATTAATTACATAACGTAACATGCATTTTTCGTTCATTCGTTTTTATCGTTCTAGTGTACGTGAATATTCCCTTTTTAAAACTTTGTCCAGGTAAGTCATAATGAAAAATAATAATAATGAAAAGCTTTTTATTGTATCCAAAAAAATATTTAGGTAGTTAAACCATATCTATCAAATTACGAAATCGCTCTAGTCCACTTGAGTTTATTTCGTAGCAGGGTAATTCCTGAAGTTTACTCATCCAATTCTTAATCTTGACATGGCGGTCGAGAAGTGGTACTAACAATTGGAGTGAGCTCACAGTACATACGCAGCAAAGATCGCTGAGAGAAACCTGGAGCAGAAAGAATAAACGTATATAATATAACATAATGATAAATAGATTATTATATTATTATTTTGTAAGTTTTGTAAAATAGAGTGCCTTTTGTAGTAATGTAGGACCTATTGTAACAAATATATTTTAATATTACATCATTGTGTTACAGTATATTTATAATTTGTATTTCATTGTAGGTACCTTATCGCTTGAAAGCCAAGAGTCATTGCTCAATTGATGCTCCAAGTAATCCAACGCCGAATACCATTTGTGGATCTTCATCTCGTCAACTGTCTTCTTTCCACGAAAATATTCAGTCTGTGAATAATATGAAAATAAGTTTTAGTTTAATAAAAAAAAGGGAAAGTGTAAGTCAGACTCGCACACGAAGGGTTTCGTATCACTATCTACGAAAATAAAAAAAAAGTGTCTTTTACGACGTACCTACATGGTTGTATAATGGACTATTTTTGCCGCACAACATATTATCGAGCAAAAAAATAACTTTTGCTTCATGGGAGCCCCCTTAGATATTTATTTTATTCTATTTTCTAGTATTTATCGTTATGTTGCCGCAATAGCTACAAAAATACATTATCTGTGAACCTTTCAATTGGCTAACTATCATGATTTTTGAGATACAGCGAGGGGACAGACGGGCGTTTAGGGTTCCGCTTTAGCCTTTGGGTAGTGAACCCTAAAAACTAAACAGATATTTAATCTTTGGTCAATTCACACCAATTGATCTAGTCCCAAACTAAGCAATGCTTGTACTATGGGTACTAGACAACGGATAAACATACATAAATACATATAAGACATCCAAGACTCAGGTACCGATGCCAGTGCTCATCACATTGACATCTGCCCCTAGCAGGATTCGAACCCGCAACCTCCGGTTTCGTAGTCAGGATAATATTATACTCACGAATACAGAACTATCAATGGGAAACAAAGTGCCAGAGTCAAAGTGAAGCATCTGGTTTATCTTAGCCCTTGTTAAAGGATCTTTAGGATATAAAACCGGATCGTTGCTATTTTCACACAAGTACAGTGCAATCGCATGACTGTCGCATATGATAGTTTGCCCGACTTGCAGTGCGGGGACTTTTTGTAGAGGATTAATCTGAAAAAAATATCAAGGCGTGTTATAAGGCAGTTCTATATTATGACATCTATATATAAACAAATAGCTGTGCACGCGACTTCGTCCCCGTGGAATAGTAATTTTTCATAAGGCTTCATATTTTCCCCGTTTTTTACACATTTTCCACTGTTTCTTCGCTCCTATTGGTCGCAGCGTGTGCATGTTATATAGCCTAAAGCCTTCCTCGATAAATGGTCTATCCAACAAAACAAGAATTTTTGAATTCGAACCAGTAGTTCCTGATTATAATTTCTGATGCCTTCATGGTTATTATACAATGGAATAAATAAATCATAACTGATTTAACTCGCGAAGTTTATTTTATTTGATGACGTATCGAAAATCGTATAAATGTCGCTAAGTTTTCACTTAGTCAAATTTGAATGTCATACATTTGTAAGTTTGTCACATGCAAAAAGGTTTTTTTTGTTAATGCCATTTAATGCTTACCTTTTTATAGAAGGGCAACTTATTTTCAGACTTAAACAAATCTATGTTGTAAAAGTTCAGTTTAACATTTAGCATTGATGCCGTCATCATTACAAATCTCACCGGTGGAGACACAGTGTCTCCATATAAAATTAGGTTTTCTCCAGTACTGCATTGTCTATAAAAAAATGATACGATTACATTTAGCTTAGAAATAGTAGTTTGATGGTTTTAATAATGAAAATCTTAATGAGGCACGAAGGGTTCCGTACCATTATTTAAAAAAAAACTATTACTATTCATGAGATACAGCTTGCTGACAGACGGTCCACTGTCCGTCTCAGTGATAGGATCCCGTTTTACCCTTTGGGTACAGAACCCTAAAATGGATTAAAGAATTTACCAAAAGGAAAACAATAACATTACTATTAGTTAGGACCGTCCAGTCCGCTTATCAAAATCAAAAAAATTAAGCGAGTTTATCTTAAAGCTTACCGTGTGACACATTTCACAAAGCAATTTAAATTATTTTTATAGAAAACTTTGAACATTACTGTAGTTTATTTAAAGTGTAAAACAACTTCCAACCACCTTCACACGGGTACAAAGGTAGAATGAATACAAAAACAAAACATAGGTATAAAACGAGATCATTCAGTACCTGGAATCATGTTTATTATGTGCATATCATTTTAACCTCTTACTTATAGTACAATAACTTTGTTTTGCACTACCTATTCTCAAATGTACTTTTAACTGATAAGTATTTTACAGTTCCATTAAGAAAAGATAAATAATCTTTAGTTTTACGAACTGCTACAAGTAGGTACTATTTTTTTAATGGTTTTATAACTAAATCTCATTGTCCACATTATTACTTACATTGGCTGTGATTGATCCATACTGAATTTTGAAAATATATAACTGTACTTTTTAGTATAATAGCATCTACGATCTACTGGCAGTAATAACTACAAAGCTGTCAAAAACGTCAAAGAATAACAAAAAATACCCTCAACTGAATAAACTCTGTTTAAAGACTTGCTTTAAAATTTTCAATAATGTTATTCCGAGAGCGCGTCCTTCGTCTGCCTGTATAATTTATTATTTACCGTCCGATGTTAACGCACAAAAAACTTTTTTAATATAATTCTCACATTATTTTTTGTACATCTTTCATACTTATAGTAAATTAAGTACATTAATTTCATACTTATTTTAAAACGATTCTTATTTATAAATAAAGGTAGGTAAGTATGCAAAGTATTTTTGTAGGTAACTGCTTAAAATTCAATGTCGGCATTACAAACAGAACTCAAAAGTATGTTATTAGTTATCTTATCTTATCTTATTGTTGGGGTCCTTTCGGGTGCACTTCGACCCATTAGGATCTTTTGTGCCTAACCCTCCTTAAACTTACTCCAGGTAAGCTAAAGGAGGGGTAGGTATGTTATTAGTTAATTTTTTAAATTAATTATTTATTTGCAACCTCTTGCCATCGATTACATAATATTGTTATTTTTGAAGAGATTACTAAGCGCTGATATTAATAACCTATATTTGATATGTAATCGTATTATATGTACCTACTATTTAGTTTTAAACAATAGACATATCGCACACCTAGATCTAAAGGGATCTAACTCAAAAACGGGAAGATTTGAGTTATGCACACCATCGGATTCCAGCAAAACCCACCTACACTAGAAAACTCATGCGTGCATATGGACATATTAATCAGTTTCTCGCCTCTCCTGAAATAGTACCTTTTTTGAGTTAGCTCTCTTTAGATCTAGGTGTGCGATATACTATTTTGGTTGCGTCTGTACAAAAAATAGGCATTTATTTTTTTGTTTTGAATTTTAAACTTGTTCAAGCCGTCTCATTCGACTTCTGTTAACCGAAAAGAAGATTGAAATAAAATTGAAATGTCATAAAGTAACTGTCATTTTCATAATTTATAAAAAAATGTCGTAAAAATTATAAAATCCCAAAAAAATTTTTGGTTTATTCTATATGCATTTTACTCTTTAAACAAAATAAAATGGGAGTAGGCGGAAGTAAGGCGGCAGTGTCTACTACATTAAAGTTAGTGTAAACATAGCCTCAAATTATAACATGCAAGCTTAGATACCTATATTTACACATTTTTTGTTTTTTGTCTTTGCAATCAGGCATTGTACGCTATGGAAAGCCGATCGCAGTCCCGCTTGCAGATCCGTGATGATGGCATTGGATGCAATGAATTTAAACATAAACGAAGTCGACTTAAATATGGATAAAGGAGAACACAGGAGCCAAGAAATAATTGCTGTGAGAAAATAAATTTTATTATAATCGGAATCGATCGATTTAGTTAGAATTAGTACATCACTAGTTGGAGCCAAAATTTAGATTAAAATCATCGATTGTCCTGACTTGCTATTTAAAATCGAGTTTGCGGTTAAGTTAGTTTATAATGTAGGTTTTAATAAGAATCAAAATGCACGCAAAAAATACTTTAACAACTTACATAAAAAGCTTGAAGCGCCTAAAAAATAAAATGGGCAAGTTAAGCTAATTGTATTGTTTGCTTTTAGATGAATCCTCTTCAGACTTTGCCGATTCTACAGGATCGAGAATTGATAATACGTGATAGGTATAAATATTATTATTATATTATGTTAGAGCATACGTGCTTAGATATATTTAACTGACTATATTTCTTGACTAATCTTGACGAACAGAACTTAGACTGGAAGCTTTGAAATGGTTCTTCATAGTGTCCGACGAAACGAGTTATTTATCGAAAACGAAACCGTAGATTCGGTACTAATTATAGTTTCGGGCCGAAACCAAAACCAAACATTTTATAAACGTGAAAACCTTGGATTAAGTATTCGTTGGCTGTTCTTTCTAGATCATCATCATCACATCAACCAAAGACGTCCACTGCCGGACATGGACGTAGTAGTGGGTTCTTTCCAGATAATATAACTTAAATTCAACATAGTCATAGTGACATAGGGTCTAAATTAATCGACTCAGGTACCCTAAACAATTCTTCACTGCATAGTATAAAACAAAGTAGCTTTTTCTGTCTCATATCACTATGTACACTTAAATCTTTAAAACTACGCACCGGATTTTGATGTGGTTATTTTAATAGATAGAGCGATTCAAGAGAAAGGTTTCTAGCTCCCGTGTGAAGACGGGGCGGGTTGCTAATATAATTATATAAATAACTAGCTTCTGCCCGCGACTTCGTCCGCGTGGAACTCCTTTTTTACAGTCGATTAAAAAGTAGCCTATGTCCTTTCTCAGGCTCCAGACTTTCTCTGTATCAAATTTCATTTAAATCGGTCCAGTAGTTATAGCGTGAAAGCGTAACAAACAGACAGACAGACAGAGTTACTTTCGCATTTATAATATTAGTAGGGAAGTAGGGATTGTAATTTTAAACGTATTATTTGCCAACAGCCACGCGATAACATCGTATATGGCAGCGCGGTACTGCAACAGCGACCGGCTCCTGCCGCAGGACCCCGGCGGGCGTGCGCTGGTAGACCAACTGATGTACTACAACAGTAGCGTCCTCTATCCAAGGTTTCGGGCGGTGACGGTAGTTATCGACCCTATTTATATATTCATATTCATTTATTAATAACTAGCTTCTGCCCGCGACTTCGTCCGCGTGGAAGTCCTCCTTTTTTGCAGTCGGTTAAAAAGTAGCCTATGTTCTTTCTCAGGCTCTAGACTATCTGTGTACCAAATTTTATTTAAATCGGTCCAGTAGTTTTAGCGTGAAAGCGTAACAGACAGACAGACAGACAGAGTTACTTTCGCATTTATAATATTAGTAGGGAAGTAGGGATATTCATTTATTAATAATATTGCAGATATATAAGCAGTCATTCTTCTTCATTAATTATAATTGTATTATTAAGCAACATCATAAAAAAAACATCGTAACTTATCGAGCACTCTTAAAAAGTCATGCCTTCAGTAACTTCTTAAAGGGTTTTAGCGAGGCAGTGGTAGTAACCACACTAACTGGCCGACTGAGCAGTCGTGCTATGGGAACAGTAAAGTTTTCGAAACGCCAGTAAAATAAAATATATAAGTGTAATCCGTTTATAGTTGTTTCATTCCAATGTGTAATAACCGCGTATGCATCAGAAATTTACCATCGGAATGTCATGATTTACTTTCAGGACCCAATCTTCTATGAGAACGTGCGTTTCATAATGCCCCAGCACATACAAGAGGTAAACTGCGCCTACACGGACCTTGAAATAATGCTGTACGGGCACACGTACCTCGACGGAAGTATGCTGACACTAGGAGATATCGTCGTGGCCGCAACCATAAGCTCACTTGATGTGCTTGTGCCGATTGATAAACTTAAGTAAGAGTCAACATAAAAATACGCGAGTTAAATCCGTTAATAGTTGTTTCATTCCAATGTGTAATAACCGCGAAGGCATCAGAAATTATTAAGTAAGAGTGTCTAAAACTAGTTTTTGACTTCATAAGGTAATTTTTTATAGATTTGTACGATTAGTTTACATCGTATTTAGTTAATTTTGGAATGAGTTAAAATGTTGTAACTCAAGATCGTTCATTTAATACGTGGTACTATATTTTACTTGAAATAATAAACTTTGAACATATATAATTCACTAGCTTCTGCCCGCGACTTCGTCCGCGTGGAACTCCTCCTTTTTTGCAGTCGGTTAAAAAGTAGCCTATGTCCTTTCTCAGGCTCCAGACTATCTTTGTACCAAATTTCATTTAAATCGGTTCAGTAGTTTTAGCGTGAAATCGTAACAGACAGACAGAGTTACTTTCGCATTTATATATTAAGTAGGGATATACATTCTTCTCTTTTTACTGGCCAACTTGATCAATTCAAATTTAACAGCTCAATTTATGAATATCAAAGTATATTTCATTTGTGCAGGTATCCAAAATTATCGAGTTGGCTGTACCGAATGTCTAAAGAGCCATTCTACCTCACCGCGAACAGAAAAGGGCTCAAGGAGTTCTGCAGAAGATTAGGCGAGTTGACAGATACGAAAACGATTTAATTTTAACCTCCAGAGACGTCAATGTTGTTGTTTGTCTGCATCAGATTGCGGCTGCTGTTTAGCTGATGAAAAAGAGTTCAAGTGTCCACGGTCCTCGGTGAGGCGACGGTCTGTAGCGGGAGCAATAGACACAAAAAGTTGAAAATATATTGTATCATTTATTGGAACGAGAAATTGAAAGTAAACAATTATTATTTAAACATTATTTTATAATTCATTATTTCCCCCTAGTTTACTTCTAGATAAGCAAATTCATCAATCATTACACAATCTTTACGAAATGGTTGACATAAGAAAGTTACAAATCGATGACGGGTTGCGAATCGTCACGCAATCGATCGATTACGGTAAACCGTAGACTTAACGAACATCACTATGCGGAATTCACCTGTCATTTAGGAATTTGTTGTAAAGAGGGGGGACCGAGGCGAAGAGCGCGACGAGTGTAGACAGACAAGGTTTCATTCTATAATTTAATTATTATGTAGATTATCAAACCTTGCCATTGTTCTCGGTTCACATGAAAAATGTAAAAAGTTAGTATATTCTCACGGAACGCGAAGAAAGTCGGTAGCGGGAGAGGTGCCGTCAGTGTTGTGGTGCCCATGGGACCGAATTGTTATGTCGTGTCGTCACTATGTACCAAGTTTATACGTGTTAGTTCAATACAATTAAACAGTGAAGGTTACTCATCGTTTTTAATGTGAAAATCAGTGCGGGGATCCTTATAAGAACGTTCATCGAGCTATGTCGGGTTCCCAAGCCAGCGATACGATGCCTAAACTCGGGCATGTGACGGACCTTCGCGAACAATGGCTGGTGCGCGCCGACGGAGCCCTGGCGCACCGCCTGCAAGACCGAGAGATATCTTCGCACCTCTGCGAGAACAGGTATCGGAACCAGCAAATACGTGAAGATTTCCCAGTGGCCCTGAGCGAGCAGCAGGGCTTGGAGCACGAAGCGCGCCTGAGGGAGCTCGCGCGCCGCCGCCAGGCCGATATTGACGCTGAAATTGCTAGAGAAATGGCTGAAATAAACCTGCGAAGGCAACGACGGCAGCACACTGACCTGATACAACCGAGCTCATCGCACAGCCACCCGCCGGAGCCCGCCCGCGCCGCTCCTGCCCAGATACCTAACCAGACTCCTAAAGTAATAGATGATATTGTTCCTGAGGAATTGGGACTGTCACCAGCAGAGTTGGAGGAGATACGGCATCGGTTGGAGCAGGAGGAGAGGGATGCGAGGTTAGCTAGGCAGCTGAGCCATGAAGTCCAGGGTCAGGATGCCCTGCTGGCCGATATGAGGTGTGCTGTGGAGGCTCAGGATGGTGAACTGGCCAGATTGCTGCAAGAAAGGGAGTACAAAAAGTTACAGAGGGCTAAGGAAAAGGCAAGACAGAAGGCTCTATTGAAGAAACAGCAGAGACTTGCAGCACAACAGACGGAAACAGATTCAGCCCAAGCTACCCTCTGTGATGCTTACAGCAATCCAAGGGACATGATCCGTGAAAATGGACTAAGATTATGCAAATCGGTGGATTCAGATTTGAATTACGTTGAACCGTTTGAGAAGGAACAGATCCAGTCGAAAGCCAGTGCCTTACAGTCTAAAGAGATGTCCAGACAGTACTACTCCCAGGAGCCAGGAACTTCTACCGTAAACATAAACAATGTCACACATGTCCATACACGGTCCTTTGATATGGATAAGAGTATACCAACTTCAAGTACCTCATCTCTGCAGCATAGACAGCCTCCCCCTCCACCGACAACGGGTAAGAAACCTCGTTTTCCAGACCCCGTTAGCATCAGGCCAGCGTCCCACTACCCCATGGACGAACCAACCGAACCAGCACCTATCCCACATAGCTATAGTGAGAATAATAACTTGTATTCTTCGACATTCCCTCCCGAGGTCCCGAGTCCTCAACGAGCTGATCGAGGAGATCAGTCCAAGAGACTCTCCGTTATATCTGATATTACGGCTGAAGGTCTCGCTAAGAAAAAGAACAAGCAAGCTGAAATGCAGAAGAAGAGGAAGGGTTGCAAAATACAATAGAAATTTAGGAATTGAATCTCTGGTTAGGGTTCCAAGGTGTTGCTAGTTGTCTCTTTGATTAGTGATACCATATGAAAAAATTATACAATTTAATTATAGAGCAAAAGGTAAAAAATCTTCGAAAACTACATTAGGTATATGTGTTTTCATTCATCATCAAATTTTACAACTAGCAACACTTTAAACCCTACAAAATGATCGTATTTTTTATGGTATTACTATAAGATTTCTCAGCTGATTATTTAGTAGAAAGGTATCTATTATAATGATAAATTATTTATTTATTTTTAGGCAGTTGTACCTGCAGCAACCAATGAGCCATTTTTATTTAACTTTAGGACCAAGTGTGCCTTTTTATAGTTGTAAGTTTATTATAATACATTCCTATATGTGATTTCTTTTCGTTACAATAAAAAAATTTAACCGCCGAAAAAAACTAAAACGCAACAGAAAACAATAGCGCACTGAAAAGTAAAAAATAATAATTTTGTCTTTTATAACGACTATTATTTTTGTTGTAACGTTTGATATTTTTGGAGTCGGTGACAGCTGGTGCAGCAACTCTACACTCTCAACTCACTAGGTGCTCAAGTTTGTTTGAGGCTGACACCGACTCCAAAAATATCAAACGTTACAACAAAAATAATAGTCGTTATAAAAGACAAAATTATTATTTTTTACTTTTCAGTGCGCTATTGTTTTCTGTTGCGTTTTAGTTTTTTTCGGCGGTTAAATTTTTTTATTAAAAAGTTATTATTTTATAATTTTCTGTGACCATAATTTATACAAATTATTACATGCTTAATTTTTAAATACTTTTGAAATAGTTACCTACCTTGTTTTTGCTATTAACTTTCAGTAAACAATAAATTACCCCTATTATACCACCCTTAGGGTAGGATTTTTTTTTCCAAAATTATATGGGACCAACTTTGAGGTATGCCCTATCCAATAAAAAAAGAATTATCAAAATCGGACTACTCTGTAAAAAGTTACGCGTGGTCATACGATACAATCGGTGCGTGAAAAATTAATCATCCCTTATTTTCCTACCCTTAAGGATGGAAGTTTTTTTCCAAATTATAATGGGAGCCAACGTTGGAGTATACTCTTTCCAATAAAAAAAGAATTATCAAAATCGAACCACTCTGTAAAAAGTTATGCGTGGTCATACATTAAAAAAAAAGAAAAAAAAAAAGAAATATACGCGTCGAATTGAGAACCTCCTCCGTTTTTTTCGTCGGTTGAAAATAATGCCAATTATTTTGTGTTCTCTCTACTCCACTCAAAAATTTATATAAAAATGCTCAGAGAATCTTTTTGATTGTACTTTTTATAGTATTTTGATTGTACTTAATATAGTTTTAAAAAATTGAGACTGAAGTATTAACATTTAGTTTTTAATTGGCAGACGCCAGTGGTGCAGGTTTTCTCTTATTAATATAAATATATGCATATATATCATTGTTATGTAAGAAAAAAAAGTTGACCAAATTCATTCAAGAAATTGCCTTATTTGCATGTCGTAAGCCATTAAAGAAGATTATTCATATTTCATAACGCTTTCACGACAATGCATATTATATTTAAATTACTCAAGAGTAAATATTACTTAAAGAATCTCAGTTTAAAAAACCCCTTACGGCTTCTTAGATGTATTAAATTTCCTAGTAAAACGATCCTTTGATTTGTACAGTCAAAGACAACAGTGAATTAAGCTAATATTACGCCAGCAAATGAATAATAAATTGTAATTTGATATTTTTGGCCAAATATGATTTCTATTTGTAATATAGCTCAAAAAATATACAAGGTTTAGGTAAAGATATAACATTAACTTGGAAGATATAAGATTTCTTAAACCTTTTGGTTTATAAGGTCTATTTATCGATGGCACTAGGTTTTAATCCAGGTAGAGCGAATTGCGCTTTCGCTCTTTTGGCGCTTAGAGCGATCGCTCCTCTTGCTCTTCCCTGGTATTCTCGCTCTAACTTAACCGGTGATATAATAAAAGAATAAAAAGTACTCAGGTCACATCTGTCACAAGTAAATACACTTATGCACAGGGTTTTAAATATTCAATATTTTAAGTACTGGTGCCTTAAGAAACAGTTTAATATTAAAAAATATCACCTAGTCTTGATTTTAGGTTTTGTTTACTCAAAATGAATATCATTTTAGGTATGGGCAGTCTTTTGATGTTTTTGTAAGTGTAGAAATAGTAACTATGCTATGGTTTAATATAAGCTTTAATTGCAATTTTTGGCCTTTTAAGTGCCTTAACGGAACCGAACCAAACTCGAATATTTATTACGACTACGTATTATCTTTTAAGGTAGATTTTTAGATGATTATTAAATAAAATATTGATGTTTGCAAATTAACGCACAGAGTGAATTTTGCGCATTACAATGTTGATTTCTTACTGATTTTTTTATACTAATCAAGTGTACAGATAAATGCGAAATTTTTATTAATATTTTATTCAGTAATATTGTAAAGGTTTTGCTTTTGTCTGTACTTTAGAAGAATGTCTTTCATTGGAAAAAATTGTACCTATTTTTAGTTATTTTTATGATTACTTTTTAGTACATAATATTAAATCTGTTTGTAACAGAATAACTGGTTTGTTTTATCTCGTACAAAACTACCTTTCATCTTTTATCTTCCACTTTATTATTGTTTATGTAACATGGACTTTTACAGTAGAAATATAAATCAATTGCTATTCAAGTTTAGAGTAAGTAGTAATGTAGAGACAGATTTTGGAATATCTTTATAATTTATAAAAAGAGTGATGATGACGTCTAGTTAAAACCGGTCATGTGCGAGTAGGTCACGTGCACGGAGGGTTCCGTACCATCTATACTAATATTATAAAGAGGAAAGATTTGTACCTATTTTTGTATGTTTGTAATGAATAGGCTCAAAAAGTACTGGACCGATTTTAATAATTCTTTCACTGTTGGGAAACTACGTTCACCCTGAGTAACATAGGCTATAGAATATTTTGAAAAAAAATAGGGATCCGTGCGAAGCCGGGGCGAACCTCTAGTTATTTAATAAAACGGCAAAAAAGTTTGTTGGATGGGATCCCCATTTAAATATTAAATTTATTTATTTTTAGTATTTGTTGTACTTAATAGCGGAAACAGAAATACATCATCAGTCAAAATTTCAACTGGCTTATTTCAATTTATGAGATACAGCCTGGTGACAAACGGATGGACGTACAGCGGAGTCTCAGTATTAGGATCCCGTTACCATTTGCGTACGGAACCCTAAAAAGTTGCTTCTTTTAGTTTTTAATTGCCATTGATAAAAGTGCTTTCTCAGCTGACATTTCACTTTTTGAAGTTACACAAATTGTGTTATGTATGTTTAATCGTTAATAACGATTACAGCTGTTACGTTAATGTGACTTTGCGAAACTTATAGATACATATATGTATTACAGTTAAATATTATTCCGTCATTTTCTGATTCAGCATATCAAACAATCATTTTTGGCGTGCTACGTTGTTGCGTATTACGTTCTTGTGGATTTACTTACGCTTCCTTGGTAGTGTTAATTTTATTATTTAAGAAGAAGCTTTTATACCTACAGTTAAAGTAATTCACATTAAGTAACTTTCGCACTATTTCGCGGAAATACTTGCAACCACATTTTGATAGGCAACCTAAAGCAACAGATACCTAAGTATATTATTATTTATCTCCCAAGGATAAAATAATATGAGTAAAAAAAAATGTTTTTTTAGCAAATACACGATGGATTCTGCAGCCGGATCTTAGACTATTGTTTGTTCGTAGAAGAGATATTAGACGAGTTATTTCAATGGTTTAATTTGCGAGAAAATTTTATTAAGGCCAGCTATGTGGTGTCAATAATTATAGATAATATGATCTATAAAAAATCCTTTGGGGAATTACGTTGCCACACACATATCAAACTTATAACTCCCCTTTTTTCAGTAGGTAGAGGTTATTATGTTATTTAGCAGTTTTAGTTTTTGTGTATTTCTTAGACAAAACATGCTTTTAAACAAAATACGTAAAACTGATATGTTTAAAGCGCGTATTCTTAATTAAACGTTGATCAGAAGAGAGAGTAAATTTCACACAACACTCGTCGATTAGTTCCGATACTTGAAGCAATACCAACTTATATTTGCAGATGTAAAACAGTTAATGTAAACGGAATAAATGCTTTTGCATAGTTTTGTGGAGTTTATGAACTTTTGCTCAGTTTTATGGTTGTTTTACTAGCGAGACTTAGTTTACTAATGAACTAAGACAATTTTATAGACATGAAATCAGTGCGTGACGTGAATAAATAGGCGATATAAAGATATTATGTTACCTAAGACAATAAATACCCTAAGTTTTATAAGAGGTTCCCGTAAGTAGTTAAGTATTTTTTATTACTATTTGGAATAAATCAATTACAATGGATTTAACTCGCGTATATTCTATGTCGCTGACGTTTAAAAAACTGAGCTGACGATAGGTAGTCTAACACTAACGAACTTTACATTATGTAAGTACCTAAACTATTTTATTTCCCACTAAATCGTAGTTATTTTTATTCAAAAAATATTATTTATTAAAAATGACCACCCTAATTCGTGGCTAAAAAGATGTAATAGGTAGTTACGTATGAACACTGATACACTTTTGACACTAACTGTACATAATAAAAATAATTATGGTACCCAACCTATAATTGAACGAAATCAATAGGTACATATTTTAAATACCTATTAGGGACTTATTTTAGTACCTAGTTTGTAAAACTTACTAAGTATAACATAATAATATCTACCTACGTCAGTTGCTCAACACTTAAGTAGTCACATAGGTAGGTATACGAGTAAGTATTTATTGTTTACATATCTACGTATTTCCATAGTCGTGATGTAATACACTACGGGAAAAGTCCTCAGTGTGCGTTGCGAATATATCGTGACAATTTGAACAATTGTGTTATAAGAATTAATTAAGTACTAGACAGTAAGTTGTACTAAACATATGAACAGTCGTATCATATCTGGTACGATGTTTTGTCGCAGTTGCTAGACATTTTGATTGATGCTGACTGTACTTATATTCTGTTCTTATACTTACCTACATATTATGGTAAATTTATAACACGCCATTGTATGTAAGACGTGAACTTGGACATTGGTAGATGGCAGAGTATTTTTATGACTTACATTTTGCTTACTTTGAGAAAAATGTACGTACGTAACGGATAAATACTTACCTACCTTTTTTACCTAATCTTCCGGTTACCTATGGTAAGCTATGGTAGTAACTGAGCGCTGATGGTAAGAATAAACTGTAATAAGTACCCAATAAAATTTGTAAAGGAACGAGGCTGGGATAAAATGAAAGCAATATTTCCAAATTGACTATGTATGTATGTTCATTCATCACAAATGATAATAAATACAAAAATATGACAAGGAGCGCTGGCTGTAAATTGTAATTCACAAAACAATTTACCCAAATCTTACTGAAATAATGGTTGCGTTTAACCGATAAAAGTTGAAAATGCAAGGAAAATAAGTAATTTTTGCTGGCAAAATCGGTGTCGACCATTTTGAATGAAGTTAACCAATCAGCGGGCAGCCCTATTGACTTCCATAAATAAAATTAAAGTTTTTTTTAAAAGTGTGCGTAAAGACGAAAGATAAATAGACAACAGAATTTATCATTCTTTTTTATCTGTTGAACGCACCCAAAATTGTTGGTACATAATCTCTTCTAATTTTCATGAATTAATTTCTTGTACTTAGTCATTGAATAAAAAATATCAGTAGCTTGCAAACCTATCAGTAAAAAGACCTTAAGAACAAGCAAATAAATTATGCTTTCCCTTAACTAGGTCGCGGTTAGGATGTTTGCGATTATTTTAAAATAAATATGTATACTATATATTAAACTATAGTTTAAGTAAAGTGAATAATCATACAATATTGTATTTATGTTAAATAATTGGTAGAAACTTGAGCAGAAATTTAGAGAGGCTATGTATTAATTGCCTTAAAAGTAACTTTTTTTCATTCTATCAGTATTAAAAACACTTTAGTCATTAATGGGGTAAAACAATAGAAAAAAACAGCATGAATAAAACATATTATGTATGTACGTATGTTAAAAACCATAATCGCATGGACATAAAAATTGGAAACTGCATACAAACTATGCAAGCACACACATATGGGATCCCATAAAAATATGTATAATACAATTTGATACAGAACTAGGCGTCATTCAATGTTATTTAGCTAGGTTTGCAGCTTGTTTCTTAGCTTTGACTAATTCTACTAGCTCCTTGTAACGTTTCATGCAATCTTTCTTGGACCTGTTGGGGATACATTCAGCAATCTTGTCCCATCTCTCCGGAGTGCTCACTGGGAACGTCTTGATTGCCTGCTCGAGTAGTTGCTGCTCGGTTTTCGTCCAAGCGACTTCCTTCGGAGGCTCCTTTTCTGCTTTGGGCACATCTCCATTCATTTTTGGTTTTCCCGTACCATTGACAAGTTTAGAACCACTATCACTCTTCGATATACCACTGTCATCGACATTGTTGACTGCCTTTTTCTTCTCCTTCTCAAACTGATCAAACGCTTCCTCGTTGGCAGCTTTTTTGAGGGTGCTTTTCGAGAAATCTGAACTTTGCAGGTCCTTTGCTTTGTTTAACACTTCTTTAGCATTGAATCGCCTGTCATCTGTAAAAGTCCCGTGCTGGTTCAGGAAGTTGGCGACGACCTCCCATCGCTGGTTAGTGCCAGCGGGGAACAAATTAACAGCCTTAATGAGGAGTTGAGTCATGTCCGGGTTCCACTCCAACGGGGTCTTGATCGCGGAATCCTTCTTCGCTTTATGTTCTTCATGCTTCTTGGTCTCGAACAAGGCTTTCCTCTCGTCTTCTAACTTATCTTCTGTCTCTTTGACTGTCTTTACAAATGCGTGTCTACCGTTGGCTTCCAATTGCTTCACAAAATCCTGTAGTTCAACTACCTTCATCATTTCACAGATCTTTTCTACGGCGGCCATGTGTGCTACTGTTTCATCATCATTGTTTGCGTAGTAGTTGTTTGACTTGCAGTAGTCCCGGAGTGCTTTGCGTTCCTTGCGGAGATTCTTCTTCATGAGTTCTCTCTCGGCGCGGGCCGCGTCGATACGGGCGCGCTCGGCCTCCTCCGCCTTCTGTTTTGCGAGTAGGGCTTCCTTTACAAGTCTCTCTTCTTCAGCTTTTTTCGCTTGCACTGCGTCCTGTAAAGTACACAAAATAAATTGGTTTAATTTCATAAGGAAATGTAATTATGAGTGTTATGTGCTTGTCAGCACATTGATTGTGCTAAGGCCGCCTTTACACCTGTAAGTTTTACTTATGAAAGCAACTTGCGTGTAAACACTCGTTATGAGTGACTTACTGTTAGTTCGTACAAGTGTAAATGCAACCTTAAGTAAATTATGTTATTACAGGTGTAAAGGCGGCCTAAGAATAACTTGGAGGTAGCAGTAGTAAGTGGAAGGGACTGGTCTTTGTCTACCTCTATAGGAAAAAAGTTGTAACATAATATCATGTATGTCTGTAAATTCCAAACAGTTAAAAAAAATATGATTGATTGGAACAAAGATGAGCCAAGATGAGCAAAAAAAAAACATACTGAAATGCAATCCTAATATCAAACTTTTTCCAGCAGTCTTATAATGGACGATTTTCATAAATAATTTATTTATGGAAAAAGGTGTGCGAGATGCAGGATATCATTCAGGCAGGTGCCTTATTCATTCACTACAACGAGCTACAGATTATTCGATCATTCGCTAAAATCTCTACCAGAAGTACAACAAATGATAACTGATTCGCTTAGAAGTAGCGTTTATAGTGACAGGTTATTTTCTGAGGCTAGTAAACGATGAACTGGAACCAAGCTTTTAAAAATATTTTATGTCTTACTTACAAGTAAGTGGCCATAAAAACAATGATATTGCTTTCAGGATAGCACTATTCACATTATTTAGAAAATACTAAGTAGGTATACTGTACTTTGTGTACTATTCATATTGGGTTTAGATTTTTGTATTATATTTATTTGTGCCTACACATGCTCTCTGTCTATTTAAAAAGTTGACTGGTGGAGAATGCCATATCGCATTAATTTTGTCTTTTGTACATTAAAGTTTTTGTTGTGCATAAATATAAAATTATACTGTACCTGTCTAGCTCTCTTAGCAGCAAGCTTCTTATCTTTGTCCTCTTGTTTGAACCGCTGGATCCTCGGGTCATTAGCGTACGCCAGGTCCACCAGGCTCCGTATCCTCGCCATCTCCTCCTTCTTTAGCTTAGCCCGCGCTGCTTTGTTCTGCTTCTCTATCCATCTGCGCTCCTCTCTGTCAGCCCCCCTCTCTTTCTCTTCCTCGTCTAAATAAGAGAACTCGCGCCAAGAGTCAAACTCGTACCAAAATGCATAAAACCTTTCAACGGATTCCCTAGAACTGTTCTCGTCGCCCAGCAGCGGTACGTTCTTCTTGTCCGACCACCGAGCATTCTGTGCGAAGAATTTAGTAAACGATTTATAGAAACCTTCTTTCTTGACGTCGTTCTGAGAGGGCACCGTGTCGTCGAATTCGGGGTCCACGGAATCATAGGAGCGCCGCTTGACCGGCGTGCCGAGGATCTCGTAGGCCTTTGTGATGCATGTGAAGTAGTCGTCGTCGCTGCGCACGTCTTCGCCCTGCGCCTTACGCTTGTCCGGGTGGTGCTTCAAAACTTTTTGCCGATAAGCGCGTTTGATATCGTCATCTGTCGCTTTGTAACGCAAGTTTTTCATACCTAGCACTGCGTAGTGATCCTGCTGCTTCCACTCTTTGGGGTCCAGGCTGCGCAGGTACTCCACGTCATCGTCGAACACCACCTCCTCGGCCTTCTCGTTCGATTCCGACGACTGGAACAAAGCATCTTCCCCGTGGCATTTGATGTTGTAATATCTAAGGAACGCTGCTCCCACACATTCCACTTTCCTTTTCACGAACGGGCAAGGTATCGCCACCGCCCGGCAATTACTACTAGTCTCGCCCTCAGTCATTATAAATTTGTTTTATCAATGAAATATGGTCTCGAACCTAACATAACCTACAAACGTGATAAACACTACGGCACTGACACGCACAATTGTGATTTGATACTAGGACTATTCTATATCCTAGTGTAGATACTACGCCTATAATAAATTAAAACTTCTTTAATTATTAGGACGAATTCATCGTTAGTTAAAAATTAAAACGCGCCATGAAGAAATACCAAGGACTTCATTCATTTTAAATTGAATGAATGATGAAAAGGAAAAGAATAGAATTGAACGAACGAGAAGATTTCATTCACATAGTGTTGTGCTAAAATTCATCACATTGTCTTAAACGTTCATATAGGGAGGGCGCCACCATAGGTAATATTTATGCTTTCTTGTGACGTCTATGGTCATTTATATCCGTCGTTATTACCAACATCGAGATGTATATAATCAGATCAGCTGACCTTATCTCTATTATCAGTCGTCAGTAAAACGTCAAAACAACTAATAGTTTTGCTTACTTTTATAACATAAAAAAAATATTTTTAAAGACTTCTGGCACAGCCTAAAATGTCTAACGACTTAGACTTTTTCCTTAGGCCCATAGTTTTAATAACAGGTTTCGGGCCATTCGACAAACACCCCGTAAACGCAAGTTGGGAGGCTGTGAAGATTATTAACAAGGAGGCAGTAGAGGAGAAACATAAGGTAGAGCTTGTGCAACTGGAGATCCCAGTCACTTATGAAAATGTGGATGAATTCGTGCCTGCATTGTGGAGCACACACGAGCCAAAGGTAAGATTGTGGTTAAAATGGGACGTGATGTTAGGTACGTTAAGGTGCAATTCAGAACTCCCGAGTTTTAGAAGCACTATCACTGATTTATTTTATGTCTAAACAATGTAACATTTATTTCAGTTGATGATCCACGTAGGCGTATCAAATATAGCAAAGCGATTTACAATCGAGACGCAAGCTCATAAAAAAGGCTACCAGAGAATGGACTACTTTGACCAATGTCCTGCGAATCACATATGTCCTGCAGAGGGCGCCATTAGAATACAAACGAAGCTCGATGTTGAGAGGATATGTGAAGGGCTCAACCAGGATTTACCAGAGAGTGCAGAGTCATCAAAAGATGCTGGAAGGTAGGTGTACATAATGTATTGTTAGTTTTGTCCAGTGTCTTGCTTTTCTGACCAGTCTATCTTGCCACTCAGAGTGGCGAGACTTAAAATACATACTCTGTTTAGGTGCCTACTTAATGTCTGCTTTAGAGAAAGAATGAAATAGTTAATAAAAGTTTAGATTCCTTAGGTACAGAATAGTTACATACTTAGTAAGAGTTTCACTATTTGTAGGAATATTATTATATAATTAGGTATATCTGTATAAAACCGCATTTATTTACTTCTGATATTTTCTATGAATTACCATTATAATCTACTAGCATCTGCACGCGACTTCGTCTGCGTCAGGTTATATTGCAGTCGGTTAAAAGTAGCCTATGTCCTTTCTCAGGCTGAAGACTTTCTTTGTACCAAATTTCGGTCGGTCCAGTAGTTTTAGCGTGAAAGCGTAACAGACAGACAAACAGATAGAGTTACTTTCGCATTTATAATATTAATAGGGATGATTACCTATAATTAAGATAGTATTCTGTCAACTCCGTACAATAAAGCTTTATTTTTAGATACCTATGTGAATACATTTACTACACATCTCTGAGCGCGGACAACACGCGCACTCTATTTGTACACGTGCCCGACACGAACGTGTATTCTTCAGAGCAGACCGCCAAGGGTTTGGAGAAAATAATCGATCTCTGCTTGCAACAAATCAACGAAGCAGAGAATGAGAAAGAAGTAAAGGAAATGGCTAAAACTTTAGGAGACACTAAAATTACAAATGGCAATGATATTTAGTTTGATGATAATTTCTGATGCCGCGGTTATTACACATTGGAATGAAACAACTATTAACGGATTTAACTCGCGTATTTTTATTTTATTAGCTGACGTTTCGGATTCTTTACAGTTTCCATAATCGTAGTTTCCAGTCGTGCTACGATTATGGAAACTGTAAAGAATCCGAAGTTATCCGAGTTAAATCCGTTAATGGTTGTTTCATTCCAATCAGATTTGATGACTTTTATTGTTCAGAAATGGCGCCTAAATAGTTTGTGCCGTCAGTTGGTAGACTTGTAATGTCGCTCTAAAAATTACCTTTCTCGTTACGAAAGTAATTCAAGTATTAAAATGCGGAGGCTACATATGAAAATATTAACACGTAATTATTTAATGTTTAGTTCAGTTGTTAAGATTAATTATACATTTCAAGATCATAACGAAGTTTTATTTGGTATTCCCGTTATATCTTGATTTAAAAGTATTACCAAAAAAAATCGACAAATGAACAGATCTTCATATTTTAAACTATTTATATAATATTATAGTATACTAGCTTCTGCCCGCGACTTCGTCCGCGTGGAACTCCTCCTTTTTTGCAGTCGGTTAAAAAGTAGCCTATGTCCTTTCTCAAGCTCCAGACTTTAATTGTACCAAATTTCATTTAAATCGGTCTAGTAGTTTTAGCGTGAAAGCGTAACAGACAGACAGACACGTGTTACTTTCGCATTTATAATATTAGTAGGGATAGTAGGTGTTTCTGGCTCTGGGCCTAAGCTCTGATAAAGTAACATTTTTTAAAGCCTTCATTAAAATAGCGATAGAACATTAGAACAAGAGACAAGACAAATAAAACTAGGAACATAGCTTATAAACAGTTTATTGCTCAATCTTCCTCCTCGTCGTTGGCGGCGCCGCCAGACTGGCCCTTGCGCAGGTTCTTCCTCTTGACACGGCCGGGGCGGCCGCCGCCGAACGGAGACTTCAGCGAGAAGTCGATGTGCTTGCCAGAGTCCAGGCGCACGATGAACGATGGGATGTTTACAACTTGCTTGCGGACACTGGAACGAGAAATTTAAATGTTAGATAGGGTAAACTTGTGATTATTTACTATGAAATTGATAATGATGTACTAAATTAGATAAAATCGAGACAGCAGCGGGACTTGAACCCACAGTTATGCAGTTACGCGCAGTGTTGTGACTTCTGTCACTGGTTAAGGGCGGCCACATACATTCGGAATTCCGTTTCGAAATTCCGATTCGAAAAAACCGTTGCGGGATTCCGAACGCATTAAATCCATACAAATCTATGAATCTGTCACACACTTCAGTTTTTTTCCGTTCGTTTTTTTGATCAAAATTTCGAACGGAAAAAAACTGAAGTGTGTGACAGAATCATAGATTTGTATGGATTTAATGCGTTCGGAATCCCGAAACGGTTTTTTCGAATCGGAATTTCGAAACGGAATTCCGAATGTATGTGGCCGCCCTTAGTCAAGGAAATTTTCTACTACTAATTGTATTTGTATTCTTATTTACAAGCTAAATGTCGCTTCTTTGCAGCAATATGCGATAGGGTAGTCCAGACCGGTGATTGTCCACTCTTCATTTAGGAATGACAATCACAAATAGTCCAAGAAATTCATTTGTGTTGTTTTACAATCTTAAATAAACTGCCACTTCCTAAGCATAATTTATGAAGTGTTTTATTTAGGTATTGGTAGGTAACAGTCTATTGGAAAGAGGAGCAAAGACTAAGTAAACTTAAATGTACATATGAATTTCTAATAAACAAATACATTACCTGCATTTCTCTTTACAAAGACACAATTTCAAGACATTGGAGTCAACATAAAATTGACCAAGTGGTCTCATTGAATTTTTATCCCATTTCGAAACATTGGAACCAACACAAGGTTGGCCAAGTGGTCTTATCGAACATGTGGCCAAACATTTGGCCAATCAAGTCAAAAGCCTTCTGGGCTCATTCGGCAGCTCACCTGTTACATTTGACATAGTGAAAACTCTTGTTCATACTACTTTAAATTACTACATAATTTCTGTCAATGTCATTTATATTTACTGTAATTAATATAGCTCAATAAACATGAGCAGTCTTAGATTATGCTGTTGTACCTCATATTATTGTTAATTTTGACAATCAAAATGTTATATTGATACTTGTGGCATCAATAGGTGTGTTCAGTGAAAATGTCTTACAACTTTTTATTAAAACTCCCATTTATATTATTTCTTAGTAAACTCTTGTTACTAGTGTAATTTGTCATGTATGTAAGCTCATATTTTTGTTTTAAATATTGTTAGTGGTTTGTTTACTATCCCTCCAAAAAATATACAAGAAAAAAGTTTAACTATCCCTACTAATATTATAAATGCGAAAGTAACTCTGTCTGTCTGTCTGTTACGCTTTCACGCTAAAACTACTGGACCGATTTAAATGAAATTTGGTACAAAGAAAGTCTGGAGCTTGAGAAAGGACATAGGCTACTTTTTAACAGACTGCAAAAAAGGAGAAGTTCCACGTGGACGAAGTCGTGGGCAGAAGCTAGTAGAATATACATTCAGAAGCTCTTTAACTTACCGGATATGCCTCTGCCTGATGAGAATACGGGCGTGATGGATGGACTTGGCGAGACCAGCCTTGAACACCTGAGTCTGCAGACGACGCTCCAAGAAGTCCTCAATCTTCAGACCGAGCACATAATCGAGCTTCATCTGCTTCTCATCCAGCACTCCGATACGGACCAGCCGACGGAGGAGTGCGTTACCTGAAAATTATATTATATGATGAATTCAAGTTTGAAGTTCAGGTAGCTGGTGATGGTATTGGGGTTGTCAGTAATTGTATTTGTCAACATTAGTTGTTTTGACAAGAGGTGTCATAGGATCATCATTTTGATTATTATTTATAAAAATTTAAAAGGCATACTTTTTCAAGGAATAAGGTAGTTAAATATACCTGTATCACCCTAAATGTGACAGTAAAATGTTAAGTGTAAATTAAATCTGATGCATCACTATCATCTTAGTATTGTCATAATGCAAAAAAAATTCTCAACATGAAATTATCTCATGCATGGGCTCTTTCTCATTTAATTATTTACATTCATCTGCTTTTATATGTCACAAGTTCAATTATGTACTTACTAGGTTAATGTAGAAACAGATACAGCAAAGGCATGTTAACCAAAGTGCTAATAAGATTATGAACATGGCTCACCTTCAAACAACCTCTTAGGGTCCTTCTCCTCGAGGGTCAGCAGCTCACGGGCAGCCTTACGGATGCGGGCGAGGGTGTACTTAACCCTCCACACCTCACGCTTGTTGCGGAGACCGTATTCTCCGATGATCTTCAACTCCTGGTCGAGACGAGCCTTCTCGAACGGGCGGCGAGGGGTTACATAGGTCTTGGAGAAGACCGAGGGCACTCGGTTGTTCACCATTATGACGAGCTGGAATTTGTATTAGCAAGATGTTAAATACACGATATAGTCACACATCATATTTTTAAGGTGATTTTATGTTCTTATTGCCTTTTCAACAGCTTTAAATATAATTCGTAACTCACCTACATTATACTTGCATGTTTAAACTGTTATTAGGTTAGGTACACTTGATAATGGTAAAATCACACGTGTTAATAATATAAAAACCGGCAAGTAAATTGACATAAGGTGGGTTTGTAGCCACGGACTGTTGCAAACGCAAATTACTCAAGCCCCAACCTACTCCTACTCCCGAGAAAGGGGCTCGAGATATCGCACGATTGGGAATCGAGCCCGTGGCTATGATTTAGCCTCGAATGTCCCACCAACTTGTGCCATAGTCGACAAAGCGGTTCTACAACGAGGCCCATCACTTTTTCACATTCAGAGGTTATGTATGAAAATCTAATTCAATCTAGGAATTCGTAAGATGATCCGGCATTTTAACTTTATTTTACGTAATTACATTCAGTTTTCTACATGTTTTAACACATATTTCACTTAATTTAGAAGATATTGAGGTAACTAACCTGGCTCCGTCAGCGCGGCTCGTCGATCAAAACAGAAAAGAATTTAATGGACGCTGACGTTATCTGTCAAATATAGCAATAGACTATAGAACAAGAAAATGTTGCCATTTCTTATAATAAAAACTCCAGAGTATTTAATGAAGACCGTATCTTTTAGTTAAAAATAAATTTAAAAAAAACTCTAATTGAAAAAGAACTATTTTTTATAATTTTATAGTACTTCAACTGTAAATCATCATTTGTATAATTAAAATAAATTAACGTGAATTTACCTTATTTGATAAGGAGTTTACGTTGCTGACAACATTATTATCATAGACAAGAACTTATTGATATCTTTATTTTTGTACATTCAATAATATTAAGGCAAGAGTTTTTTTAGCGATTATGCCTAATTTTAATATAATTTTGTTGATTTTATGATTGAAATATACTCAATCCAGACTAACTTTATCAAGAATTTTCTACCTCTTCCTTTAATCTTTTTTGACTTTAAAAGAAATATTGTTGTTTTGATTATAATTTTATACCTAACTAGCTGACCCAGCGAACTTCGTACCACGTTTAACGTATTTTTTTTTTTCCTTTTTTCCTAATTTTTTTTCACCGTATAAACCTTCCCTGGAGTTCCACGAACATTTCAAGACTAAAATCAGCCAAATCGGTTCAGCCGTTCTCGAGTTTTAGCCAGACTAACGAACAACAATTCATTTTTATATATAAGAAAGAAGAAGATTATAGTAAAGAGCAATAAAAACAATTATATCATTTATTTTATTTATGATGTTTATAATTAAAAAATAGATACATATTTACAAATAAAAGGTTGAAATATTTTGCAGTTACAACACTAGATTATTAGAACTTCTTATATTTCAAGAATCCTCTATATTTCTTGGGATTTAACCCATAAGCTTTTAACCTCTCATCAGACAATTTATTCAATGGATTATCTGATTTATCATCCTTCTTATTTTTAAACTTATCCTTTTTGAATTTCATTTTAGAATCTTTCTTATTGTGAGATTCCTTACAATTCTTATTCTTTTTCTTTTTATTTGGCACTTCTGTTTCAGAAGTGTCCAATTTACGTTTTAAATTAACATTTTGCGCATTTTCTACACTTATATTTTTATTTTTCTTCTTTTTCGATTTCTTGGTGCCATTGCTTACTATTTGTGTACTGGTATCATTTGAAGTATTAACTGTAGAAGTATTTTCTACATCTAATTTATCAGTTATCTCTATACTACTGTCATTTGCATTATTTTTATGCTTTTTCTTTTTTGTAGGCTCAACTATTACGGAATCAGCAATATTTTCTTCTACATTGTCTATGCTTACATAATTTTTATGTTTCGTCTTTTTCTTAGATTCTTTAGATACCACTGCATCTTCAACACTAACATTATTATCATTAGACACATTTCCCTCTGTAGTATTTAAATCTTCTTTTTGCTTTTTCTTCTTTTTAGATTTCTTCTCACTATTTACATCATTTTCGTTACTCTCATCAATAGTCTCAGGTTCAATTTCCTGTGTATTTTCTATAGCTTCACTGTTATCTGTATTTTTATTTTTGTTCTTTTTCTTCTTCTTTTTCTTTTTACCAGCTTCTACAGGAACAACTAACTCAGGCTCCCTGAGGTGTAAAAAGAAATTACATTATTATTTATTCCCAAATTACAAACATTCTTTTGTAAGTTTATTTATTGTTAACAAATGTATGTACAAATTACCACTACTTTGTACCATACATTGATGTTACTATTATTAAAAAATATAATAATTTTGTATACATACTCAGGTAAGTCTTTAAATAGACTGGGCAGTACTTTCTTCTTCAGTCTCTCGTCAGCTGCTTTCTGTTTGTATGTCTTCACTTCTCCTTTCTCTATATTCTCCGGCCGATGCCTCACTATCTTCTTGAGAGGCACCCACTGAGTCAACTCCTTGTCGTCTGCTAGAAGAATCTAAAAGCAATATAATATATTATATTTTATTAAATATGTAAGTAAACACATCCTGTTCTCTCATTATTCACAATAATATATAGTATAGAAAAATGATATAAAACTATTTGAAAAAGTTTGTCCATATATTAAAAAGAACCATTGTAAGACAGTAAGAAAAATGGATAATTTGTCAATTTTTCATCTCAAAAATGTATTTATTACTTTTCATATTTCTTACCTCTTCAATAGTTAGCCCATAGTCATTAGGCACCACTTCCCTATATTTAAACCGTGTAGGCAGATCCCCTCCTATGACATCTTCGCAGTCCATCTTATAATACTCCTCCATGTATTCAGAATATGTCTTTTCAGCCACCGTTGGTACAAATTTAGGCTTCTCCGTGGTCAACAGTTCTGCTAACTTAGACTTCTTCTTTCGATTCCTTCGTTTCTTTCCCATATTCTTCTGAAGTTCTTCCATAAGGTTTGTGCGAGCTTGTTTCGGGTCATAGTCAGCATCCATGTTGAAATCTTCGTCTTCACAATGAAGTTCAGCATTTGGTGCCTCAGTTTCTTTGTCAAATTTCTCCCAATTCTCAATCTCTAGTTCCTCATCTAAATCTGGGAATACTGGCTTTTCATCATCCACATCACCGTAATATTGTTCATCAAATATTTCTTTCATGCGCTTGTCATGTTCATCTGGATCGAAATCACTGTTCATATCTTCTTCCCGGAATGCTAAGTCTTCATTGCCTGTTACTTCTTTTATCTTTGCTATTTTTTCTTGTATTTCTTTCAACTTTAGTGCTTTCATTCTGGCAATTTCATCCATTTTTCTTTTCTTTTCTTCCTCCTTTCTTTCACGGACTTCAGCTCTTTTTCTTGCACGGCGGTCATCTTTGGGCCTAACATAATTCATGGTCCTTGGAAACCGTTTAAGATACTCCTCATCAGGTTCCTCGAAACGGAAATTGTATGCTCTCTCAAATTTACCTTGTTCTTCAACTAAAGCTTCATCAGCTTCTAGATCTTCATCATCACGAATTTTTTCACCAGCCTCCCCTGCATCACCATCTTCCAAATATTTCTTATTTAAAATGTAGTCCCTCAGAAAAGCTTCACCTTCACTTATTTTAGGATCTGACCACAGAGCCTTTAGTGGTTCCAGATCTTTTTCTACGGGGCTATCAATGTGTTTAGCTTTTCCAGTCAAAAAATCTTTCAACTTCTCTGTTTTTGCTTTTGGTTTATCTGCAGGTTTCTCAGTTTCAGTTGTTACTTCTGCAGTTTTTTCCACTTTGAATATGTTGCCATCATCGTCATCGTCTTCGTCACTGTCTGCAAAACTTAATGGCTTTGATTCGGGCTTCTGTTCGATCTCTTTTGCCTCATTTTCGAAAAATTTAAAGTTGGAATCATAAATTCTGGGATCCTTGCTTTTTAATAAAGCCAAGGTTTTCAAGAACTGCGCCTCCGTTGCTTCGGATACCTCTGGAGGCTCGTCGCTTTCGTCCTCACTGTCGGAAGATAAAGAAGCATCAGAATTTAAGGCTTTAGATCCATATTTCTGTTCCAATTTATACAGCTCCTCCTTTTGACGCCACGCGTCATATTTCTTGGCGTATTCATTTTCGGTTTTAAGGACAACCTCTTCTTCAGAATCTTCGTCGAATAATTCCTTTTTAGGCATTTTCTATTTATTCTGAAAACATATTTCTAACCAAAAACTCATGCGTATCTACACGCGAAATAAAGGAACTGTCATGATGACATTGACGTAAGAGAACCTGTTTAAGGCATGTGCTTAATCATTCAAAATTGTCTTTAGAATCGTAAAAATAGCGAAGTTGCAAATACGGTATTTGAAATACCCAATGGCAACATTATACTAACCTAGGTCCTAGTTTTGCGCTGCCGGTTCACTTAGCTTGTGTTTTTATCAACGTTTTTATTGTAAAATTTATAAATAGTTGTGTTAAATGTGTGATTAATATAAAGTATAGTTTTTATCAAATCGCAAATATGACTACAAACCCAAGGAAAGGCACCGATACGGTGCCATTGGAAGAGAGCGACCAGCTAACTATAAGACCATTGTAAATAATGTTGTTTTTAAACAATTTATATTATTGTTGTTGACGTGAAATATGTATATTAAATTTATCTCAAGCTCTGGCTTTATTTGCAAAAGACAAAAAGCTATGCTAAAATCAGTAACGTTTCGTAAGATAATATTATATCTTATCACTCTTTTGAATATTTTGGTATTTTTTTAATGGTGTTCATTATGAGAAGGGCTCATACATCAATCGTCATAAATTTTGGAAACCAATAATCAGATTATCAGGGCGGGCGATTATATTTTAAATTGCAATAAATGCCCCTTTAACTTGCATTTATTAGGTTGATAAGTAACTAAACAATTATAAAAAAAACATGATACTCAAAAGTAGATTGATCATTTCAGAGGAGCAGGACAAGAAGTAGGCAGATCATGTATCATGTTGGAGTTCAAAGGCAAGAAGATTATGGTAAGAAACATATTTTTTTTAACTTAACAAATTGTTAAAAATGTTTTTTTCTAAATAAAACTTTTCACACTGTAAAGTTAATAAGGACATAATATATTGATTATTATTGATACCATAAGTATATATTCTTATCTATAAGCTGTTTGTTTTCTTTAGTTGTGCTATGAATATGAAAATAGTAAAGTTGAAATAAAATGAAATATATAAATCCGTAACTTTTTAAATTCAATCTGTTATTGTAAGTATATTCTGATTACAGCTGGACTGCGGTATCCACCCAGGGCTCTCAGGCATGGATGCCCTGCCATTTGTGGACTTGATCGAGGCTGACGAGGTGGACCTGCTTCTTATATCACAGTTAGTTCCATCCATTTTGTTTTGTCCAATCACTACATAGTATAGAAGTTGCTATCCTCTGTCTGTCCTTATGTATGCTTATATCTTTAACTTTGCAATAATTTCTGATGCCTTTGCAGTTATTATAAATTGGAATGAAACAATTTTAAGGATTTAACTCTTATATTTTATTTTATTGGAATTTGTAAAGGCCCCATCAGCCAATAAAATAAAATATGGGAGATAAATCCTTTAAAGTTGTTTAATTCCAATTTAACTATGCAATTTATTTTGATGCATTTTTATCAATAGATCTGGGCAGGTCGCTAGATTACTATATTTAGTAAACTAGCGACCCGCCCTGGCTTCACATGGGTCCTATAAACCTTTCTCTTGAATCTTCTATGTATTAAAAAAAACCACAGTCTTAAAGATTTAAGTGTACAGGGATATAGGGACAGAAAAAGCGACTTTGTTTTATACTATGTAGCGAAGTATGCTGACGAAATTGCAAGCAATAACTTTACTATGTTAGTTTAATTTTAACATGTATTTATTACTATATTAGATTAATTTAAACATGTATGTATTTTGTCCAGTTTCCACTTGGACCACAGCGGCGCGCTGCCGTGGTTCCTCACGAAGACCTCGTTCAAGGGCCGCGTGTTCATGACGCACGCCACCAAAGCCATATACCGCTGGCTTGTCTCCGATTACATAAAAGTTAGGTTGGTATAGTTTCTGATACCTTCAATACACACCTGGGGGCGTAGACAAGGTGCCAACGTTCAACGTTAACGTTAAACGAAACGACCAAAATGTATGGGATGTGACATCCGCGAACGTTTGTGACGTACGTGACAGTCGTTTGACGGATGCCAAATCCTAAACATTTTGGTGCCAACGTTCAGCGTTAACGTTGAACGTTGGCACCTTGTCTACGCCCCCTGATTATCTTCTGGTTGTGTAAGAATGAAGATATTCGGCTCCGGGTACCTGGAGCCTGGAGACTTCGAGGCATTGCGACAGGGAGACATAATACTATATGGAATCGGTTATGGAGAACCTGGAGTAAGCTAAAGGAGGGGCACAAAAGATCCCAATGGGTCGAAGTGCATCCAAAAGGACTCCACTGATAACATAAGATAAAACCTTCTGGTTGTAATGTGTAACACATTGGAATGAAATAGTAGTAGAAATAGGTTGAAATAATTATTAATTATTATTAGTCAATAAACAATTGTCGATTTTACCGCGGGACCATTAATTTTAGATACCTATTTTTTGTGTACATTATTATAACATCTTTGTAAACCTACTAGCTGTCCGCCCCGGCTTTGCACGGATCATCTTCTTTATAGCCTATGTCACTCGGGAATAGTGTAGCTTCCCAACAGTGTAAGAATTTTTCAAATCGGCCCAGCCGTTTAGGAGCCTATTCAATCCAAACAAACAAACCTTTCCTCTTTATAATATTAGTATAGAAGAATTATTATTTTAATTACAGTAACATATCAACGGAGCAGATGTTATACACGGAGTCTGATCTCGAGGGCTCCATGGACCGGATAGAGACGATCAACTTCCACGAGGAGAAGGACGTGCGCGGCGTGCGGTTCTGGGCGTACAACGCGGGACACGTGTTAGGCGCCGCCATGTTCATGATCGAGA
Organism: Polylopha cassiicola; assembly: GCA_038024825.1. Classification (NCBI taxonomy): domain Eukaryota; kingdom Metazoa; phylum Arthropoda; class Insecta; order Lepidoptera; family Tortricidae; genus Polylopha; species Polylopha cassiicola. The sequence continues at coordinate 10,093,100 of CP149060.1, read as the reverse complement.
TAGCCGGCGTCAAGGTATGATTCACGTGACGTTTTTGTCACAAAACGGGACATTGGTTTATCTATACTAATATTATAAAGCTGAAGAGTTGGTTTGTTTGTTTGAACGCGCTAATCTCAGGAACTACTGGTTCGAATTCAAAAATTATTTTTTTGTTGGATAGACCATTTATCGAGGAAGGCTTTAGGCTATATAACATCACGCTGCGACCAATAGGAGCGAAGAAACAGTGGAAAATGTGTAAAAAACGGGGAAAATATGAAGCCTTATGAAGAAGTGACAGTTAGAAGACTTTGACAGATCTATGACGAAACAATCGGACGGGCAGGAAAACGTCTGCCGGGGTCGCTAGTATATTATATAGGTTCTGTGGGTAAAACTTGTATTTCACGGGGGTAACAATCAGCTGGTAGTTGTCTCTACCGCCGAATTTCAAAGTGACAAGTCTGAGCACGGCGCAGCGCCGACTAGCGCGCGAGCTCGTCGTTGGGAGGAGGGGTACAATCAGAGACCCTAGTTAGGTCATAAAAGTAACGGACTGAAAAAGGTTAAGAACACTGATCTAAAGGGAGCTAACTCAAAAACCTGAAGATTTGAGCTACCAACCATAAAAACAAATTTAAGCTGACGATAGTCTACATATAGACATACTAGCTTCTGCCCGCGACTTCGTCCGCGTGGAACTCCTTTTTTTTTCCAGTCGGTTAAAAAGTAGCCTATGTCCTTTCTCAGGCTCCAGACTTTCTTTGTATCAAATTTCATTTAAATCGGTCCAGTAGTTTTAGCGTGAAAGCGTAACAGACAGACAGACAGACAGAGTTACTTTCGCATTTATAATATTAGTAGGGAATTAGTAGGGATAGTCTAACGCTAAAGTGATAAATCACATTAGCGTTAGACTAAATTATTGTCAGCTCAGTCGTGCTACGATTATGGAAACTGTAAAGAAACCGAAACGTCAGCAAATAAAATAAATTACGCGAGTTAAATCCGTTAATAGTTGTTTCATTCCAATGTGTAACAACCGCGAAGGCATCAGAAATGATTAAATTTAAGCTAACTCTTCTAGCTTCATAATTTCTGATACCTTCGCGGTTGTTACACATTGAAATGAAACAAATATAAACCAATTGAACTGTAATGACCATGTGACCGTTTATTTTGGACACAAAATGTGGTTTATTTAGGGCAATTATGGCTACAAATATAGGTGACTAGCGGCCCCGGCAGACGTCGTCCTGCCCGTCCGATTGTTTCGTCAAAGATCTGTCAGAGGCTTCTGTCACTTCTTCATAAAGCTTCATATTTTCCCCGTTTTTTACACATTTTCCACTGTTTCTTCGCTCTTATTGGTCGCAGCGTGATGTTATATAGCCTAAAGCCTTCCTCAATAAATGGTCTATCCAACAAAAAAATAATTTTTGATTTCGAACCAGTAGTTCCTGAGATTAGCGCGTTCAAACAAACAAACAAACAAACAAACTCTTCAGCTTTATAATATTAGTATAGATTAGTATAGATTATAGGTGAAAGAATAATTTCTGCAACATTCTTGTTTATTTCCAGGTGTTGTACACGGGAGACTTCTCGAGGCAGGAGGACCGGCACCTCATGGCCGCTGAGATACCAACCGTACACCCCGACGTGCTCATCACGGTAAGATATAGTGACACAAACCAAAATGTGTCATTATTTAACAATATGAACCTTTATTTTCTTTAAAAGCATGATGAAATGTGTTCTTTAAATTTGAATCGTGATGGTGACACATTTTGTTTTGTGTCACTATTATATTTAAGCAGTGAATGATACATAAAATAACAAATTTGACACAAATAGTAGCTTAGACTTAACCGAATCGCATCGCACTTCGAGCTAGTGATCTAAATTATACAACATCTTTAGGCTGAAAAAATATATCGACCAGCGAGGCTATGATGAATTGTCGAGTCGACATCTCGTCATGTCGATATCGTCTTATTCTCGCGATGATCTGTCAAAAATCAACGTTGTCGACAACGAGAAATCTTGTCATGTCGATGTCGTCTCTTATTTCTGCATGTCGATAGCAAAATAATATCGTAACGACGAACCTTTTGCTTCATAATAGGCTCGCAGGTATTTTACACTAGCTTCTGCCCGCGACTTCGTCCGCGCGGAACTCCTCCTTTTTTTGAAGTCGGTTAAAAAGTAGCCTATGTCCTTTCTCAGGCTCCAGACTTTCTTTGTACCAAATTTCATTTAAATCGGTCCAGTAGTTTTAGCGTGAAAGCGTAACAGACAGACAGACAGATAGACAGAGTTACTTTCGCATTTATAATATTAGTTAGGATTGATTATGTGTTGATCCGCAGGAGTCTACATACGGCACCCACATCCACGAGAAGCGCGAGGAGCGCGAGAGCCGGTTCACGGGGCTGGTGAGCGACATCGTGTCGCGCGGCGGCCGCTGCCTGGTGCCCGTGTTCGCGCTCGGCCGCGCGCAGGAGCTGCTGCTCATACTGGGTGAGGGGGGGGAGGGGGGGGGGGAATGAGAGGCAGATGGGGGGATTCAAGGAGAGAAGGGAGGCATTGACGGAGAACAGGGAGGGACTGAAGAAGAGAACAGAGGGAGGGATAGAGAGACAGGAAGAGAGGAAAGGATAGAACGGGAGGCATACCTACGGAGGGCGGGGTAGAAGGAGAGAGGAAGGAAAGGGCGGGAAATAGAGGGTGTTAGGGAGGGAAAGAGTGGGGAGGGGAGTGGAGAAGAGAGAAATAATCAGAGATGTGATAAATTAAACAAAGATATAAAGTGATATAGGAGAGGTAGATGGGGAGAGATTTTTCCACAATCGGTTGGTTGTGACAACCAATAGCTTTATACATTGGTATAAATATAATGATTTATTAAGTGTTTGTCTTTGGAATGATACAACTATTAACGGATTTTACTCGCGTATTTTTATTTTATTTTATTTGCTGACGCTAAAGTGATTTATACAGCGTTAGACTATTGTCAGTTCAGTCGTGCTACGATTATGGAAACTAAAGAACTAAAAACATTCTAATGTATAATAACCGCAAAGGCATCAGAAATTATTATATTTGTCTTTGTTCTCATTCCACAGATGAATACTGGTCCCTCCACCCGGAACTCCAAGACATACCTATTTACTACGCGTCCTCTTTGGCCAAGAAGTGTATGGCGGTTTATCAGACATACGTCAATGCCATGAACGATAGGATCCGGCGGCAGATAGCTGTGAACAACCCCTTTGTGTTTAGACACATATCGAATTTGAAGGTCAGTGATATATATCTTGGTGACGGTATCAAATGTAAGCTTTTTAGGTTATTTTTTGTTCGGTGTTGCTTTTATTTAAGGTGTTTATTTATGCAGATTGTATTGGATAATTAGAAAAAAAAATATTTGGTTCTCAATACCACACATATATTTTTTTTCTGTATATAAATAAAAGAAGCTGACTTATTGACTGACGTAAACGTCTAAACTATAAGGGTTAGAAACTTGAAATTTTAACCAGGGGTTTTTTTTATAACGCTAATGGGGTAACTTAGGGGGTGAATTTTCAAAAATCCAACCTCAATCGGGGTAAAACGGGGGTGTTTATTGTACACAGACGAACTCGCGCGCAGAAATTAGTACGTTTATAATATCATCTCGTTAATAAAAGCCTTATATTTTCTTAACAATATTTAAAAAAAAAAGATCCCTACGAATTGAAACCTTCCTCATTTATTTAAGGTAGGTTAAAAATACAATTTGTTATAGAAATGATTTATTAGAAAGGAAAAAATACTTATTGTTCTTAATAATTTCTAAAGCCTTCGCGGTTATTATACATTGATTGTCTTATTGTTCTTGTATAGCATTCTCTTCTCCGATCGCGAACACGTCCAACTCTGGCTTGACTTTGTCATACAAATGCGGGAACGCGCCCTCCGCCCCGTACTTAACCCTCACATGCTCATACAACGACAAATCAAACATCACCCCAAACTCATCTCTACTCATAAAAATATCCGCATACAAAAAGGAATAACCGCCAACGTCTCTAGTGAATTTTTCCATTTTTCTCATAGCGTCTACCGGGTTATAAGGTCTCTTTTCCTTTACCCTTCCCGGCACCCCATAGACTCCCAAATCGTTGTACATAGCGTGGTTAGTGTTAGGTACAAGGTATTTTGAATTGGGTCTTTTAAGCTGCCCGGAGTTTGGTCCACGGTCTATAATTCTACATGGATAAATTAACAGTGGATATTTGTCAAAAAGTTTCGTAGCCAAATCGATTTGTTTTTCCAATTCTTGTATAGGCAAGACTATGTCTTGAAACACTTGCTTTGTAAAAGTATATGCTCTGATCCCGGGTGTCGTTGTGAATTTTAAAAACGCAGGCTTCGGTGGTAAAAGCCAACCGAATAATAATCTAAATATAAAATTATTTCCAAAAGATAACATGTCTTCTACTACCCAAAATATAGCTCTGTTATGCCTCAAAAGGTAGTCCCTTAAAGGTATTAGTTCTTCACTTGCGCCCTTTTTTAAAAAGGATTCTACATGCTTATAGAACCACGGTTTGTACCATTTGGAACAAAAATTGACAGGTATATTTGAATCGTAATCTGAGTAGTCACCTGTCATGACAACCGCTTCGTCTTTACTAAATATAGTGCCTTCGATATAATCGGGAAATACCTTAGGTCGCTCTTCATAAGTCCCTGACAATTCTCTAATTATATTACAGTAATTCTTTTGACCTATGACTGGCGTATATTTAATTTTGATGTAAGGTTTGATTTTGACGATTTTCAAGGTCAGTGCGACTAGGAAAGCTAAACTGCCGTGTGACCAAGGTAGTGCTTTGAACAGGTCAGCGTGTTCGTTGGTTGCCGTGGCGGTGATCAACGAGCCGTCACCGGTGATGACTTCGTAGCTGGTGATGGTTTCGTGATAGAGCCCCGCCTTGTGCGAGTGTGTTGACATTCCTGTACCGAACGCGAGACCTGTTAATTATAAAAATATATGATTTCATATTCAAGAAATACTAATTTTGTTTCAGAGCTCGTCTTATCCATAACATACTTATGTATATATATATATATATATATAAAAGAAGCTGACTGACTGACTGATATATCAACGCAGGGCCTAAACTATACCTAAGGGTTAGGAACTTGCAATAATGTAGGAGAGGTCTAATCCATCCATCTGTGTGTAGTGTTTTGTAACACTTAGCACACACGATTGAATAATTTTACAGTTATCATTTATCGTTGAAAGTTGCTTTCCATTTAAATTAATGGTAATAAACCGAAGATATCGATGGGATTTCGTTCAAATAGTAAAATCTGTTTACTTCATACTTGAACGTCACCTTTGTCTTTGGCAGACTGGGAGCCATCTTTGATTATATTATCTACTCCCTAATTTTTTTCAAAATATTCGATAACCTATGTTACTCAGGGTGAACGTAGCTTCCCAACAGTGAAAGAATTTTTCAAATCGGTCCAGGCGTTTTGGAGTCTTTTCAATTCAAACAAACAAACCTTTCCTGTTTATTATATTAGTATAACTTTAATTAGGTTTGTTCAGTACCTCCTAAGGTCGCGTCATCCAGTTCTATGGTGACCGCGAGCGAGTAGCCCCGCGGTATGAGGTATGTCGTTATGTCCCCTATTGTCACCATGGGCTCCACCCGCACCGTCATGCCGCCCTCGTCCAGTTCCAATATCTCGTATAGAGGTATTGCTACCTTAAACATAAAGAGGATAAGAGCGAGTTTTGATTGACTTTAGCGTTAGACTATCGTCAGCGTCGGCCCAGTCGTGATACGAATATGGGAGCTAAGTTATCGAAACGTCAGCAAATTAAATTAAATACGCTAGTTGAAGCGGTTTCGTTACAGTGTGTTGCCATGTTCGTCTAAAGACTATTGTCAACCCGGTCTAGTAAATTTCTCGAAACGTCTTCGAAAATCATTATACGGGAGCATATTATATAAATAGGTATGTTTATGAAAAACTACGCCAATTATTTAGATAGACGGCAGACTCCATTAAAGAAAAAAAAAAAACATTTCATACTTATTAATCTAGGCTCAAGTTATTAAAGTCTAATAGTCTAGCTGTGTTTAGTTTGAGACTAAATTAATTAATGTGAATTGTCCTCAGTTATATATACTCTGGTCATATTTGTAGTTTAGTACTATACTTATCATGTCTACCTGATGGTGCAGATGTTTCTGGAAGAAGGTGGTAGAGAGAGACAGCCAGTTGGGTCGCGCCGTGCAGAGTAGTCGTCTCTCTCTAGCCGGTAGCCTATTCCATTGTTGTACCTACACATTTGATGGAGCAGAACAGACACCATTTATTACAAATCAATATATGTACGTATTATTATTACAAGTCATACGAGCTATCTGTCTTGACAATTTCTGTTATTGTCTCTAATGACATGATATTAGCAGTCTCTACATAATCTTAATAATTTACTTATATAATTATAAAATATTAAAAGCTTAATAATATAAACCCTTTCGATGGCATATGTCTTTGTGTCGGCTTAACATACTCGCCTTGTCTACCTAACGACTCTTACTTGGTCTTTATCGGTATATTTGCTTTACATTCTCGTCTTATCTACCACCCGTTTACACTTGTCAGAATTAATATGCACTACTAGCTTTGATACTATTATTCTCACAGTGTCTGCCACTTGTCTCCCTGGCGTGTCTTGTCTCTTATATCTGCCCGACATTCTCGCTTTGCGTACTCGTCTACCTGTTCAACCTCGTTTCTCTTAATACATACAACATTCTCGTGGCTAACCAGATCTACGGTTCACGACTCACTTATCTCTCGTCTGCCATACGTCTCCCAGCGACACTTACTTGTCTCTGTATCTGCCTGACGTTCTCATCGTGTCTGCCACTCCTGCGCCTGACGACTGCCGCGCGAGTCTTCAGATACAGAGTGAAGAGGAAGCTGGCTGGTAGACAGAATAGCGCCACGACGAGCTCGCGGTGGTCTTCCAACCAGCTCACTACACGCGCTTTCAGCCAGGCTGGCAACATGACTGATGGACATTTTTTTTTTGTTTTATTAGTAGTGGAGTCATTGAAGCATTATTGGTCCGAATTTTTTTACTGTGAACCGAATTGCGTACAATTTTGGAATTAGGTTCATCTTACCCTTAACTTCAAAAGTGAAAATGATTTGAACTCCGCTACCACCCTGGGGGTGATTGCCACCCCTTCTCGGGGGTGAATTATTTTTTTTTTCAAAATATTTCTTAAAAATCAAAACGTACAGACGTAGTTTCTCATTATATCTACAACATATCCAAAAATTATAAAAATCTAACTATATTTACTGGGTGAAGCCGGGGCGAACCGCTAGTTGAAATATAAAGAGAAATTATAACTAAAGTAATCTAAACTGACGGCTTAAGTTGTGAATACGTTCATTGGAATGAAACAACTATGAACGGATTTAACTCGCGTATTTTATTTTATTGGCTGACGTCTCGTTTAGCTTTAGACTATCGCCAGCTCAGTCGTGCAACGATTATGGAAAGTAAAGGTTCCGAAACGTCAGTTAATATAAAAAAAGCGAGTTAAATCCGTTTATAGTTGTTTCATTCCAATGTGTAATAACCGCGAAGGCATCAGAAATTATTATGCAGATATTTTGTATATATAAATGCACTATATTTTTAAACTATGATCTCATATAATCACACTTAGCTACTAATATGTTGAAATTACTTATATATAAACTTACTTATTGTCTACTTGTGTGTTATTTCACTTATATAAACAACAAAACGCCTAACCTCAAAATACATTTGACATTGTCCCCGAAATTATTACAATCTTATCAATACGGTTGATAAAGGCATTATAATGTAATGCTGTTACGTAAATGCATGATAGTAGGTATGTGATAATTTGCACGACCGCAAATGTAATTTGGTCATCAATTGATTTGTAGACGACTGATTTGTTATGGGATATTCAGCTTTATGTCTTTGATATAAGTCATGTTATGAGAGACAAAGTGTAGACTGGAAATGACCAGAAATTATGTTAGGTATCTGTATTTTTGTTTTTTAGATTTATGTCAGCACCCAAATAGCAGAATAATTAAAATGAAATGACTTATATAGAAAAAAAAAAAATATTTTGGTTCGATACCAAGAGGTGCGCGAGTTCGACTCGCACTTGGCCTTTTTTTTATTTTACTAAAAATATATTATAAGTATCATTTAGATACCTAAGTAGGTAATGTATTTATTAACTACCTACTAGCTTCTACCCGCGATTTCGTTATAAGTTTGACGTCTCTCTCTCTCTCTCTCTCTCTCTCTCTCTCTCTCTCTCTCTCTCTCTCTCTCTCTCTCCTCTCTCTCTATGTGTGTGTGTGTGGGTATGTGTGTGTGTGATATTTTAGGTTTTTGTGTCTACGGTTTGTTTAAATGTTTATTATATTGTGTGTACAGGGTATAGACCACTTCGAGGACATAGGTCCGTGCGTGATCATGGCCTCCCCGGGTATGATGCAGTCCGGGCTGTCCCGGGAGCTGTTCGAATGCTGGTGCACCGACCCCAAGAACGGCGTCATCATAGCCGGTGAGAATACAAATGCATAAATATGTACAGTAGAAACTCGATTTTCCGGCCCTCAGTTATACGGATTCGCGATTATCCGGACTACCGACCCCGACTAATATATTAAATAACTACAAGTCCTTTAATATATATTATATCCATTTGTTATTTTTAATTAACACATGTCATTATGTACAACATATGCATAAAACCCGCTATTTTTCATACATTCGATTATCCGGATTTTCGATTATCCGGATGCCTAACGACAACAATTAGTTCGGTTAATCGAGTTTCTACTGTATTACCAGGGGCGTGCATTCCATGCCGGCACAGTGTCATTATGTAGTGCCTACCCTGGCAACATACTAACCCTCACCTCACTGCACGCGCCTGTAATATTATATTACAACACTATAAAATAAATAATTAATACGTCAGCCCAATGCGTTTACAAACGAGATATGAAACCGGGTTATAGATAGATAGATTTATTGTAAGAATAATGACGTTTGTTAACCTAATGTATAGGTAAAGGACGATCAACGAGCACAGCGAAAAACGAACGTTGCCCTTTTACTATTTGTCTCTGTCGCACGCGCGTAGTAATAGTGCTCTCACGCTCGCACACACCACGCCATCTTTCGTGGCAACGTCCGCTTTTCGCTGAGCTCCGCGACCGTCTTTTACGTACTACATTTGTTTATCTATGTTTGATCAAAATTCAAAATGAAAATGATATTTATTAAATTTAGGCTTTTACATGCTCTTGTAGAAGATACCTCCTTTTCCGAAAAAACCTCACTCGAGAAGAAACGATATTTTTTTCAAAATATATAATTACAATTTATTTTTACAAACTAAATGAATGAAAGCAAAATAATGTAGCATAAGACACTATGTATCCAGTCGAATTTCATATTGAAAAAATTATGCCTCATTGAGTTTATTCTCGATTCTTCTCAAGAGGTTTTTTTTGCTGAATCGAAAAAGAATATTAATTTTAACGTTGACATTCACAAGTGCCTGTAAGAGCCTAGCCTGAATAAATGATTATTTGAGTTTGAGTTTGATTCCAAAGCAAAATCTTGTGGTTATCTCTAAAGTCCCTCTTGCTCTGAACAGACCGGGCCCCATAAACAGCACATTCACGTGTCTCAGCCATGATGAATATCAGTTCAGCCGTTTAACAGCTATTTTCACATATCTATATATATAAAAATCAATTGCTGTTCGTTAGTTTCGCTCTCGGCTGATTTTAGTCTTGAAATGTTCGTGTAACTCCAGGGAAGGTTTATACGGTGAAAAAAAATTGGAAAAAAGGGGGAAAAAAAAAACGGTAAACGCGGTACGAAGTTCGCTGGATCAGCTAGTATTTAATATATTTTCAAGGTTACTGCGTGGAGGGCACCCTAGCCAAGACGATCCTCTCAGAACCTGAGGAGATCACCTCCATGTCGGGCCAGAAGCTGCCTCTCAAGATGTCTGTAGACTACATCTCGTTCTCCGCCCACACCGACTACCAGCAGACCTCGGAGTTCATCAACATATTGAAGCCGCCACACGTCGTGAGTCGACTTAGTCTATACTAATATTATAAAGCTGAAGAGTTTGTTTGTTTGTTTGAACGCGCTAATCTCAGGAACTACTGGTTCGAATACAATTTTTTTTTTGTTGGATAGTCCATTTATCGAGGAAGGTTTTAGGCTATATAACATCACGCTGCGACCAATAGGAGCGAAGAAACAGTGGAAAATGTGTAAAAAACGGGGAAAATATGGAACCTGTATGAAGAATAACTATTTCACGCGGACGAATACGCGGGCACAGCTAGTTTTAAATAATGAGGGTTTTCTCGAAATTTCCGCTAGATGTCACTAGTTATTCATGGGGTTCTAGACGCCGTGTTCCACCAATCAGAGACAAGCTACTGGCCTGTGATTGGCGGAAGAAGAATGCTGGACCTCGCTAAATATTAGCGACCTCTAGCGGATTTTCGAATAGTGAAAACCTTTATTGTAATAGTACTTTGTAGGGTCTTGGAGGAAAAGTTTGTTTGTTTGGATTGAACTGGCTCCTAAACGTCTGGACCGATTTGAGAAATTCACTGTTGGAAAGCTACGCTATTTCCGAGTGACATAGGCTATTAAAAAAAAGGTATACGGGCGAAGCCGGGGCGGGCCGCTAGATTGTATATAATAGTGTATATGTGTGTGTGTCCGTGTGTCAGGTGCTGGTGCACGGCGAGCAGAACGAGATGTCCCGGCTGAAGGCGGCGCTGCAGCGCGAGCACCGCGGCCGCCTCGCCATACACACGCCGCGCAACACGCAGCAGCTGCAGCTCACCTTCCGCGGGGACAAGACCGCCAAGGTACCGCACACACACACACACACACACACACACACACACCCACCCTCCCCCCCACAGACACACACACACACACACACACCCCCCCCCCCACAGACACACACACACACACACACCCCGCTATCCACACACCCTCCCCACACACACACACACACACACACACCCCGCTATCCACACACCCTCCCCACACACACACACACACACACACACACCCCGCTATCCACACACCCTCCCCACACACACACACACACACACACACACACCCCGCTATCCACACACCCTCCCCACACACACACACACACACACCCCGCTATCCACACACCCTCCCCCCACACACACACACACACACACACCCCGCTATCCACACACCCTCCCCACACACACACACACACACACACACACCCCGCTATCCACACACCCTCCCCACACACACACACACACACACACACACCCCGCTATCCACACACCCGCCCCACCCACACACACACACACACACACACACACCCCTGCTATCCACACACCCTCCCCACACACACACACACACACACACCCCGCTATCCACACACCCTCCCACACACACACACACACACACACACACACACACCCTGCTATCCACACACCCTCCCCACACACACACACACACACACACACACACCCTGCTATCCACACACCCCCCCCACACACACACACACACACCCACACACCCACACACACCCCGCTATCCACACACCCTCCCCACACACACACACACACACACACACACCCCGCTATCCACACACCCTCCCCACACACACACACACACACACACACCCCGCTATCCACACACCCTCCCCACACACACACACACACACACACACACACACACCCCGCTATCCACACACCCTCCCCACACACACACACACACACACACACACACACACCCCGCTATCCACACACCCACCCCACACACACACACACACACACACACACCCCGCTATCCACACACCCACCCCACACACACACACACACACACACACACACCCCGCTATCCACACACCCTCCCCACACACACACACACACACACCCTCCCCCCCACAGACACATACACACACACCCTCCCCTCGCAGCACTCCCCACCACCGTCACCCATTCACCACTCTCCTCTCCAAACACACTGGGGTCATTCAACTATTACGTTAAGCACTATTAGGAGACGGACGGGGTCTCGTGTTTTTTTTTTTGATTACGTAATACCTATATCGCAAATATCCATGAATATATCTGTATTTTATTTTTCTCTCCGCGTGTCATCCGTTCAGGTTTAAGCTGAAAACCAGCGTTGTGACCCCCCGGTCGCAACAATAATGCTGAGCTTAAGCCTTTTCAGTCGACATGAACCTAGATATCGTTATTACCTAAATTAGATATTGTAATCACTGTAAATTGTGTCTACTGAATAAACTAATTCTTATTCTAATAATCCGGTCATTTTGGCTTATATTAGGTAAGAATCTCGGAATTCGAGATACCCGGCTGTAATTCTGTGAATACTTGTATATTAACACCCATAAAGTTGTCTCAAAACCTACATATGGTATATATAATTCCGAGGTGAATTACTAAAATGACCGGACTAGAAAATAAACAATATTAACTCTCCCCAATTTCTTAAGAGTAACATTGTGGTTATCTCTTGTAAGAGAGATCTTATACTTTCTTTATACTTCTATCAATGAATGGATGCTGATACTATGCACTATGAATCCTGTGTAAAATCTGTTAGAATCCTTGACGGTACAAAAAATAAACATCAAAAATTGTTCTGGGGCAAGTTTACTTACGCTAAACTTAAAAAGTCCCTTACTCTCATAAATCCCTTTTTAATAATAATATATTATAAATGCTAATTAAAGTAACTCTGCTTTTTAAATTTATTTCTAGCAGGTTTACTAATAATATGTATGTATGTATGTATGTGTATGTGTGTGTGTGTGTGTGTGTGCAGGTGATGGGCTCGCTGGCGGTGGAGCCCCCGGAGGAGGGCAAGCAGCTGCAGGGCATCCTCGTCAAGAGGAACTTCAACTACCACATCCTGGCGCCCTCGGACCTCAACAGTCAGTATAATAATAGTTCTACTCGTA